>JAUPFT010000017.1:35319668-35919668 GCA_036936625.1 Parnassius smintheus behrii | reverse complement strand
ATTTAATATAATAGTCAATTTTCGTTTGTTTAGTATAGCACTATCCGCCGATATTCGTCAAATGTTTCTTTGCATAGGGGTCCGTGAATGCGACCGTAGATTCCAACGCATTTTATATCGTTTCAACCCAAAGGAACCTCTAATGGTGTTTGAATTTAATCGCGTTTGTTTTGGTTTAAAGTTGAGCCCATTTCATGCGTTACGCACGGTGAGACAGCTCGCTCACGATGAAGGTCCCTCTTATCCTAAAGCTAAGAGGGCAATTGAGAGCGGATTATATATGGATGATTTTGTGTACTCGGTCGATAGCGTGGAGGAGGCAACCCTAACCACCGCCGAGGTTATAAGGCTCATGAAATCGGGTCAATTCGATCTTGTAAAGTGGACTAGTAATTCGCGTCCGGTTTTGGATACAATCCCACTATCACACCGTCTTTCGGCGATAAAGGAATTCGACGATTCTGATACACACAAGGTGCTCGGTCTATGTTGGTCACCAGAGTCCGACGTGTTTAGCCTTAAGGTAAATCCGCCCGTAGAGAAATGCACAAAGCGCACAATACTGTCATGCGTTGCTAGATTATGGGACGTCATGGGTTTCGTAGCTCCGGTGGTATTATACGCTAAGCTTTTAATTAAACAACTTTGGTTATTGGAATGCGACTGGGATGACTCGCCGCCTGACAGCATTGTTCGGTTGTGGCAGCGCTTTAGAGAGGAACTTCCTTTATTAAGAGAAATTAAAATACCGCGTCATATAAACGTAGATAGAAGTAGCGCCATAACAGTCGTTGGGTTTGCAGACGCCAGCGAGAAGGCTTACGGGGGCGTTGTATATTTCCACGTCCAGAATAATGGTAGAAATTCGATTAGCCTCATTAGTTCTAAGTCGAGAGTCTCCCCCCGTAAGGTTGTCTCTCTGGCGCGCTTAGAGCTTTGCGCAATATTAGTACTCACCAAGCTTATTACCGCAGTTATCAGCGCATGTAGGGATAGAGTTCACATAGAAAGGATATTGGCCTTTTCCGACTCCACCGTCGCCTTATGCTGGGTTCATTCTTCATCCCACCGTTGGGATACGTTTGTTGCTAACCGAGTGGCCAAGATACAAGACGAGTTAGAAACGCGGAACTTTTATCACGTGTCCGGTACGGAAAACCCCGCCGATTGTCTATCCCGTGGACTCACCCCGATGCAAATAATGGCCCACCCGCTTTGGTTCCACGGACCTGCTTGGGTTCACTTGGATCCCTCGCAATGGCCAATAACCGACTTCGAACCTTCGTCAGTGTCACAACCGCCGGAAGAGAAGAGACACGCTCTAGTGGCGAACGTTTCGAGCGAGGTTTCTCCAATCATTGCTTTGGCGAACCGCTTGTCCTCTTGGTCGAAATTATTGCGTAGCGTAATTTACGTTTGTCGATTCGCGAAGCTGTTACCGCAACGTTCGTATGTCTTAGCATCCGATTACAACTATGCCGAGTCGCTAGTATTGCGTGAACTTCAACGTGCGCACTTCTCTGAAGAAATTAGAAGATTACAATCGAATAGAGCTTGTAGTCGCGCCTTTCAACGCCTTAAGCCATTTTTACAGGATGGGATTGTAAGGGTGGGTGGACGCTTGTCCAACTCGCAATTGAGTTTCGACCAACGGCACCCTATTGTTTTACCGCGTAAAGACCATATCATGAACTTATTAGTCGATTACCATCATAAATTGAACTCGCACGCTGGCCCCGACTTGTTGATGTCGATTTTGCGTCAGAATTGTTGGATTCTTTCTGCACGTAGTTTAATACGCAATCGGGTGCACTGATGTATAGCTTGCTTTCGGGCACGCCCCAAGCCATCATTTCCGGAAATGGCGGAACTTAGATCTTGTAGAGTAATACAATCAGTAAAGCCCTTCACGCACACCGGGTCTGATTTCGCTGGTCCGTTTAAGGTCACGCTCACTCGCGGGCGTGGTATAAGATCCACAAAGGCTTACGTCTGCATTTTCGTATGTCTAACTACTCGAGCGGTGCATATAGAACTCGTTGGTGATCTAAGCACAGCAGGCTTTATGGGTGCATTTAAAAGATTTCTTTCCCGCCGTGGCCCTGTAAGTAGATTGTATTCGGATAACGGTACGAACTACGTCGGTGCAAAACGTATTTTATCGGAACTACATGAGCTCTTAGCTAGCAAATATTATAATTCGGAGTTCGCTCACATTCTAGCCGAGAACCGCATTGAGTGGTCTCTGAACGTCCCAGCCGCGAGCCATTTTGGGGGCAATTGGGAGACTAATATCAAGAGTCTAAAGAGTCATTTATACCGAGTAATAGGAGATCAAATTTTGTCCTTCGAAGAGCTAAGTACGGTGCTCGCTCAAATTGAATGCGTAATGAATAGTCGCCCACTTTGTCGTACGTTGTCTAGTGACCCCTCGGAACCGCTGGCTCTAACTCCAGCACATTTTTTGAATTTAACGCCTTTAAAGTATTTGCCAGCCGCAGGTATGGATGAGAACAGACTTAGCATTTCCGCACGCCACAAATTATTAGATCGGTTAGTGCAGTCGTTTTGGAAGCGATGGAGGATGGAATACTTGCATACTTTGCAGTCTCGGCAAAAATGGAACACAGCAACTGAGCCTTTAGCTGTAGGAACTGTAGTTGTGCTCACCAAAGAGAATACGCCGCCTCTCCACTGGCCGTTAGGAATTGTCGAAGAGGTCTTTCCCGGTTCCGACGGAGTAGTTAGGATAGCTCGCGTTAAGACCACGGTTGGGTCTTACTTGCGTCCGGTTGTCCGTTTGTGCCCCCTGCCTCTTCCATAATTTAAATTAGCTTTCTAGATTAAATTGTAGTTGAATTTAAGTAATCTTAGCGTTAGTTAGTTATTTTGTTAGTTGATCTTAGCTCTAGTTGTATTAGTTAATTTTGAAGGAAATCCTTCAAGGGCGGGGGAGATGGTTGCGCGAAAAAAAAAACCATTGGATTATTATATTTGACGGTAGAGGTGCCAAGCCGCTTGTTCCTTTCCGACAAAACGATATCATTCATACCCTCCTCGATCCTCCATCGACACATCGGGGTGGTGGGGTGGGAGGGGCAAGAAGATGATTCTAGAATGTCACGTAATCATCGGGGCCGAGGACATATAAGGCACGCGCGACCGTTGCGCGGCCTCTTTTTCCACCGCAGTCGTCGCTGAAACCACACCGCTAGTAGAAACCGCTTTAGCCTGGAAGCAGTCGAGCTCCAGGAAACCCGCCTCACCTCGTGTGAGATATAGTCGCGCACCGCCTCTCTCCGGAGTGTTCCAGAAGAAGTTCTAGAAGTTGCAGCTATAGTGCTCAACAGGATAGAAGAAACCCCGGTGAGTCAATATTCCTTTATTTACCGCCTGCCTGATAATATAGTTTAACCCGCTCCAATTTGTGTTTTCCTAATCAGGCAGGATTCCTTTCAGCGATTTGGCACAATAATAGTTTAGTTTTAGGGAAGAGCGAGTGCATTATACCGCATGCTATAGTAGTCGCCTTTACGTAAGCGTAGAAGCAACCGCATATACAGTCCACTTTAGTTAATATCTCGCGTAATAGGTTTAAGGTTCGACCGGGGAACTAGACTTCGACAGCCTTAAACACGTGGCTCCACCAGATACGATTGAAGAGATAGACTGTTGCCTTGGTGCCTAGAGCCGTGGTAGCTCAGATGGTTAGCGCTCGCTGTAAATTTCACAATATGCGAGCAAACCGGGTTCGATCCCCGCCGGCACCAATGAAATTGTTAATTGCAATTTTAAGTGCTGATTTACCACGTGCTCGGCGGTGAAGGAAAACATCGTGAGGAAACCTGCATGTCTGAGAAATAAGAAAAAAAATATTTCGAATACGTGCGAAGTTCGCCAACACGCATTGGGGCAGCGCGGCGGACTATTACTTGCCCTAAAACCCTCTCAGAAATGAGAGGAGGCCTGTGCCCAGCAGTGGGACATATATAGGCTGTAACTTTACTTTACTTACTTTACTGCTGCCTTATCTGAAGGTATGTAAGATTTAATGTAACATTGCTTAAAAAAATGTGTAAATCTTAACTTTATAAATTTTGTTAAGCGTTTTGCATGTCTGTGAGAATTAAATATGAGAAACATTTCTATTCTGCATTTAGGGTCAAACAGAAAAAGTATGTAAACATTTTCTATTTAGTAAAAAAAAGTTTCTCAATTATATTTTTTTAAACTGAAAGGACAAACGAAATCACAGTCCGTCTGATGGCTAGTTGCTACTGAAGCCTACAAACACCTGTAACTATGAAACAAAGTATTCTACGGATGCGTTGTCACCCCAGAGGACTAAGATGGAATACCAAATATCCTGGAAATATTCTGGCTCTCTAGTTAGATGGACAATTACAAGAAGATGAAAAAGTGGTCCGTGATCACGGTCTGATAAAATATTATCAAGTAAAAATACTATCCGGTAAGTGAAGTTTCGGTCGAATCCCATTCCATTATAATAAATAAGACCGAGATCGGACCGAGGTCGGATCGAGAACGAACTGTGAACGGCAAATGAGGATTGGGCCTTATTTTTCTTTTTCTTAATGTCGTATATATATTTATATTAAAACCAGATAGACACAAACAGTAAGATCAAAGAGATTTGTCCCCAATTTTATACAAACAAAATACAAAGGAACTTTTTCCCCGACCTATTAAATACGATACGACACATAAATTTGTTTCTTTAGAGAATAGTTTTGTTTTATTCTCGATCTACTATCATTACACGAAAGTATCGTCAATCAATTTTGTAAGGTCTTACTCACACTTATTCTTTCTTTTATAAAGAAAATAAAAGAATATGTATAGTCTCAGTACATCCTACTACAGTGCACACCGCTGTGGTAAATCAGCATTAAAAATTGCAATAAACGATTTCAGTAGAGTCGGGGTGATCGAACTTGGTTGCTTGCTACTATAAAATTTAAAACGTGTTCTCTTGAGCTGCCGTAGCTAATGGTTATGGAGTGTCTTTATGAATAATATGAATTTTAACTAAACACAAAACTACAAGTACTCTTAAAACAGTGTTTTCTTTGAAAGATTTAACGCATCATATCACTCGTGAAAATTTTATTCATATATGAGCGACAGTAACCACTTATTATCAGATGAGCTGTGCGCTATTTATCACCCCCACCTGTATAAAAATGGAGGTGGCTCAGACCGAGCTTTGTAGGCATCGATACGGGCGACATATTATGTTCATTGTACTTATGTGATGGACTTTAATGACATGAGACAGAAACAAAGAGGGTTGTTTAATTGCTCCAGGTCATCATTAAATGAGGATTCAAACTGCAATGCGCTAGTCGCATATAGTCTGTACTCTGTAACATAGGAGAATATCTTTATCTAGGAGGCGTTTCGTCCATACAAATGTTTTCCTTTGTTTTGGCACCGATGGCCCTCCACCTCAGCTGCAAGCAATCACGGTGGTTTGGTGTTGGTGGTTGCACGCATGACTAACCACGCGTGTAACAAACAGTTGGATTACATTACTCTACTGTCTGGCTGAATTACGCATTCTGTGCGTGATGCGTGTAGCATTCTTAATCTAGTCAGTCAGCCCCAACAACATACATCGGGAATCCCCTTCGATCAACCGACGATCCCGTAAGGGATGGAATGCCTCATTTCCCGTAAAAAGGATCTCCGGTTCTCTACACTCAACATACGAAACCCAGCAGCATTACTATTTGATGCTGGTATTCTGTGAGAGCGTAGTCCTTCCCCGGTCGAGCCGACCCATTCGTGCTTCAATTATACTACTAATATAACTGCAGCATGGCTCTACCACATAAAAGCGTTGTGTTTATTTCTTAGTTATGTTTTCTGCAATACCTTCTAAATCGATTATTGCCATGCTTCTATGTTTTGTATTTTTTATATATTAGTTATTTAAAAAACTAGTAACCTTCTGAATCTAAAAGACTCTAAAGAAATTTATTTTGCATCGGTTACATTATAACCCAGTGTCTCAAGGCACGTACAAACTTATATGGCTTTAGTCTTCCGGACAAAGAAACGTGCAAGTAAGCATGTACACGAGGGTTGTTGAAGTAGTCGCGATAGCCTCTAATTGCAAGTTAATGGGGAGCGCTCACGCTATCTTAAAACGTTCGAATAGGATTATCCATCAGAGTATATAATCTTTTCGTTCCAAACATTTTAGGTTAATGTATTGGCTGTCAATTGCCACAGTTTTTTAACCAACTTATGTGACTGACTGTATGTTTTTTATGTTTGTTACCTCAGAACTTTTTCCTGGGTGATCCGAGTTTGATGATTTTTTTTTATTTAAAAGCTAATGCTTCTCGTGTAGCCCCATATAAATTTGATAAAGATCTGACAAATATATATTGTGTTATCCTTAATAATACGTATTTTATTGACTTCGAATATATTGTCAATGTTCACATTTTATTTATATTGAAGTGGGTTGTACAAATTTTTTAATTTTATCACTTGTCTAATTCCAAAACAGTTTATTTGTTGTTTGTTGCTCATATGAACAACAAATGGATTGTCACTGTGTTGTTCCATGGTGTGCGTGTATTAACTACGCATATAACTTCCTTGAGCTGTTATGAATTCCATGAAAGACGAGGACGATATAAACAGTAAACACAGAACCGTTTAAACAAAGGATAAACTTGCGAGTCAATATAACGCGTTCTTTACTAACTATATTATGATAGGAACAAAAGGCCCACTGTTTATATTGTTTGTAAAAAAAATACACGGTTGCAATTGAATTTGTTTTGTAATTGCATTTGTTTTGTGCAATTGTTTTGTAATACTGACTAGTTTGGCTGCAATTGCGAAATTTAAGCTTAAATCTGGTTTTGACAAAATTTTTACTAAAGTCCAAATAACTTTTGAACCACTGAACATCGCATTGTATACAGGGGGTTAAATCAATAGGTAATGAGGTCCTCCACCCCCCAGCTACCGAAGATCCACCCCTCAAGTTACACTATGTATGTATATAAATAAAGAAACAAATGCGTTTATTAAAGTTTAGGAATGCAGCACAAAATATAAAAAAGTAATTATAGGAAAAAAGATGAATCTGCGAAATGGACCATTTTCGTAATACTGCGTGATTTTTTTACCGTCTGAAAAAATAGGATGTAACAGGTAAAGTGAATAGAAGCCTATGGCATTGATATTTTACATTTTTTTTATTTAAAATTATATGTTATTATAATTGGGTAAGTATTGTTTTAATTCGATAGTTTTAAATTGATTTACTTATTTAGTTCAAAATATTATTGTTATTTATTTATTTATTCTGAACAATACAAATTGTGTTGAATAATTCATGCAAAAAGTACAATTGAAAATATTTACAACTAAATTTACAACTATACAAAATTACAATAAAAATATGAGATTACAATAATTAGAATAGAATTAAATTATATTAAATGTCAATAACTATAAAATTACAATAAAATATATTTCGGTACTTAAAAAATATTTATTACAATAATTTGGAAAGTTTATTCCAAATTAATATAATATTTATTGATAGATCAATTCCATAATATGTTAATGTAAAATAAAATAAAAATTTGTAAAATATCAGTGCCATATGCGTCTAATACGTTCATCTTGTACACCCTTTTTTAGACGGTAAAAAAATCACGCGGTATAACATAACGTAAACACTCACGCCTGTCACCCTACGCAAGTTAAGGTTGAAGTGATGTTGACTCTAAGTTGATTCTATTTCACCACCACTTCACTCGGAGTGTAGTGACAGTGTAAGAGAATCCACTTTTCCGGTTGAGCTGGTCCATTTGCATCGAAGCCATAATATGGCTGCAGCATGCCGTGCTCCGGGCCCTCATAAGTCCACAGCTGAACATAAGCCTCTCCTACGGAAGCTGAGTCACCTGCACCCATCGACTTCCTGCATATCTTACCAGGTCGTCACTCCATTTAGTGAGAGGTCGCTCTATACTTCGGTAACTGGTACGAGGTTACCACACTTCATAACCTTATTCCCCATCGGGATTCGGTTTTTCGAGCTATATGGTCAGACCTTTGCCACTTCGAATTATTAATTGGTCTATGTCGGTTACTCACCGTATATATGAAAAACCCCGAGCATAACACTCTCCGTAGCTCGTTGAGCGACTTTAACCTTCATCATACGGTATTCCAGCAGCATTTTTCTGGTAATCGAAAAATCACTATACAAACTCTGGTTGCCAATCCACTTGCCAAGCATGGCAACTATGGCAAGCATCCATCAGCCATATCACATGGCTCTACCGCATTTAAATTTGGTAATATTCGCACCGCTTTGGTTTTGATTGATTTCGATGGTAGTACCAGACGTCTACTACCTTTGGAGCTGATGATGGTTTATGCGAAACGCGACTACGATTCCACCTGGGCGTTGATGATGTCTTTGTTGGTGTTGAAGCCCAAGCTCAATTAAACCTGTGACCCGATCTGCTCTTCTGCTGACATTCCATTAATTTTGCAAATAGCCCTATAGAAAATCTAAATCCACACCCCTGCCTTTGATTGTATAATACACATTATTATTAAATAATCCATCTTGATTGTATAGTGTCACAATATTAATTTGTAATTAATTGCCTTAGTAATTACAAAACCAATTACTTCAAGTAACCATACAAAATAGCATCAATAGTAAGCAATTTACAACAAACAATGGGTTATCTAACTTAACTAAGTCAAGGCCTAAATCGGTCGAACGTACATATAATATTGTATCCAAAACAATATTAGGCGCCGAATTCATCGGAAAGCTAATTTAATTCCAGCGCTAACTTAACTAAATTCTCCTATAATGGCTAATTATGATAACGACCTACATATAGGTCAATTTCCAATATCTCGGAATTAAAATCGATACATTCACAAAGACTTGCGTGCCACTTTCCCGCCTTTTTCGACAATTATATGTACAAACGACGTCGCACACTTTCTCATGGAAAAACGTGTGTAAATGTCACATATACAATAATTACAGTGTAACGCAATCGATAGCAAGCAGTATTTGTTATAAGTGCGTGCCCTCGCACACTAAGTATGGTACTTGCGAAACACAGGCGCCTACACCTAGTGCAGCAATTGAAGAGGAACGTGTTTAGATGGAACACATGATAAGCAAAGCGATTTTATTTATTTATTCTTTATTGTACACCAAAATAGAGAAAACGACTAGATTACAATTTAAAGTATTATATATATATATATATATATATATATATATATATATATATATATATATATATATATATATATATATATATATATATCAGGTGGTCTTATCCTTCTGAAAGGGTTCTCTTCAATTAAACGATTTTACTAGGCATTTTATTTATATTAAAGTTCCTATAACTTCCTTCCTTCAACTTTTGGGACACTAGAAATCTGAGTTAAATTCCTAGACGCCCTACTGGAACCACAATAAGTTTAGAATAGGCCTCTCCTCCCATTTAAGAAAGAGAAATGGAGACGAGAATGAGCAGTCACCTGGTCCATAACATTCTTCGTGGTACAACATCGGATATTTAACAGCTAGAAAAATATAAGATGATTATTTCACTGAGAGCAGCGCTTGTGATTCAGACCACGTCCAATCTAACCTTCTATGCAGATAATTAATATCCCCTTATTAATACATGCAAAGCACGCGTTTGTATTTGTTTGTGCATTTGTTGCTACGTTGGTTCACTTAATGTTGTCTTTGTTGATTCATTTATGTTAATATTAGTCAGTAACTTGCTTGAATCGGTTTAAAATAGTACAACAATAAAAATCTATTGCGGTACCGTGAAACTGCGTGAAGTAGTGATGAGAATACCTAGCTACATTTAATGTTGAGGACGTTTTTTTTAATATTCAACGCCCTCTATAGGAATTTAGTATGGTGGTTGACATTTACTCGAATGTGACAACCCTAACAGTTTTAAATCTCTGGATGCGGCTTGTATGGAAAAGTTCGAAAATAGCTAGTTAACATTACCCACTAATTTTTCTGTAAAAGTTTAAACACTACTGATAAAGTTTAACCAAGGTATCTTACATCTAGTTAGTGATGCGTGTTGCAAGTCTATTACGAACTGTATTTGCAAAAAAAAAACAACGTGGGTAATGTTGGCAAAAAGTTCAGATAATTTTGCCCGTCTTCAAAACCGATCAAATGTTGGTTCAAATTTTAACTTACAATAAATTTAACACGATCAGAACGTAATAGGGAATAATAAAATATATTAAAGTCCTCATAAAAAAAATTATTAAAATTTTTAGAAAAGTTGCGTATTTCACGGTTTTATTTAGCTGGCTCGTCGGACGTTGTTTTACATTTCCAGTAGGTGGCGCGATGAGTTTCGCTTCGAAATCACTGCGGGGGGACGTTTTACTGTATAAATATATTAATTATTTATAATAATAATAATAATAATGTCCTCCAGACTGAATTTCGGCCATGGCGGCCTGCCTCAACGGAGACTAGCCATCAGCGCAGGACAGGATTATACAACACGTACGAATTAACTTGAGACTCCGCTGGAATGCGACCCCCTTCCCGACTCCCCGCACCGCGTCCCGCGCTGGCCGTGCGCGCTCAGTACCGATAGCATTTTTGTTACGGATACGCGTCTCGACTCTAGTTCGATATTTTTGATAATTGTTTGTTGTTTGGTTTGGACTTTTGTTTGTTTTTGTTATACTTGAACGTTACTTTATCTGTTTGTTGTTAATAGCGTTGTTTTATGGTTAAGTTTGGACGTTGTGTTGTGCCGTTTTCTCGTGATGCTTAGGAGTTACTCCGCCTTTTTTATTTTTAAAAAAAGATGGGAGGAAAGACAATACATAGCCAAGCACGGACACTTGCTCTAAAAGTTTTAAAATTTTTCGAAGATGAAAAATCAAATAAAAAGTTTCTTATTCCTGTGGACCAAGCTTTAAATAGGGCTTGTGCAGCAACAGGCATATCAAAAGCAACACTAATAAGAATGAAAAACGAGGCGAAAAAAGTTAAGTCAATTTCTCAAGACCAAAATGATGATGTCACAGTAGTATCGGAACCATGTACTTCTCAAGCAAGACCAGAACTTAAACTATCAACGCCAGGAAAAAAAAGGAAACAGAGCTCAAAAAAAATTGAACTCGACAATTTTGATCTGGGTGCTCTAAGAAACCTTGTCAACAGTTTCTATACAGTACGGAAAGAAATTCCAACATTGAAAAAGATTTTAACGGCTGCAAAAGCAGATCTAAATTTTCCAGGTACGTACCCATATTTATTGACATTTTTTATATTATCATACTTTAGGTCATATCATATACAAGGTGACATTTAATTCAAGCATAATCTTGTTAGGGGTGCTAGAACTGGTAATTTGCAACAATTTTATGTATGGACACCTATATGCAAAAGTGAACCATTTCTGAGATATTTAATTTTAAATTATTTTTTGAAAAAATACCACGCGATAACTAAAAATTAAAAATAAAATCTTTATTTTACAGGTGAAAAAAACCACGTTACAACGAATACTCGTTGACTACTTGGGGTACAAATTTAAAAAATGTAAGAACGCAAGACAAGTCTTAATACAAAAGCCAGACATTCCTGCCTGGAGAGCCCGTTATTTACGAAGGAAGAAAGAAAACAATGAACTTGGGGTAGACAAAAAACCCGTAACTTATTTAGACGAAACATGGATTCACTCCCACTATACCGTGCGCAAATGCTGGCAAAATAACAATGACGCAAGCATTAGAAAAAATGATAATCCAGGACAGCGGTGGATATTGGTGCACGCTGGCGGTGAAAACGGCTTTATCCCTGGTGCCGAATTGCTTTACAAATGCAAAAGTAATGCCGGGGACTACCATCACGAAATGGATAGTAAAAACTTTAAAAAGTGGTTGACAGAAAAACTAATCCCAAACTTACCTCAAAAAAGTCTCGTCGTTATAGACAATGCTCTCTACCACTCAACTCAGTCTGAAAAACCACCCGTGAGCCCGTCCCTGAAAGGTGAGATGCAGAGTTGGCTTCGGAAAAACAACATTCCTTTTGATGAAAAAATGACGAAACCGGAACTGTACCATATAATACTGCTCAATAAACCACCGAAAAAATATATAGTGGACGAATTAATGAGGGAGCATGGACACGAGGTATTACGGCTGCCACTCTACCATTGTGATTTGAACCCTATCGAATATATATGGAACTTAATAAAACAAAGGGTGGCAGCTAAAAATGTTAACCATTTTGAAAGGGAAATATGGGTTTGACAAGAGACGCAATACAGTCTATAACGGCTTCCGATTGGAAGAAAGAAATTAACCATATCGAAAGATTAGAAAATGAATACTCGGAGAGTGATAGACTTGGAGAAATCCAACAGAGAGAAATAATTATATCCCTCGGAGGGGAAGAATCCAGCTCAGAGAGTGAAAGTGAGGACGATCTAATGGACGGAATAGAACCGATCGTATACAGTGACAATGAATAATAAATATTATAATAAATCCTTATTAATATTCCTTACTTCTATTCCTTGATTTTACATAGTTTGTGCTGTTCCGCTTATCCAAGATTGATTCACTTTCACCCTAAGGTTGCCTGGGAGAGATTGCTTTTTAGCAATAAGGTCGCCTGTTATCCTTTGTATTTTTATTGTGTACGAATCTGTAACACCTTTTATAGTGCAATAAAGTGTATAATAAATAAATTAATAATATTATAAATGAGAAAGTGTGTATGTTTATTTCTTTGTCCTACCTTGACGCGTTAACTAAAAATAATATTATATATATTATAAAAATAAATATTTAAAATATATAAAAATGGCAACAGTATATCACTTATTACTTCACTCCTTGCCAGAACATTTTATTTTGTTTTTATTAATAATCTCATGCAAATCTCAAAAATTTCAAATAAAAAAATATTACGACGCATTATTTTGCACACCGTACATTGACAATTACGTCATCGGCCCAGGTCTCAAGTTAATTCGTACGAGTTATAGTGCCCAAGTGTATGCTCAAGCACTGGTGCACTCTCTATTCACTCACTCTCATAATCCGAATGGACGGTAAACCGACACGACCCGAGAGAGATCAGGCGTAGGACCAACGGCTTTACGTGCTTTCCGAGGCACGGGGGTGAGACACCGCCAACTTCCTGACTACGGGCAACTACCGAGAATTTCTTGACGGAAAAACTCAATAATTAATTTCTGGCCCGACCCGGGATATGAACCTAGGACCTCATGATCAGCAGTCGCACTACTGCAACCACTAGACCAACAAGGCAGTATATAAAAGTATTAATATCTCCACCACATCGCCGCCTGTTGGAACCACATTTGTGATTTTATTACGTGATACTAAACCAACATATTACTGTTCTGTAAATATGCGTCATTTTCGTCAAAACATATAGAATTTCTTAATAACTAGACTACAGTGGCAGCTTCTGGGATAGCTATTGTCCAAAATACGGTCTCGGCAAAACAAATGTATTGTGTGAATATGACCTTAATTGATCAAGTCGTTCGGAAGTTAGACGTTCTATAACACGTGTACCGGTGTTTATAACATAATACAACATTATATAAAAATGTTTAACGTGTTTAATATATTAGTACTTATATCAAGCAATAGTCTAAGTTCTAAGGATTGGAAATTGTATATAATAATAATAATAATTTATTTGACTCTCAATTGACAGGTTACTCTTACCTAAGTAGTACAATACAAATACAGCAAAAAATGACAGATTATTTCGCTATATAATACACAAACATGTTAAGTTAAATAAAAGTACTTGCAGTCCTCGGTTCGATTTCAGGTCGGTCAAAATTAGTTGTTCAGTTTTTCGCAGCCAGAGTCAGAAAAATGGCGGTGTCATAGAACGTGCGTTCATACGTTGATCCCACATCTGATCTTCTCCGTGAGTTTCGCATTGCCATCCTAATGTTGTTCAATCGGACCATCAGAGTGAAGGAATCGAAAGTACACCTGTGCATACCCACACACTCGTACTATAAATCCTGTCCTGTGCTGATGGCTTGGTTTCGTATATGCTGGCCGTTGTATCGTAATTCGGTCTGGGACATATTTAACTTTATAATAATAATAATAATAATATTTATTTAATATTATTATTACTATAAGTGTAAGTAAGAAAAAATTATAACTAGTAAAATAGTCATCGGAAAATGTTATTAACATCGTTATAAATCAATTAAGAGAAATAATTAGTACATCGGGTGGAAGATTCTAATCAGATACGAATGACAATTTCTAAATGTTTCAACAGAGCGTATCGGACAAGAGATGATAACATCAAATCAGGTTGGAAACAGAAACAGAAACTTTTTTATTCAATATAGATTATAAACTATACTTATTGAAAGTCACTTTTTTCATTTACCACTGGTTCGCCAAAAAACGAGTGGCACTCGGGGACTGCCGCGGTAAAGCTATTAATAACAACATAAGACAAATTAGAAATAGCTTACCACCCACCCCAGGGATTATTATCAAAACCTGATTTGATGTTAACATCTCTTGTAAGATCCTAGCCATATTCACAGAACCACCGTGCGATTGTGTAGCTGTTGGGAATCGTGGTTGGCTTTTTGTTATTTAATGAAATGAAATATTAGTGGGACTGGGCACAAAATATAACTTTATAATTACACTTGAATAAATCTTCTTTTAATTGATAGAATCAGGCGTTACTTGGCGGAAATCCATTATAATAAAAAATAAAAATATAAATTTCCTCGCAACCTTCCACTGAACAAATACAATGATGCGTCTTACCTGGATTGAAGAGCGCCTCCCGCCCTCCCTCAATTACATGCACTAACTCCGTCACCACTAATCCCAGCACCACTACTCCCAACACCACTATTCCAGGCAAGACACACCATCGACGATAATACGACACGTGTTTCGCCTCTACACGAGGCATCTTCAGGTAATGTAGACTCTACGGCGGCTGACCGCTAAGTTATTTGTTTAGCGGAAGGTTGCGAGGAAATTTATATTTTTATTTTTTATTAAATCTTCTTTTAATTATTTTCTTTATCACACACCCTCTCTTGTTACTTCTCACGCTCACACACATCTTCCACCTATCTCCTACCTCTTACGTTCCATTCCCATATACATTCAATACTTCGATGTAAGAAAATAACATTTTGTAATTTATTAAATCTCATAAATCCACTACCGTTCTTAAGACGTGCCTCTGACCCGAGAAGAACAGTGAAAGAAACTGCGCAGATTTTCTCTTTTTTGTCATTTATAAGTTTGTTAAACGATCGATTCATTAGCCGATATATTTTATCATATGTTGTTAACATCTTTTACAGGTATATGTTAAATACGTTAGTTTCACATTTTTTTAATAAAATTAATTAGAATTAAAAAGATAATAAAACAAAAACAAGAGCTTTCACTCTGTCACGAATTATTATGTGTAATTAATATGTATTTACTTTATTGGAAACAAAACAGAAATAAAAGATATGAAAAAAATAGAAAGTAAAATAAACAGTGGTAATTACAATTATTGTACCATACAAAGTGTCTCACTGCGAACATCCATATTCTATATTTATGAAGCAGGTCGTAATAGGTATCGTCTGCACAACAAGCAGAGTAACAAGGTCTGCGCTGCTACACTTAAATAACAAGAAAATAATCACCTGAAAACTAAAATGTAAAATACTAAATATTTTTATATACTCATCTAATTTGTAATCGTTACTAAAATACTTTTTTTAAAGTTTTGAAGGCTGAACGGAAGATAGAGAACATATGTAAGTCGTTAAGCATTTTATTGTGGAGGACACACATTCTGTGTACTGCTCATTTACTAATATTTTCATACGAATCCTTGAGAGATTTTCATACGAATCGCGAGGTGAATGCATTCGGTAGTTAACAATGCGAAAGAACTTATTTTTGACCTTTTCTATTTATCTTCATAAACCGAGTAGAATTGAAAGAGAAGAATACAACGTTTTTTTTTAAAATATAGTATATATAATAAATTAATTAAAATAAAAAATTAAAAAAAAAACACAATCACTAGAACTTATTATTATTATTATATTATTATTACAGCTCTTCACAACTCCACTTCTGAAAATAGGCCTCCACAAGGTATGCCACAAAGCACGGTCCTGAGTCACCTGCATCCATCGACTTTCTTGATGTCTTACTAGGTCGTTACTCTATCTTACGGGGTGGGGGTCATCCTACACTTCGCCTACCGGTACGAGGCTGTCACTTGAGAACCTTTTTTCCCCATCAGTTGTCGATTCTTCCAGCTATATGCTCGGTCCATTGCCACTTCAGCTTACTAATCCATTAGTGACTGAATAGCTGAGAAAAAAGAGTAAGCAGCACCAGCAGGTGTATGCAGCTGTGCCTACGCAATTGCTACCGCAAAACGTGGAATAAAATAAAATATAAATTGACATGAATTTATTTAAAAATGAAAACAACACACTACGGTCTGTAGAGCATAGGTACAGTCACATAGAATCCGTAGAGGTCCGTATCGATTAAGCAGAGAGACGGGAGTCCGCAGCAACGGCAGGTGATACCACCGAACACGTGAAATTAAAAGAAAAAAAATATAAAATTATTTATTTCTGTCTTTAGAGCAGTCTTTCTCAAAGTGGGTGATAACGCCCCTTTGTGGGCGTTGGAGACCTAGAGGGGTGTGTTAAGGGGCTCAAAAAATGAGTAGCTAAGCTGCTGTTACACAAGAAGAATATCGGCAGACGTGAGTTCTATAATTTTCCCAATTTATCAGTATCCCGATTTTTGGTAGCATTCCTATCTTTATATTTTTGTGAACGTGGATTTAGCGCTGTGACAACGCTGCTTACTAAAAAAGAAATCGCTTGCATGTTACCGAACGCAGCGACTTACGACTGTTTTTGAGAAAAATCGAACCGTGTTAAAAAATCATCCATCTCATTAGATTAATATGAAAACTAATATTGATTACCTATCTGTATTGTTTCTTTTAATTTGATAAAAATATATTCTTAATATTATAAGCATGTGTTTTAATTGCTCTCACTGGTAATAATGTCTAATTTAGAATGTAAGTTTAAACACCAGAAGTGACTAATATAGCACACCATAACTACATTTATTAAACCAATAAAATAGTGGTTTTTAAGTTTTAGGAGTGTATGAAAGATTGGGGGGGGGGGGCGTTGAAAAATAATTGAGTTTCAATGGAGGTGGTAAAAGAACTAAGTTTGATAATCTCCGGTTTAGAGCATAAGTACAGTCGCGCAGGGTCTGTAAAGGTCCGTGTCGAGAAAGCTGAGAGACGGAAGTACGCAGCAACAGCCCCTACGCTGCTCCTACCGACGCTCGTGGTAATTATAAGTACCCCTAAGCCTCAGACTAACAAATACACAGAACACGACGTGCATTTCAAACGACACCGAAACCATGCTCAACTTTTTGTCACGCACTCATGCATACATATCTCAAACAGTCCAGTCCGTAAAAGATGCACTGCTTTACGCACACATATGCGCCTAAAACCATGTTAATGTTTTAAAATGAATAATAATAAATTGTTCAACATAAAACATTGTTTTTACAATAAGCTGAACTTGGTTTTGGTTTGGTTTCAGATGCACACATGTAGTGTTATGTTTATCTTTCTTTATGGGTCTAGGATAGGCACTTTAAAATGCAATTATAACTTCTTTTGCTTCCGGTAGGTTTCGTATTATACGAGTCTATGCTGAAAAGTTAAGCTTTAAAAATATTAAATAACAACCTAACCGACATCATTTTTTTTTTAAACTTAGCTTTTGTTGATGACATCAAGTGCAAGGTTGATACTAAGTACTTTCTGGGCCAGTTTGTGTACTTGGTATACACGCATATATATATATATATATATATATAGCCAGTGTCTCATGAGGCTGTCTAGCCTGGCCGGCAACATACTTCAATCGAAGAAGGCTGTTAATTTCTGAGGATGAAACAGAATATCTTACTTACTGCTGTATTATTACAACACTCTTTCCTGAGTACTGCTTAGCGGCCCTGCTAACTTACCCAGATGACTAATATACAGAAAACATAATGAACTTTAGTAATTTAGCACTAAGGTTTTGTTTACCATGAGGTCAAATTGTAATGGATATTGTGTTGTAATTATACGAATAACTTGCATAGGTATAATAAAAGTACTACCAGAGTCGTAAAGGGACGTCCTAGGCGAAAGTTTATCGACCAACCTGGCGATGTATTGAAACTGGGCCAAATTAAGAGTAATATCCCAATTACACTATCCTGAATCAGGGTGCCTACGCCCTGATTCAGGGTGGTGTGATAAGAGAAAGGGATTAAGGGTCCCTAATTAGGGTATCAAAGTGGATCCAGTCTGCAGTGCCCTCCACCGTGCAGTGTAATAACACTAAGGGAGTTAGGACACTTATTCGATGCGCAACTAGGAATGCAAACGATACATCAATTCTTTTAAACACCGATATATCGTTCATAAACATGGTTCTTCATGAGCTATGTTTTATGAACGATGTTTTGCCGTCAAAGGTAACGAAATAATCAACTATTCGAAGGTATAAAATTCCGTATGTTAAAAGTTGCGAACGACGATTATCACGAATTTTATGTTGCCATAAAATAAATATTCGAAACAAAATATCTCAAAATTAGATAGCGTCTAAATTTTTAAAGTTAGGAAGTTTACGAGTATTTAGCAGAAATAACTTAATCCCGAAAATTAAACTACGAATCAACCAACAGGTGAATGGTCTTTCAGCCGAAAATAAATATACTGACTTCAGAAGTACAATTGACTTCTATTGGTAATTCCATTTTAGATGTAAAATTGTAGTTATTATTATTGTGATAATTAATTAAGATAAGTTTACAAATATTAAAAATTTTCATTTTCTTATTAATAATTATATTGTTTGAGCTTTAACTTAACGAATAGCTTAAATACAGTCTTATCGTCTTAAGAGAGCCGTGGTAGCTCAGATGGTTAATGCTCGCAGAACGCGAGTAACCCGGGTTCGATCCCCGCCGGCACGAATGAAATTGTTAATTGCAATTTTAAGTGCTGATTTACCACGTGCTCGGCGGTGAAGGAAAACATCGTGAGGAAACCTGCATGTCTGAGGAATAACATGTGAAGTTCGCCAACGCATTGGGACAGCGCGGCGGACGCTTCCTTGCCCTAAAACCCTCTCAGAAATGAGGGGAGGCCTGTGCCCAGCAGTGGGACGTATATAGGCTGTAACTTTACTTTACTTTTACAGTCTTATAAGTTAATATTTATTTTGTAATGCAAAATATGTTAATTATTTACGGTACTTTTCGTTACAATAATTTTTCTGAAATATTGATTTTTATGAATGAACGGTTATTTACCTGTTTGTATTTCGGTATAGTTTCGTAGATGTAGGTATTCAGAAAATGCTATAATATTGAAGGTAACATACGGAACTACCATAAAAAAATTACGCACCACATCATAAAAATAAAAGTAAATCAGAAGTCGAAATTCATATATTACATGTAGGATATCATGAAAGGGCTATTTCCCTGGCTTCATAGCCTCGATAAGGTCTATTGGCCTATCGTGGTAACTTCGGTATCCCGTAAGCGGTTATTTACAGAGGCTGGATCTACAATCACCCAGGTGAGAAACCACTTACTAGGCACAGGTTGTCAAAATTGTTATTTTGAAATTCAATTCGAAAGAAATGAACGTAAAATTAAAAAAAATATTTAATTAATTCTTGTTTTCTGATAATTATTCGATAAAATTTAATGTGCAAAAATAAATGGTGTAAAATTTCCAAAAATAACATAAATATAATGTTTGATTGTTATACTCGTACTTCCTTATTTTATTTCTGTTTAAAATGATTATTTATTCCATATGTATTCAATGAGCGATGTTGCATCCTAGAGATGTGCTTACTTGGAAAAATTACGACTCGAGCTAACTCAAGTTCAAATTCACACAACTCGAACTAAACTCGAGTTACGCAAACAGAGTATAACTCAATATCGTAGTTATATTATCGTATAGTTTCGTCCTGCTAACACAGTAAATGATTTGCTACAATTACTTTAAAAATATTGATTCAATAAATATAGGTTTAAGGTTTAGGTTTAAGATATTATTTATTTCTCAAAAGATTACAAATCGCTTACGAGAAATAAAAAAATTACAAACAATAATAAAGGAATCCATTACAAGCATACAGAATATTAACTACAACACGTACGAATTAACTTGAGACTTCGCTGGAATGCGACCCCCTTCCCGACTCCCCGCACCGCGTCCCGCGCTGGCCATGCGCGCTCAGTACCGGTAACATTTTTGTTACGGATACGTGTCTCGACTCTAGTTCGATATTTTTGATAATTGTTTGTTGTTTGGTTTGGACTTTTGTTTGTTTTTGTTATACTTGAACGTTATTTCATCTGTTTGTTGTTAATTGCGTTGTTTTATTGTTAAGTTTGGACGTTGTGTTGTGCCGTTTTCTTGTGACGCTTAGGAGTTACTCCGCCTTTTTTATTTTAAAAAGAGATGAGAGGAAAGACAATACATAAATCCTTATTAATATTCCTTACTTCTGTTCCTTGATTTTACATAGTTTGTGCTGTTCCACTTATCCAAGATTGATTCACTTTCACCCTAAGGTTGCCTGGGAGAGATTGCTTTTTAGCAATAAGGTCGCCTGTTATGCTTTGTATTTTTATTGTGTACGAATCTGTAACACTTTTTATAGTGCAATAAAGTGTATAATAAATAAATTAATAATATTATAAATGTGTATGTTTATTTCTTTGTCCTTCCTTGACGCGTTAACTAAAAATAATATTATATATATTATAAAAAATAAGTATTTAAAATATATAAAAATGGCAACAGTATATCACTTATTACTTCACCCCTTGCCAGAACATTTTATTTTGTTTTTATTAATAATCTCATGCAAATCTCAAACATTTCAAATAAAAAATATTACGACGCATTATTTTGCACACCGTACATTGACAATTACGTCATCGGCCCAGGTCTCAAGTTAATTCGTACGAGTTATATAGATGTGGGTAAAACGTAAACAGTTAAACGAACAGTAAACATAGGTTTGAACATCGCGCATAATTTGTAATGACGGAACAATTAATGCAACCGAAACAGAAATAAGGGTGCGTAAAACTAAGTTAGATTTAATTTTAGCTTGTATTTTTTTTTGGTAATTTTCCAAAATATGACATTTCAATAAGTTTTTAAATAAAAATAACATTTCTAATTCTTTTATATTTTTAGGTAAAGCGTTATACAGTTTTGAACTGTCAAACATTATATTTTTCTTACCATACTCTGTTCTAACTTTTTGTATGTATACTCGTATATCATGGGCACGTCTAAGGTTACGATTGTGAAAATCTATATTTTTTTAAACAATATTTGCGAATGAATGTCGTTTTTAAGTATTTTACGTATTAATATGCAAGTGCTATATTGATATATTTGTGATATATTTAATAATTTGGTTTCTTTATATACAATATTAGATGGTGTCAAATATTTATAATGAAAAAGTACCTTGATTAATTTGTTTTGGGTAGTTTGCAGTCTACGTAAATTTGTTTTGTGTGCTGTTCCCCATACCTCGATTAAATAGTCAATATGTGGTTTGACAAGTGTATTATATAAAATATATCGAACATTCTGTGGGAGACATCCTACTATATTTCGCACACTTCGTATATATACAAATATATATTACGTATATATAATATATATATATATATGTGTATATATATATATATGTATATATATTCCTATATATATATATATATATATATATATATATATATATATATATATATATATTATACTTTTTTCACTTGTCCATCCCTACGACTGAGTAAGGGCGTAAAATCAGGGTAGTGTAATAACTGACGTCCCTAATTAGGGGCCAC
This sequence comes from Parnassius smintheus behrii, assembly GCA_036936625.1. Classification (NCBI taxonomy): domain Eukaryota; kingdom Metazoa; phylum Arthropoda; class Insecta; order Lepidoptera; family Papilionidae; genus Parnassius; species Parnassius smintheus. The sequence continues at coordinate 35,897,567 of JAUPFT010000017.1, read as the reverse complement.
GCCCACCCTTCATTCAGGGCCCTGGTTCAGGGTGGTGTAATAGGGGCATTACCTTAACCGATGAGCATGTATGCGTAGGTATATGGATGTGAAGGAGGCGAGAGAGGTGTGTCAGGATCGTGCCAAGTGGTAGTCTGTAGTCTCTGTCTGCTCCTATGGGTGACAGGCGTGAGTGTTTATGTATTATGTTACTTATGTTATGTAAAAATTCCCTGTTTAATCACCTATATTATCCGCGAGATATCGATATCGCGATATTCTGATAACACGTTTATCTACATATCTTGAATAACTATCGGCTACCGTTTGTTATCTATGTAATTTATCATAATTAACAAAAAATACTATTATTTTAAATAAAAAAAATCCTGCAGTCAATTACACACACACACACACAAAAACACAGGTTGCGCATTTCAAGAGAAAATTATGAAAGAAATATACTTAATTGAGTACTTACATACAAGTATCCTAAAGCTAAAGTTTACCTATAGTAAATAATTTTCTCCAGATCGAATTTCGGTCACGCCGTCTAGTCTACGTCAACTGCCATCTGCGCAGGATATCATATGATTCTGTTATAGTACCCGAGTGTATTCTGATGCGACGGCAATCCGACTCAAACGGAAAGATAATAGGCGTAGGACCAACGGTTTTAATGCTTTCCAGGGTATGGGGTGGAACAACCGCCCACTTCCTAACTCTGAAGAGTTCCTTGATAGAAAACTTGATTTTTTAAATCTATTTTAAATATCTAAGTTTTGGCCTGATTCGGGCTACAAAGTAGATGTACTCGTGATGACTGACGAGACAACGAGATAGAAAAGAAGGTAAATAATAATGTATATATATATATATATATATATAAATCAGCTCGCTCGGCTCAGCTAACGCTTCAGCAAATACCTAAGTATAGCGATAATTTTCGGCTAGGGTCAGAAGATTTGTATCGAGTTAAATAATTTAAATAAATACAGTAATGTAAAATAAAATTGTATAAATTGAATAACTAAATTCCACAAACAAATAAGAAGGAACATAAGAGGTACAACGAATCAATAAATATGCTACGAATAACGCAATTGCGTCCGAAGATTTTTCAATTTAAAGAGACAATGTATATATTCTTTTTATGACATGTTGCTACTTAATTGAGGTGAACAATTGTTACAGATTTTGCTTGCAGCTTTATAAAAACTAATGGAGAATGTAAGTTGCAATGAGCGTACTTTGTCTTCAATTGCCAATCTCAACACGCTGGTTTTGCTGATTCATGGACGATGCTCCGGCAGTGGATGGTGGTGATAGTATCCAAAAACTGTTGATTACAAATCAAATTAAACAGATTGACGATGAGAATAATAGAATTTGTTCGTGAGAGATACGTTGAAGCGTATTATGGCCACAGCACTAATGGGTTAGCTTGACCGGTTTTTGCACAGAACACTGGTGTGAAATAGCAACAGAATGTGTTTTATATGGCAAGTCATGAGAACAGAGATCCTCTTTACAGACAACGAATCATACGATTTTAATTCTTACGGGCGACAACGCATCTCCTTTTGATTCTTAATCGATGATAGATGTAAGTGTATATCGGTAACAGCATCCTGCTAATAACAAGTGGACGGAGTGGTTGCTTATCACCCTTACTTCTATAAAGAAGCTGCATTATCAGTGTGAACTACCGTGTGATGACGTCTTCGGAGAGTCCATCACCTCCACTGCTGAACATAGGCCTATCTCATAGATTGCCTTATAGTGGGGATACTTGCCATAGTTGCCACGCTTGGCAAGCGGGTTGGTAACCGCAGTTTTTTTGAGAATGAAAGAAGACGATGCTGCCTATCCCCGATTGGTTTCCCTCTGTCACCTCTTAGGCACCCACCGGATAATATGAAGTAGTGGATATTCTTACACCGCCACTACTCGGTTCGCACCAGACGTCAAAATACACAGACCGGCATCGGGCAGCGGTGTCAGTGTGAGAGGTTTGGTGCTGCCATAGTCCAACAACCCGCCAATCGTGATGATGAAGGCAAATCGTAGTAGATCTAGAATAGTAGTTGAGCCTCGCTTCAGCTACGTTAGTTGTCGTAGAAAGGGTCTCTTCGACCTGGGTAGGACCACGCTCTCACAGAATACCAGCGTAAAATGGCGGTTTAATACTGTTGTGTTTCATATGATGAGTGTAGAGACCCTTTTTACTGGAAATGCGGCATTCCATCTTAGGCCTCAGGTGTGACAACGCATGTACATTTTAATTCTCAATTGAGGATAAATGTAGATGACTCTGGTCCACAGCGACCATTTTCCATTAGGTGGATTGTGTGATCGTTTGTCACCATTATTCTATAAAAAAAAATCAAGTGCCATGCACAGCAGTGGACTTGCATAGATAGAATATCAGATGAAGAATATCAGTACAACGGTATGTGCTATGCGTTTCCCAATTAGCCTGCTCGGCGTGGTTGTTATGTGAAAATCTTCTAAGTTCACCGTAAATTTGTCCCTACGCGAGCAGTCTGAGCTTGATCCTTGCGGGCAGTTCTAATTTATCTTGTGCTCGGCGGTGACGGAAAATATTATAAGAAAACCTTCATGCCAGAGAAATTAAAAAATATATTTCGAAGATATGTAATTCTGCCAACACGCATTAAGGCAGCGCGGTGGAGATTTCCAAAACAAAACCCTCTCAAAAGTGAGAGGAGGCCCGCGCCCACCAATGGGATGTACAACACGTACGAATAAATTTGAGACTCCGCTGGAATGCGACCCCCTTCCCGACTCCCCGCACCGCGTCCCGCGCTGGCCGTGCGCCCTCAGTACCGATAGCATTTTTGTTACGGATACGCGTCTCGACTCTAGTTCGATATTTTTGATAATTGTTTGTTGTTTGGTTTGGTCCAACAGAGAGAATTAATTATATCCCTCGGAGGGGAAGAATCTAGCTCAGAGAGTGAAAGTGAGGACGATCTAATGGACGGAATAGAACCGATCGTATACAGTGACAATGAATAATAAATATTATAATAAATCCTTATTAATATTCCTTACTTCTATTCCTTGATTTTACATAGTTTGTGCTGTTCCGCTTATCCAAGATTGATTCACTTTTACCCTAAGGTTGCCTGGGAGAGATTGCTTTTTAGCAATAAGGTCGCCTGTTATGCTTTGTATTTTTATTGTGTACGAATCTGTAACACTTTTTATAGTGCAATAAAGTGTATAATATATAAATTAATAATATTACAAATGAGAAAGTGTGTATGTTTATTTCTTTGTCCTTCCTTGACGCGTTAACTAAAAATAATATTATATATATTATAAAAAATAAATATTTAAAATATATAAAAATGGCAACAGTATATCACTTATTACTTCACCCCTTGCCAGAACATTTTATTTTGTTTTTATTAATACTCTCATGCAATCTCAAAAATTTCAAATAAAAAAATACTACGACGCATTATTTTGCACACCGTACATTGACAATTACGTCATCGGCCCAGGTTTCAAGTTAATTCGTACGAGTTATATGTAGGCTGTTACTTTTTTTAATTTAATAATAATAATTAACAATGCGACAGAGGGGCAGACATAGAAAAACTGCCAATGCCAAATATTGTCATTCAATAAATTAACAAAAGTACGTATTAACTTGTAAGCCCATACATTTAACAACACGTTTATATAATTTACAACGCCTCTTACGCACGAAGACAAATAAGGAACTTTGTTAGTTTCACTTTCCGGTTGGTGTTGTTGATCGAACACTTTCCGTATCTATAGCAGGTAAATAAAAACCAGCCAAGAGCGAGTTAGAGTCGCGCCATGAGGGTTCCGAATAAGGGGAAATATTAAAAATACTACCTCAAATGGCTTAGCAAGATCCTTCATTATGCCTAAAATATTACAGCATTAATTTTGAAATAACTATGTGGTACAATTGAGGATTAATTTTAAGTACTATGTTGGACGAAAACACGATTCCGTAAAATTTTCTAGATAGAAAAAAAATCCAAAGTTACCTCCAAACTGAACAATAAACCGCTAGTATTCATAAAATACTTTAAATTAGAGCATGAAACTTTGCACACAAACTGAACTATTAAAAAGGGCTTATGTTTTTTATTTTTTTAAATTACCATTATTTTCACTGTAAAAAGAAATTACCTAAACTATCAGCGTCTTGAAGCTTGTTTCCTGCCGGGAATGGGATGGAATGGGAAATAACCGTAATTAAAATAAGAAGCGACTAGGTTGGCGTAAAGAAACAGGCATAAATATGATAAACCTAATGAAATAAGTATCTAACGACCTATCTACTTACAGTATTAGTGATTACAAACATGTCGGTACATAGCATACGACGCGCGGGGATGTGGGGGCGAAATTAGAATTTTAGCTGAGTTACTATCACCCCTTAATTATACATAGATACTTCATTATTATATAATAGACAGTTCATTTATCGAGAGGTTTGTTAATTTTTGCTCGTTTACGATACTGATATTTAAATGCCTTAAAGTAACAACGATAATGTTCTTTTGAATAATATAGATACGTAATTTTTTTTTTATAGGATAGGGTGACAAACGAGCACACATTCCACCTGATGGTAAGCGGTTGCTGCGGCCCATAGACATCTACATCTATCCTCGATTACAAATCAAAACGCAGACGCGTTGTCACCCGTGAGGACTAAGATGGAATGCCTCTTTTCCAGTAAAAAGGGTCTCCGGTTCTCTACACTCACCATACGAAATACAGCAGCATTAAGCTACTATTTCACGCTGGTATTCTGTGAGAGCGTGGTCCTTCCCCGGCTGACCCATTCGTGCTACAACTATACTACTAATATAACTGCAGCATGGCTCTACCACGTTAAAATGTAATAGAACGTCTACACGTAAATGTAATAGAAGTGAGATAAGTACGTACTTAATTTCACCAAATTGATCAAACTACCGAAATTCTTAAATAAGGTAAGTCGGATTGAAGAACATATAAAATTATCAGTGAATAAATTAAATTAAAAACTAAAGAAAAACGAAACAAAAGGAGCTAATACGAAACGTTTTCTTGAATCATAGCTAAGAAAAAACTCTCGATCAAGTCTCCTTTCAAACAAAAACTCTTTATCAAGTCTCCTTTCAAATAAAAAAACACTAAATCCAAAACGCTTCATTCAATCCAATACGGTTTTATTTTTATAAATAAGGGTGACAAAAGAGCACGCAGTCGACCTGTTGGTAAGTGGATACTGTGGCCCATAAACATCTACATTTATCTTCGATTAAGAATGAAAATGCAGATGCAACCCCTGAGGACTAAGCTGAAATGCCTCGTATACAATAAAAAATGTCTCCGTTTCTCTACACTTACTATATAAAACATAGCAGCATTAAGCTGCTATTTTACACTGGCATTCTGCGAGAGCGTTGCCCTAGACCGGTCGAGCCGACCCATTCGTGTACAACGATAATATAGCAGCCTATGAGCCACAGCTTCCACTGTTTCTAAAATAAAATTTGTAAATATTTTGTGACCCTTGACATTGTAAAATTTATTTAAAAAAAAAGTCCCGCTGGGTTGTTTGCTGGTCCTTCCCAGTACAGAGGTTTTTTTTTCGGACCAGTGGTAACGTAATATATTGACTTTCAATAAGAATGACTTGTAATCTATATTGAATAAAAAATTATTCTATTCTATTCTACTTACCATCAAGTTGACTGTTTGTCACACTTATTGTATAAAAAAATTGAACCCTAAAACGCAAGTATACTACGTCTGCATTGGCCGCCAAACTTACGACTTAAACTACAACAACGTGCGTATTTGAACGAAATTCAATACAATTGCGTCAATAGCTGTAACTTGTGAATAACTAATACTTATGAATCGTGAACATTTCGTTAAATTGTAGTTACTTGGTGACGCAGTGGTAACGCATTTAGCTGCTGTATCGTTTTCATCATCATTACAGCCCTTCATAAGTCCACTGCTGAATATACGCCACTTTGAATGCCACAAAGCACGGTACTGTACCTGCATCCGTCGACTTCCTGCATGTCTTACCAGGTCGTCACTCCATCTAGTAGGGGGTCATCGGTACCGGTACAAGGCTTCCACTCGAAAACCTGTCTTTGCCACTTCAGCTTACTAATCCGTTGGGCTATGTTGGTCACTCTGGTTATACTGCTGATATCCTCATTTCTAAGTTTATCACGCATAGATACCCTGAGCATAGCCCTCTCCATAGCTCGCTGTGCAACCTTGACCGTCATCATACAGCAAGCAGTGAAAGACCACGTCTCAGATCCATAAGTCATCACTGGCAACACGCACTGGCTGTACAATCTAGTTTTCAGATTTTGAGGCATACCTGACGAGAAGATCTGTCGTGATTTCCTGAACGCTGCCCAACCGAGGTTTCAACCGTCGATTGAACTCTCGATCGAAGTTGGACTTACCAAGTCGAACTATTTTTCCCAGGTAAACGTACTCGTCAACAACTTGAGCTCAGTGCTCCTAACAACTACCGGAATAGGTGTGACATGACATTAATTGTACATTAAAAATGTTCTTTTTTTCGTCCATGTTCATCTCAAGACCTATTCGTTGGAAGACACCATTGAGGTCATTAAGCATAGTGGGCATGGGTACATTGAGCATTTGTTGTCACCATAAAGAGTCTCTCTTTCTCCATGAAGTCAGCCAGCTGCTGGCCTCTATCCTGCCAATTACTGTTTTTTTTTGTTAATTTATAAATTTAAGGTAAATCAGGTACGAACACTTCAAGTTATGCAATACGCAGAAAATTATGTTATCAACTAATATACTATTAATATTTACGGTGGTAGATCCACGCTGTTATATTATGGTTGCACCACGAATGGGTAGACTCAACCAGGGTAGGACCACGCTCCCAGCGAATACCAGCGTCAAAATTATAGCTGAAATATGCTGTGTTTCGTATAGTACGTGTAGAGAACCGGAGACCCTCTTTACTGGAAACGAGGCATTCCATCTCAGCCCTCAGGGGTGACAACGCATCTGCATTTTGATTCTAAATTGAGGATAGATGTAGATGTTTATGGGCCACAGCATCCAAATACCATCAGGTGGACCGTGTGCTCGTTTGTCCCCCTTATTCTATAAAAAAATATTATACAATCTGTAATAATACGAGTACAACATATTACAGTACATACACCATACACATAACATGCTTTACTATACCGACCACCTAGTTATTTGATAAGAAACTCTTTTGAGATCTTCGAGATATTTTCACTTCATAATCTTTTACTTTATTTAAAAAAGTTAGTGAAAACTTGTTAAGTAAAGAGGGGAGCAGATATTCCGATGTGCGCTTTCCATTATATTTTTGTAAGTTGGTACCTTAAATGCAGGTAAGCTGTTTAACTTACGTAGGGTTTCAGTTCCACTATATTTTTAATGAAATTTAATTTTTTCATATACATTTAATGTTTTGCAACTTTAAAACAAGTTTGAATTATCATGTCTGTACAATTGCTTAACATAGTTAGGAACTATTGCTTTCTAGAATATTAATTGTATTTTATATGTTTCTTACATAATTATATATTTAATAGGTTCTGCCATATTTACTCAGTCCATAATTTATTATTGAATTTGCTAACGCCAAATACAAAAGTCTCAAAGTTTGATAAGTAATTTTACACTTAAGTTTTGTTAAGTTACAAAGTATTGCTCTTAGTTTGTTACAAATATGAAAACATGTGATCTCCAGTAACATTTACTATCTTTTATTAGGCCTAGATACATATACTGATCAAACACTTCTAGGGAGTAACATTTTTATTTAGTGTTTTGCTGATGCAGACAGCTGTGCTCATGTGCAATGATAGTGGGTTAATTATTATATTTTATGTAGCTGGAGTATATACGCATCAGTTTAGTTTTTTTTTAGCATTGATTACCAGCCCAACATCACGTGCCCATTTGCACAGCAGATCATAGGTATGCATCAATATTTGTGATTTTAATAGTTTGTTATGTATTATAGGTACGGTTTATTATAGGTGTATTATAGGTATTGGTATAGGTATAGGTAAGGTAAGGTAAGGTATGTATTATAGGTCGTTATCTATTAGACATGTGTCACCTACAACTTGGTAAATGGAGCTATCTTTAAAGACATTACACATATAATTCACACGTAACAAGTATTCGGACGGACCAATAATGGGGCCCTGAGCCGTACCCTGAGTAGTAGACGTTTTATTACTATAATCACCTGCAACCTTCACTTTTGTATGAAGATTTGTATGATAGTTTTTGAACCAATTACGTGTTGGCCCCTGAATTCCATTTTGTTCAATTTTGAAAAAAGTACATTATAATTTAAAACATCAAATGCCTTACTAAAATCAATAAAGACTACAAAAACATGTCTCCTCTCATTTAGGTGTAAGTTGACTTTGTTAGTAATTCTGTGAGGTACTTTTATTTTGTGAAGTGCGAATTGTTTATAACTTTATTTTGAGAAAGGTATTTGCTTAAGTTATCTCCAATGTACCTCTAAATTATTTTGTCAATGCAAGGTAAAATGGTAATTGGTGGGTAATTTTTTGGATTGTTGTAGCTACCTTTCTTATGTATAGGCCTAATAACACCTATTTTTAATAGTTCGGAATAAGTACATGTTTCAATGGACTGATTAATTAAATGAGTACTAATAGGTGTTATTTTGCCTTAACATGTTATGTCATGATTATATCTTTTGCACTAATGTTATCCAAGCCAGCTCTCTTATTTTTGTTTAATTATGGAAATAGTGTATTGATTCGCTTTTTCCAATCTAAAACAAACATTCGGTACATGAATATAAGAATTGACGTTAAGAATAGAAGTATTGTAGGATGTACGGGTTTTTCAGTATTTTTTCGAAATTCGGTAGCAAATTTGTTTGATATTAATTTAGCAGGCATTTTGAACTTATTTAATAAAATTTCATGTACGGATTTTGTCAATTCACCACATAATTTGTTAACAATTTTCCAACCTGCTTTGGGTTTTTAAAATTAACTATTCTCTGACCAGTAATATATTTGTTTTTTTATATAATTAATATGTTTGTTTGTTTATTTCTATACTTATTATAATATATTCTATTTACCAAATTACTTTCATCCTGTTTGCATATATATATATATATATATATATATATATATATATATATATATATATATATATATATATATATAATTGGAAAATTGTTAACAAATTATGCGAAAATATATATAAATATCTAATAGCTTATTGTAACACTCATTTTTATGGCCCTTTTATTTGTCCATACATAATGCCCCTTTCTATTATATTGACATTTTTATATTTACAGAAAAATTCAAATTACAAGTCACTTAGTAATTTGCGATGGTTTATTTTAGTACAATATTTAATTTTCTCTTTTTGTAGTGAAGCCTGGACTATCATCAAACCGGTTACATAATGGTCAGCAATAGAGCTATTTATCACTGCTGTCTGTAGTGATGAACTAGTGGCACTGTGATTGTCAAGGCTCGGTATGAATATGTGATCGATACAGCTTTTGTTAATCAAGATCCCTCTTGATTCAATGCGTGTGTAAGTACTGTCGGATTCCGCAATACCTCACTCATAGTGTTAAGATATAGGTAAACATTTGAGTCATTTAGTTAAATGTTTATAATCATGCCCCTGAGATTTACAAGATTACTTTTTAGAGGAACATTCATTATTACCTCTTTGATTTCCCTAATAAAAAAGATTTGATTAGTGCTTGGAGGCCGGTATAATGCACAAATATACACTTTATAGTTGTAGCTTGTTGACACTTCACCAATAATTCATTCGAAAAAACATGTATTCACTAGAAGCTTTTATACACATATAAGATGACCCTCCACCTCTTTGGTTTTTCCGAAGTTGTGAAAATATCTCTTAATCTTCTCGTTGAAATAAAGATGAACACTCCGCTCTTATGTTAGCTTCTGTAACTACAATGATGTGTATTATTCTTGAGCTGTTACTTATTATGTATCCAAGTCGGTCAAAGTTTTTAGGATAGTTAAATTCTTTAGGAGTCTTTTCTACAAATTCATTTCCACTATTATGTGTATACTGATTAATTTGGAGAGTTAAATTTTCCATTAATCACTAAAATAGTAAGTTGACACTTGGAGTTATATAACATTTTATTTTGTGTTGAATAATTTCACCAATATTTCTACATAATTGCTAGATCGTATGTGGTGTATTTTATTAGTTTCATGTTTTCTTGCCAATATAACACCATTTTTACACCACAAGAACTTGCAAAGATTATATATTTTTAGTTCCGTTTTTGACTTCCACAGCAAAAAAGCAGTTGCAGGTCTCTGAGATTCCCTGAAGTAAATCTTATTTCCTTGCGAAAGTCCTACGTCTCAGCAGCTTATATCTATATTTTTGAAGATTCCAGCTACATCTCTTTGCACTCATCTCTCAGCGATGGAATCACTACCGACTGCGAGCTATTGCTGTTGAGCGAACTGTTTTTTTAATGTGGTAATTATAACTTGTGGGTTTTGGTTGTTGCGTTTTATAACGATTCTCTTTGTTTATATAGATTCTACGCTTCCTCTTCAGCAATACCACATATCTGTTTTATTGTAACGAGAAATTTTTTTGTTCAATGGCGTCATTTTTAATGAGATGTATTTTAAGTGTATTATTTATATCTTTTATTTAGATGTCCGTTTGTTTCACGTTTGTTTCGTATCTTTAAATTTTTTCTTGACATTTGTCTATATTTCGGAGTAAAATAGTATGTAGTTTGTAATTCTCTCTTTATGTTACTGATTATTATTTTTCTCGTTAGGGTGTTGTATTCTAGTTCTGAGCTTAAACTTGCGTCTTCTTCCACGTCAGGAACAATACATGAAATTCTTTTCAATTTCGCTGACCCCATGCACGTACGGTATTTTCAATCAACAGAGTCGGTATTATTTAAAACGTTAATGATCAGAAAATACATTACGCAACAGGACGACGTAAAATTAAAATGGGAAATAACCGTAATAAAAATAAGAAGCGACTGGCTTAGCGTTAAGAAACAGGCATAAATATGATAAACCTGTTGAAATAAGTGTCTAACAACCTTTCTACTTACAGTATTAGTGATTACAAACATGTCGGTACATAGCATACGACGCGCGGGCAAGTGGGGACGAAATTAGAATTTGAGCTGACTTACTATATCCCCTTAAAGAAACTATAGCAATCTTTGTTGGTATTCCCTAAATAAATAAAATGAAATAATTACACAAACTAAATACATTATCTTAAGCCAAAACTATGTGAAGTTGACATCGCCCTTAACAATTATGAGAACTTAAAATTTTCCTGTTAATGGATTTACTGGAGAATTATACAGATATTTTGAAATTGGGTTCATGTTCATAATATTTTTTATAAAGTCGTCATCATTACAGCCCTTCACAAGTCCACAGCTAAACATAGGCTTCCCCCAAGGAATGCCACAAAGCACGGTCCTGAGCCACTTGCATCCATCAACTTACTGTATGTCTTACCAGTTCGTCACTCCATCTTGTGCGTGGCTGTCCTACACTTTGCCTGTCTGTCCGAGGCTGCCACTCTAGAACCCTTCTTCCCCGCTTATCAGTTTTCAAGCTATATGGCCGGCCCATTGCCACTTCAGCTTACTTATCAGTTAGGCTATGTCGGTTACTCTGGTTCTACTACGGTTATCCTCGTTTACTGGAAAATAACAGAAAGTCAGTAATTCAAATCTATAATTTATAACACAAGTGACAAACAAACTTGCTCTCCACCGCACAATTAGTGGACACAGGCCGTTGGTTCTGCGCCTGACCTCTCTCCGGTCGTGTCTTACGTACTGCATACTGCAGTTATATTAGTAGTATAGTTAGTAGTATAGTACGATTGGGTCGGCTCGACCGGGGAAAGGCCACGTTTTCACAGAATACCAGCGTCAAATAGTAGCTTAATGTTGCTGTGTGCTCGTATGTTGAGTGTAGAGAGCCGGGGACCCTTTTAACTAGAAACGAGGAATTCCACTTAAGTCCTCACGAGTGACAACGCATCTGCATTTTGATTCGTAATCGAGGATAGATGTAGATGTCTATGGGCCACAACAATCACTTACCATTAGGTGGGCTGTGTGCTCGTTTGTCATCATACCCTATATAAAAATAAACATTGCCATCCCATAAGACTATACGAGGGAATAGAGGGAGCATGTGAGCATTTGAACACACGTTCGTATACTATAATCCTTTGCTGTGTGAATAACTAACTCTACATTGAGATCTGTCGTGACCACACTTTTGTCTGGAGTACTTTTTTACATTACCTTACAATTCTATCAAAAGTCCATTGTTCAACATAGGCCTCCCCCATAGATTGCTTCATAAGGGAGATTTATCACAGTGCCACGCTTGGCAGGCAGGTTGGCATCCACAGTGTTTTTTAGTTATTACTACGAAGACTCTAATACTCCTCTCCCGGTGTGTTTCTCTCTGTCACCTCATACGATATCCACGATACGAAATGGAGTAGTGTATATTTTTAAAGCGTCACTACACGGTCGACTACTATATTAACAGAATAACCCTCTTAAACGTGTTTCGCTCTTTGTCTTGCTCTCCCCACTAGATGGAGTACGACCTGGTAAGACTGCAGGAAGTGGATGGATGCAGGTGGCTCAGGACCGTGCTTTGTGGCATACTTTGGGGGAAACCTATGTTCAGCAGTGGACTTGCGAAGGGCTGTAATGACGATGATGATGATGATGAAATAATTATAATATTATATTTACGTAGTGAAAGAAAGTCGTTATTTAAATCGTATTTAATAAACAAAATAAATTTTGTTTTTAAACTGACCATCATATGCTAAAACAAGCCTTCTTGAGAGGATAGTGGATTTAAAGACGAAATTTTGTCGTGTTTTAACCAAGGCGGATTAAAAAAAAACTACTGAATACGTGGTAGAGCCACACTGCGGTTATATTACGGCTTTAGCATAAACGGTTCGGCTCGACCGGGATAAGAAAACGCTCTCACAGAATACCAACGTAAAATAACTGTTTCGTATGGTGAGTGTAGACAACCGCATACCCTTTTTACTAAACACGACTGATTCTATCTTAGTCCTCAGGGGTGACAACGCATCTGCACTTTGATTCTTAATCAACATCGATCACTATTAGTGATCGATGTTAATCAATAAATGTGATGGGCTATAACATCTACTTACCATCAGGTGCACTTTGCGTTCGTTTATCACCTATATTCTATATAACAGAATCGTTTCTCATACATAAAGATTTCCTCACAATATTTAACTTCACTACTGCCGTGGTAAATCACATGTAAGATGTCGATATCAGAATACGAACTATTATAAACTAATGCACGACCTACACGATATATTTACAGGGTGTTAGTGTAAACACCGTTGTCCTTGAAACCAGTGGTTTGGTTTCACTTATAGAACCTAAATTCAATGAAAAATAACAAATTTTTTTAGTAAAATCTCAATTTTTGCCCATCCTATGCTAGGATGAAAGTATGAAGGAAAAGTTATATCACATGCTGTATGTACCTATTGTGTTTTTATTGGAATTTTCTGTAGGTAGCTAGCGCGGGCGGTGATCTTTACGGTGATTACGTCACTCGGGCGCATAGGGTATCCATGAATTTACGGACGGTGTCGGACAGAAACTTTTTAAATTTTATGGAAGAAAATAGCGTCTTTTTTTTAAATTCATTGAATTTACGTTCTATAAGTGAAACCAAACCACTGATTTCAAGGACAACGGTGTTTACACTAACACCCTTTATAATAAAAAATGCGTTTTATACTAGACTTATGCACGACCCCCATACCACTAACATCCCTGTGTTTAGTGTGTTTAAACAAAAAAACATTACCCCACGCATAGAACTTCTCCTACATCGCAAGCACTAACCAAAAAAAAATTTATAGAACATATATGCACTTGCTTCATTATAACGCTGGAATAATACGTTTTGCTACTGCTCTACATTTATTTATTCTTTTTTATTTTTTAACATAACCTCTACACGACGGTTTTCTCCTTTATCGTGGAGGCAGTTTACATACATAAATTTCACATGGACAAATATCCAGACCCAGTACAATTATTAGAAAGCCCTACAAATACTTGTTCCAGGCGGAATTCAAGCCCGCGACCCTTAGCTTTGGAAAAATTTTGCTAAGCACAGCACCACTGAGCTCTATCTCTATCATACTTAAAAAAGACCTCAACTCCAAAAAGACCCTAAAACACAGGGTCACAGACTCTTGCTCACTGTCTAGTGTCAAAAGTTATCAGAGGATATAATATAAGTACCACAAGCGTGCGCGAACACCTAAGCACTCTTTCCTTACTTATGCGATAAGATTAGTACGGAGCAAGCAGCGCTTAGTCACGGACACGACCAGGCCGAACACCAGCAAAATATGTTTATTTATAGAAGTAAGGGTGGAAGGGAGTATAGTCCATCTGATAGTAAGTGAATGTTATAAGCCTATAGACACTACATCTATCCTCGATCGAGGACTAAAATCCCAATGCGTTGTTACCCCTGAGGACTAAGATACGATGCTTAGTTACCAGAAAAAGAGAATGTTCTTCTCTCTATTTTCCGCATTATTATTATGAAACACAGCAGCATCTATTTACGCTAGTATTCTGCAATCATAATACGTATACGTTAAAACAAACTTTAGATATTTGAACCTAGAGTCGAAAGAAACTAATATTTTGACCAACAGTTGATTGCGTCATCGATCGTAGACCAATATATATTTGTCTTGTACAAATATTTCCACTGAAACTTCGAACCCTCGGCCTTCAACTTTGTAAATACGTTAGTCACTGAGTAAGCAGCGATACTAGCACAGCTCGGCTTTCACGATACGAGAAATATGACAACGTAAGCCATCGCACACAAGGGTTAGTCGAGGATTAATGAAGTTAGATTACGGGTCCTTTGTTATAGATTCAAAACCCATAGGGATTTATCTATATATAAAGTTGTATCGATATATAAAGTCATATAACTGGCTTATATTTTGAGGTTTAAGTGACACATAAGACCTAATTAAACTTCCTGGAATAGGTAATAAATAATTCAATTAGTTAATAAGAGTTTTGTTATGTTAATACTTGGCGAATTCTTATTAATTATTAGCACGTGCATAGCGGAGATGGAATAAAACGTGACGCAACCTATATGTCTAGGGAATACATTTTTTCGAAGACATGAAGTCCGCCAACACGCATTGGAGTAGCGTCGCTTACTAATTGCTTCAGAACCCCCTCAGAAATTAAATGAGACCTAGCAGTAGAGCGTACTTGTATTTAGGTTGTAACTACTACTATATGACGGTGTAGTGGGGGTGTAAGAATACCACTAGCCCATATCATCCCCTGAGTGTCGTAAGAGGCGACAGAGCGAAACAAATCAGTAGGGTAGCAGTGTCTTCATAATAACTACCAAAAAAAAAAAACTACGGGTACCGACCCGCTTGCGAAGCGTGGCAACTATGGCAAATATCCTCCCTATGGGATAATATTTGAGAAAGATCTATGTTTAGTCCCACATACGGGTCTGTCGGTACATTCGCTTAAAACTATTTAGAGTATGAATTTAATGCGATTTTGATTATCGTCAATCTTAAGAAAGGTTTTCGTGTTTCATAACATTTTTTTTTTGTGTAAGTGTTAATATAACAATATTTAATGTAGGCGATTTGTGACGAAATAGTATTTATATATGATACTACACAGGTATAGCAAGCGTGCGATACGAAGTTAAGTCATTATTCCGTTAAAATAAATTACCTGGGCGGCCAATCTTTGTTCAGCATTAGAAAAAAATTATATAATTTTCGCAGAAAATATATGATGTGTAGACCTATAAATAAACTTGAAATTATCTAAATTCAAAATTTCATCCTAATCCTTATAACCATTTTCCATGTATACCTACGTAAATACAAAAATTGTTTGCTTATACCATTTAGCACACATAAATCATTTTTAGTTTTGTACAAGCATTGGCTAAGGCCGATTCCAACTTAGGATCCGCAACGTAAAATAAAATAACCTGGCATTCTAAGCCCTACCACGTGATCGATAATTTATTTAGTAGTTTTAGTTTTGTATAGTGAATGTAGAGATTCGGAGACACTTTTTACTGGAAACGAGGCATTAAATCTTAGTCATCATAATTTTTTTTTAAATATTAGTAATCCTATTAATTAACATTACTAATATTCCCTTTAACCCCTCCTGGTAAGCTAAAAATGCTTGTGTTAGGAGTGGTTCACGACTGTATTCGAATGGTGGATTCGAACCCACGACCTTTTGAGTTTGCGGTCCGCGCCCTGCCATTAGGCTACTGTCGCTTTAATTGACAACGCATATGCATTTTAATACTTATTCGAGAATAGATCTAGATGGTTATGGACCACAGCAACAACTTACCATCAGGTGAATTATGTGTTCACCTGTCACACTTATTCTCGAAAAATTTGTGACATATCATTAAGTCCTCAATGTGAATTGAGAAAAGAGACTGCAACAATATATTAAGTCCGCCGTTACTCTACGCGGTCCGGCGGTACTCTAATTGTTTACAATAAAAAATATTAAGAGTTTCTACGTAATTATTTATAGAGAACCTTTTTTTCTTTGCATTTGATGTAAAATATTCCATAATTAATGGAAGCTAAATTACGAGTAATATATAATGCTTCAAAGTATTAACTTCATATTGTGAAAATATTATCACTTGAGAACCTGACAGACAAGAGCGGAATGTTCCACTCGATATAATCACCTAAGGTTATAATATGTTATATCACGCACTTACGAGTATCGAATTCCATTGATAAAATACCCAGTGTCTCGACCCAAAGTGATAATTCTCTTGGGGAATTCCCATATTTTGATTGTTTTGAACAAATTACTTTAAGATTTACTTTTAAATATTTATTGGTTTTTTTTCTCTTTTGACACGTACTTAATCCGTCCGTCGGTTCGTCGTAAATATTACTTGACCATGAATCTCTCTTATAGTATTGATTTGCCGTAATCACCACGTTTTCCATTTGGGATAGTAGTAAAGCATTGACTTATTATATAATCAGTTAAAAACATGGTTATTCTGCAGGCCATCCCAGGAACTTAATAAAATATCATAATTTTAGAATCCACGTTTTGTATTTTTGTCATAAATGAATGTTCCACGAACCAATCAACCGATTTTGATGTGATCTACGACAATCGACGCAGTTTTTAGCTTAACAAAAAGTCTGTATATTAAAAAAAATATTTTATGGAAAGTTTTCAAGTGACATTTACCAAATCATTGTATTTTGGACATTTGTATTCTTCAATATTAAATATTCTATCATTCGTCGTCAACATTTTTAAAAATTGTTTTTCTGTTGAACCACCTTTGTATGCGATCACTTCGTCTTTGCACAAATTTCTAATATACCAATTTAATATGCGAATAATGTTCTCTTGTTTGTAGGCACATTTTAATTCTTCGGTCACATCAAAATATGGAATGCCGTGCACGTGTGTTTCACAATAACGAACAGTTTTTTTTTGTCTTTTGGCGACAAATAATTGAAAGGATAACTTGGCCGAAACAAATAATGATCGATAAACGCATCATTTTTATTGGATAGTTTTACGTCTAGAATAGCCATTTCTCTACATTGAAAATGTTTATGAGGATATGTAATGTAAAATCCGTCCATGTCGATGATGTATCTAATATTTTTTAGATTTTGTGTCATTTTGAACCAAAATGTTAAAAGTATTTACACGTGACTAAAATATGTTTGTTCCAACAAACTTCACATAACAATTCATTCTTCATTACTTCCCATCATCCCATTTCTTCCTTCTGCTCTTGTCTTTCTGTAATTTAAGTAAACAGAATCACATTCACTAATGATCACTAATGACTGTCATTGTTAAAAAAGTATTTTTTAACTTTTTACTTTCTGCTATTGTCTTTGTATTTATGGCTAGGAAATGTCCGCGACGCGGTCTCAATGCGTTTTGGCGAACTTCACATGCCTTCGAATTTTCTCAGACATGCAGGTTTCCTCACGATGTTTTCCTTCACCGCCGGGCACGTCGTAAATCAGCATGGGGGTCGAACCCGGGTCGCGTACTGTGAAATTTACAGCTTGAGCTAACCATCTGAGCTACCACGGCTTAATCATATATACAAACAATATTTAAATATAATTTGTTAACACTAAATCATACACACGTAAGATAATAACAGAAAGAAAAGTAAGTTTGTCAATAGAATAAACACTTAAAATTGCAATTAACAATTTAAGTGGTGCCGGCGGGGGTCGAACCCGGGTCGCGTACTGTGAAATTTACAGCTTGCGCTAACCATCTGAGCTACCACGGCTTAATCATATACACACACAATATTTAAATATAATTTGTTAACACTAAATCATAGTGTAGATGACGGGTCAAGAAGTGGTCGCCGTCGGCCTGTTAGGACTCCAGCAGTGATAAAAGCTGTGAAGGCGCGAATTCAAAGAAATCCCAAACGTAAGCAGAAACTGTTGACCCTTCAGATGGGGTTAAGCAGAACCACGGTGAAAAGGGTGTTAAATGAAGACTTAGGGCTTCGGGCATATCGAAGAAAAACAGGATACCGTTTGAATGCTCGTCTAATGGACCTGAGACTGAAGAGATGCTGCGCTTTGTTGAAGTGGTACGCGGGAAAAATATCGGGACATTCTTTTTTCGGATGAAAAAATTTTTACCGTAGAAGAGAGCTACAACAAACAAAATGATAAGGTGTACGAACACAGTAGTGAAGAAGCGAGCAACCGTATTCCGCGTGTCCAACGAGGTCATGAAGTGGTCGCCCTCGGTCTGTTAGGACTCCAGCAGTGATAAAAGCAGTGAAGGCGCGAATTCAAAGAAATCCCAAACGTAAGCAGAAACTGTTGGCCCTTCAGATGGGGTTAAGCAGAACCACGGTGAAAAGGGTGTTAAATGAAGACTTAGGGCTTCGGGCATATCGAAGAAAAACAGAACATCGTTTGAATGCTCGTCTAATGGACCTGAGACTGAAGAGATGCCGCGCTTTGTTGAAGCGGTACGCGGGAAAAAAACATCGGGAAATTCTTTTTTCGGATGAAAAATTTTTTACCGTAGAAGAGAGCTACAACAAACAAAATGATAAGGTGTACGCACACAGTAGCGAAGAAGCGAGCAACCGTATTCCGCGTGTCCAACGGGGTCATTTTCCATCCTCGCTCATGGTATGGTTGGGAGTTTCTTATTGGGGCTTAACAGAGGTACATTTTTGTGAGAAAGGTTAAAAACGAATGCAGTTGTGTATCAAAATACAGTCCTGACGAACCTTGTGTAACCTGTTTCTCATACCATGTTCAATAACAGGCACTGGGTATTCCAACAAGATTCGGCGTCAGCTCATAGAGCGAAGAGCACACAAGACTGGCTGGCGGCGCGTGAAATCGACTTCATCCGACACAAAGACTGGCCCTCCTCCAGTCCAGATTTGAATCCGTTAGATTACAAGATATGGCAACACTTGGAGGAAAAGGCGTGCTCAAAGCCTCATCCCAATTTGGAGTCACTCAAGACATCCTTGATTAAGGCAGCCGCCGATATTAACATGGACCTCGTTCGTGCTGCGATAAACGACTGGCCGCGCAGATTGAAGGCCTGTATTCAAAATTACGGAGGTCATTTTGAATAAACTATAGTGTCATAAGAATCTATGTTTTGTTAAGTTCATTTTGGTATATAAATAGTTACATAATGAATAAACTTGTTTCATTTATTTTATATTAAACATGTAATAGAATTTATGACCTGACTAGGTAATATGCAATTTGGGTACAGATGATAAACCAGAGTCACATTGGGTAGCTTTGTATATCGATACGAATGACGTCGGTCAATATTTTGATTCATATGGACGGACACCTGTACGATATCATCTAGAGTTTTTAAAAAGAAATTGTAAAAGATGGAACTGGAATGTTGATAGGATTCAGAATGAGTGAACTTCAGTTTGTGGCGAATATTGCTTAATGTATTTGCTATATAAGTTTCAGGGATGTTCAATGCATAGGTTTACGAGTATATTTACAGGGAACACATTCATAACGATATTTTAGTGGATGAGATGTTTCGCTCCTATTTTAATAGATAATAAGTAATAAGATTTTGTATTTCGTAAATAAAATTTGTAACAAAATTAGGTAATGTATTTTATTGATGATTCAGATTACCGTTGCAGTTAGGAACAAAGGAGTATAATATAATAGCACTGATAATCCGACGCACACGCTGACGAATAATAGATAATGACGGTATTCAATGAACAATAGATAACAGTAATGGAGCGCTAATGACGGTTGAGGCTACAGAACCACGTGACTGTCAGAGCTAGACCACGAACTGTTACTAAATAAAATTGAAAAATATGGCATTAGAGGACTTGCATTCCAATGGATACAATCTTATTTAAGTGACAGAACACAATGCGTTCAAATAACTAGGATTAATGAATTTAATGAACATGTCACATATAGCTCTAAATTACAACCCACTACAAAAGGTGTGCCACAAGGTACAATTCTTGGTCCTTTACTTTTTATTTTATATATTAATGACCTTCCATTGGCAATAGATCAACATTGTACTCTATATGCCGACGATGTATCAGTTATAATAACAGGTAAAGAAAAGCCATCTGATTATGAACTTAAAGTTAACAATACTGTCACATCTACAATAAATTGGCTCGAAAGTAATAATTTATGTCCCAATCTACTCAAAACTAAATATATTACATTCTGCACTAACCGGGCCAATATCCCTAAAATAAAAGTCGTGAGTCATACTCAAGAAATTGAAAAGGTTGCTGAAATAAAATTCCTCGGCCTTATTTTAGACCAGCACTGTAGTTGGAAAAGCCATATAAGTTTAATGTGTGATAAATTAGATAAATTCGTTTATGCACTTAAAAGACTAACCAATATAACAAGTAAAGAAGCTGCTATAACAGCTTATCATGGATATGTAGCGTCCGTGCTACGGTATGGTTTATTGATCTGGGGCAATTCAACGGTTTTTAATAGAGCATTCCTCATCCAAAAGAAATGTGTACGGGCGATTTGTAGATGTGGACCTTTTGATTCTTGTAAACCACTTTTTAAACAGTTAAAACTTATGACATTGTGTTGCATGTACGTGTATGAAATTGGAACATTTGTAAAAAAATATCCACATTTATTTCAAAGATGTATTGGTAATTATACAGATAAAACATTTCCGCATAGAGATGTTACAAGACTAAATTTACGAAAGTGTAAAACTGTCTTTTATCAGAAGAGCTGTCCTAATATGTGTATAAGAGTATATAATAAAATTCCCAGCGATATTCGAAAATTGCCATTTAACTTCTTTCAAAAAACATTGAAACAATGGCTTATTCAGAATTGTTTTTATTCCCTAGATGAATTTTATTGTTATAGACCAAAGTGATATAGCACTTTCAAATCTCTAAATATTGATTTACATGACTACACTACATGAGGGGCCATATATATATATATATATATATATATATATATATATATATACATTTATTTATTTATTTATTTGATTATTTTGCATAATGTGTGTGTTTTACAGTTGTTATAAAGAAAAATATAGTACAACACTTTAACCATTTCTGGTGTACAAAATGATATAAATTTAAAAAAATTAGGTATTATATAACTACAATATAAATTAAAATTACAAAAAAAAACCATTGATAATAATTAACAAACAAAAAAACATAAAAATAAACTAGAAAGCGACATAATAAAACAAAAACATTTACTATTAATTGCACTATCACATTATTAATATTTATATTTTCATGTCACATTATATATAATTATTAAAAATAGTCCAAAATTTAAAGATATTGTTTTTCCAACAACTCACTAACCGAATAAAAAGATTTATTAAATAGCCACTTTTTCAACTCGTTCCCGAAACTCTTCCTTGGTTGTAGTTTTATGTTATTGGGTATAGCGTTAAATACTTTTATACACATTGCATAGCAATTCTTATGATAAATAACTGTTTTTGGTATTTTATCAATGACTAATTTATCTGGATGCCTCAAAGGTTTGGATTTGATAATATCTCCAGCAGTTATAAACAGCTCGGGGTTATTTTTAACAAATTTTGCTGTTTCAACAATGTATATGCACGGAAGTGTTAGCACTTTCAAATCTCTAAATATTGATTTACATGACTACACTACATGAGGGGCCATATATATATATTGTGGAGTGTGTCGAGCCGACCCGTTCGTACTACAACTACAACTACACTACTAATGTAGCTACAGCATGACTCTGCCACGTAAAAAACTGTGTTTCGTTTGTTGAGTGTAGAGAACCGGATACCCTTTTTACTGAAAGCGAGTCATTCCATCTTAGTCCTCACGGGTGACAACATAGGTACGCGTAAAATTAAAGGTATTAAAACACCAAACTTCATATTTTACATTTCTTTTAGATTATCTGTACATATTATAATAAAAATGTAACTTGCAGGTGTCTACATTTTATATTTTTATGACAAAAATGATTGAGATAGACAAAAAATAAGTAATTAAATACATTTTCTATCATTTTCGTAATTGACTATCTGTCTCTTGTTAATGAACGTATCGCCTCCAAAGTACTTATATAGTAAAAATGTAGTAGAGTCGTGGTAGCTCAGAGAGTAAGTTACCGTCCTCAAATGTTATAACACTTGAACTGCTGGAGTTCGATCCTTGCCAACATTACGTGTTGAGTAACTAAGTGCAGGGCAATAAATTTATGAAACAACCTGCATATTATGTGCATAATTGAAGTGTTTTAAGGATATGAAGTTATAAACTCCACAAACACTCACTGAAGCATTGCTCTATCTTCATTGATAACCCTCTCTAAGTTGACAAGTGGCCGTACCCGGTTGTACCCGGCTCTGGGACGTATGTAAAGTTGTAACATTACTTTTTGCATCTTAATAATAAAGTTATGATTATACGTACAGCGTATTTTAGTACCTACCCCGCCGGCACCAATGAAATTGATAGTTGCCATTTTAAGTGCTGATTTACCAAATGCTCAGTGGTGAAGGAAAACATCGTGTGATAACCAGTAACTCTTTTTTTTATAGAATAGGGTGACAAACGAGCACACAGTCCACCTGATGGTAAGTGGTTGCTGCGGCCCATAGACATCTACATCTATCTTCCATTGCAAATCAAAATGCAGATGCGTTGTCACCCATGAGGACTGAGATGGAATGCCTCATTTCCAGTAAAAAGGGTCTCCGGTTCTCTACACTCACCATACGAAATACAGCAGCATTAAGCTACTATTTCACCGGTCGAGCCGACCCATTCGTGCTACAACTATACTACTAATATAACTGCAGCATGGCTCAAAAATAAGAAAAAATTTTTCGAAGGCATATAAAGTTTGCCAACATGCATTGGGGCAGGCGGTGGACATTTCCTTGCCCTAAATCCCTCCCAGAAATGAGATGAGGCCTGTGCCCAGCATTGGGTAACTTTAACTTTTTATAGTGTCAATTCCATACTCAAAAAAAGGAAATACTTATGAAACCTTTGGAATTTACTAGGCGGTACCTTTTATATTTAGAAGCCCGTCAGGGTAGATTTTTGTACCTATCACCCTTTTTACCAAATTTTTTTCTGGTCTCGTCTGAAGAGTATAACTGCAGGCTATAACTCATTCTGTTTTAGTTCTCAGATGTTGATGCAGAGTTGGATGCAGGTCTCCATGGACTACAATAGCCATTCACCATCTGTCTTTCTTTTAAATACGTTTTTGTCGTGACTAAAATGAGATCCATATCCAGAATACAATACGGGTAACAAACGAGCACACAGACCACTTGATAGCTTGTGGATGCTTTAGCCCATAGATATCTACATTTATCCTCAATTAAGAAATAAAATGAAGACGCGTTGTCACCCTTGAGATGGAATCTGGGTAGTCTCCGGATCTCTACACTCACCCTACGAAACACAGCAGCGTTGAGCTGCTATTCTATAATTCTGTAAAAGCGTGGTCCTATCCCTGTCGTGCCGACCCATTCGTGCTGCTGTAGCATGGATTAAACACATAAATACTCACGCCTGTCACCGACTCGACACGGCTCCGACGGGTCGGCTCGACACACTCCACAGTATATATATATGGCCCCTCATGTAGTGTAGTCATGTAAATCAATATTTAGAGATTTGAAAGTGCTAACACTTCCGTGCATATACATTGTTGAAACAGCAAAATTTGTTAAAAATAACCCCGAGCTGTTTATAACTGCTGGAGATATTATCAAATCCAAACCTTTGAGGCATCCAGATAAATTAGTCATTGATAAAATACCAAAAACAGTTATTTATCATAAGAATTGCTATGCAATGTGTATAAAAGTATTTAACGCTATACCCAATAACATAAAACTACAACCAAGGAAGAGTTTCGGGAACGAGTTGAAAAAGTGGCTATTTAATAAATCTTTTTATTCGGTTAGTGAGTTGTTGGAAAAACAATATCTTTAAATTTTGGACTATTTTTAATAATTATATATAATGTGACATGAAAATATAAATATTAATAATGTGATAGTGCAATTAATAGTAAATGTTTTTGTTTTATTATGTCGCTTTCTAGTTTATTTTTATGTTTTTTTGTTTGTTAATTATTATCAATGGTTTTTTTTTGTAATTTTAATTTATATTGTAGTTATATAATACCTAATTTTTTTAAATTTATATCATTTTGTACACCAGAAATGGTTAAAGTGTTGTACTATATTTTTCTTTATAACAACTGTAAAACACACACATTATGCAAAATAATCAAATAAATAAATAAATAAATGTATATATATATATATATATATATATATATATATATATATATATATATATATATATATATATGGCCCCTCATGTAGTGTAGTCATGTAAATCAATATTTAGAGATTTGAAAGTGCTATATCACTTTGGTCTATAACAATAAAATTCATCTAGGGAATAAAAACAATTCTGAATAAGCCATTGTTTCAATGTTTTTTGAAAGAAGTTAAATGGCAATTTTCGAATATCGCTGGGAATTTTATTATATACTCTTATACACATATTAGGACAGCTCTTCTGATAAAAGACAGTTTTACACTTTCGTAAATTTAGTCTTGTAACATCTCTATGCGGAAATGTTTTATCTGTATAATTACCAATACATCTTTGAAATAAATGTGGATATTTTTTTACAAATGTTCCAATTTCATACACGTACATGCAACACAATGTCATAAGTTTTAACTGTTTAAAAAGTGGTTTACAAGAATCAAAAGGTCCACATCTACAAATCGCCCGTACACATTTCTTTTGGATGAGGAATGCTCTATTAAAAACCGTTGAATTGCCCCAGATCAATAAACCATACCGTAGCACGGACGCTACATATCCATGATAAGCTGTTATAGCAGCTTCTTTACTTGTTATATTGGTTAGTCTTTTAAGTGCATAAACGAATTTATCTAATTTATCACACATTAAACTTATATGGCTTTTCCAACTACAGTGCTGGTCTAAAATAAGGCCGAGGAATTTTATTTCAGCAACCTTTTCAATTTCTTGAGTATGACTCACGACTTTTATTTTAGGGATATTGGCCCGGTTAGTGCAGAATGTAATATATTTAGTTTTGAGTAGATTGGGACATAAATTATTACTTTCGAGCCAATTTATTGTAGATGTGACAGTATTGTTAACTTTAAGTTCATAATCAGATGGCTTTTCTTTACCTGTTATTATAACTGATACATCGTCGGCATATAGAGTACAATGTTGATCTATTGCCAATGGAAGGTCATTAATATATAAAATAAAAAGTAAAGGACCAAGAATTGTACCTTGTGGCACACCTTTTGTAGTGGGTTGTAATTTAGAGCTATATGTGACATGTTCATTAAATTCATTAATCCTAGTTATTTGAACGCATTGTGTTCTGTCACTTAAATAAGATTGTATCCATTGGAATGCAAGTCCTCTAATGCCATATTTTTCAATTTTATTTAGTAACAGTTCGTGGTCTAGCTCTGACAGTCACGTGGTTCTGTAGCCTCAACCGTCATTAGCGCTCCATTACTGTTATCTATTGTTCATTGAATACCGTCATTATCTATTATTCGTCAGCATGTGCGTCGGATTATCAGTGCTATTATATTATACTCCTTTGTTCCTAACTGCAACGGTAATCTGAATCATCAATAAAATACATTACCTAATTTTGTTACAAATTTTATTTACGAAATACAAAATCTTATTACTTATTATCTATTAAAATAGGAGCGAAACATCTCATCCACTAAAATATCGTTATGAATGTGTTCCCTGTAAATATACTCGTAAACCTATGCATTGAACATCCCTGAAACTTATATAGCAAATACATTAAGCAATATTCGCCACAAACTGAAGTTCACTCATTCTGAATCCTATCAACATTCCAGTTCCATCTTTTACAATTTCTTTTTAAAAACTCTAGATGATATCGTACAGGTGTCCGTCCATATGAATCAAAATATTGACCGACGTCATTCGTATCGATATACAAAGCTACCCAATGTGACTCTGGTTTATCGTCTGTACCCAAATTGCATATTACCTAGTCAGGTCATAAATTCTATTACATGTTTAATATAAAATAAATGAAACAAGTTTATTCATTATGTAACTATTTATATACCAAAATGAACTTAACAAAACATAGATTCTTATGACACTATAGTTTATTCAAAATGACCTCCGTAATTTTGAATACAGGCCTTCAATCTGCGCGGCCAGTCGTTTATCGCAGCACGAACGAGGTCCATGTTAATATCGGCGGCTGCCTTAATCAAGGATGTCTTGAGTGACTCCAAATTGGGATGAGGCTTTGAGCACGCCTTTTCCTCCAAGTGTTGCCATATCTTGTAATCTAACGGATTCAAATCTGGACTGGAGGAGGGCCAGTCTTTGTGTCGGATGAAGTCGATTTCACGCGCCGCCAGCCAGTCTTGTGTGCTCTTCGCTCTATGAGCTGACGCCGAATCTTGTTGGAATACCCAGTGCCTGTTATTGAACATGGTATGAGAAACAGGTTACACAAGGTTCGTCAGGACTGTATTTTGATACACAACTGCATTCGTTTTTAACCTTTCTCACAAAAATGTACCTCTGTTAAGCCCCAATAAGAAACTCCCAACCATACCATGAGCGAGGATGGAAAATGACCCCGTTGGACACGCGGAATACGGTTGCTCGCTTCTTCGCTACTGTGTGCGTACACCTTATCATTTTGTTTGTTGTAGCTCTCTTCTACGGTAAAAAATTTTTCATCCGAAAAAAGAATTTCCCGATGTTTTTTTCCCGCGTACCGCTTCAACAAAGCGCGGCATCTCTTCAGTCTCAGGTCCATTAGACGAGCATTCAAACGATGTTCTGTTTTTCTTCGATATGCCCGAAGCCCTAAGTCTTCATTTAACACCCTTTTCACCGTGGTTCTGCTTAACCCCATCTGAAGGGCCAACAGTTTCTGCTTACGTTTGGGATTTCTTTGAATTCGCGCCTTCACTGCTTTTATCACTGCTGGAGTCCTAACAGACCGAGGGCGACCACTTCATGACCTCGTTGGACACGCGGAATACGGTTGCTCGCTTCTTCACTACTGTGTTCGTACACCTTATCATTTTGTTTGTTGTAGCTCTCTTCTACGGTAAAAATTTTTTCATCCGAAAAAAGAATGTCCCGATATTTTTCCCGCGTACCACTTCAACAAAGCGCAGCATCTCTTCAGTCTCAGGTCCATTAGACGAGCATTCAAACGGTATCCTGTTTTTCTTCGATATGCCCGAAGCCCTAAGTCTTCATTTAACACCCTTTTCACCGTGGTTCTGCTTAACCCCATCTGAAGGGTCAACAGTTTCTGCTTACGTTTGGGATTTCTTTGAATTCGCGCCTTCACAGCTTTTATCACTGCTGGAGTCCTAACAGGCCGACGGCGACCACTTCTTGACCCGTCATCTACACTATGATTTAGTGTTAACAAATTATATTTAAATATTGTGTGTGTATATGATTAAGCCGTGGTAGCTCAGATGGTTAGCGCAAGCTGTAAATTTCACAGTACGCGACCCGGGTTCGACCCCCGCCGGCACCACTTAAATTGTTAATTGCAATTTTAAGTGTTTATTCTATTGACAAACTTACTTTTCTTTCTGTTATTATCTTACGTGTGTATGATTTAGTGTTAACAAATTATATTTAAATATTGTTTGTATATATGATTAAGCCGTGGTAGCTCAGATGGTTAGCTCAAGCTGTAAATTTCACAGTACGCGACCCGGGTTCGACCCCCATGCTGATTTACGACGTGCCCGGCGGTGAAGGAAAACATCGTGAGGAAACCTGCATGTCTGAGAAAATTCGAAGGCATGTGAAGTTCGCCAACACGCATTGAGACCGCGTCGCGGACATTTCCTAGCCATAAATACAAAGACAATAGCAGAAAGTAAAAAGTTAAAAAATACTTTTTTAACAATGACAGTCATTAGTGATCATTAGTGAATGTGATTCTGTTTACTTAAATTACAGAAAGACAAGAGCAGAAGGAAGAAATGGGATGATGGGAAGTAATGAAGAATGAATTGTTATGTGAAGTTTGTTGGAACAAACATATTTTAGTCACGTGTAAATACTTTTAACATTTTGGTTCAAAATGACACAAAATCTAAAAAATATTAGATACATCATCGACATGGACGGATTTTACATTACATATCCTCATAAACATTTTCAATGTAGAGAAATGGCTATTCTAGACGTAAAACTATCCAATAAAAATGATGCGTTTATCGATCATTATTTGTTTCGGCCAAGTTATCCTTTCAATTATTTGTCGCCAAAAGACAAAAAAAAACTGTTCGTTATTGTGAAACACACGTGCACGGCATTCCATATTTTGATGTGACCGAAGAATTAAAATGTGCCTACAAACAAGAGAACATTATTCGCATATTAAATTGGTATATTAGAAATTTGTGCAAAGACGAAGTGATCGCATACAAAGGTGGTTCAACAGAAAAACAATTTTTAAAAATGTTGACGACGAATGATAGAATATTTAATATTGAAGAATACAAATGTCCAAAATACAATGATTTGGTAAATGTCACTTGAAAACTTTCCATAAAATATTTTTTTTAATATACAGACTTTTTGTTAAGCTAAAAACTGCGTCGATTGTCGTAGATCACATCAAAATCGGTTGATTGGTTCGTGGAACATTCAATTATGACAAAAATACAAAACGTGGATTCTAAAATTATGATATTTTATTAAGTTCCTGGGATGGCCTGCAGAATAACCATGTTTTTAACTGATTATATAATAAGTCAATGCTTTACTACTATCCCAAATGGAAAACGTGGTGATTACGGCAAATCAATACTATAAGAGAGATTCATGGTCAAGTAATATTTACGACGAACCGACGGACGGATTAAGTACGTGTCAAAAGAGAAAAAAAACCAATAAATATTTAAAAGTAAATCTTAAAGTAATTTGTTCAAAACAATCAAAATATGGGAATTCCCCAAGAGAATTATCACTTTGGGTCGAGACACTGGGTATTTTATCAATGGAATTCGATACTCGTAAGTGCGTGATATAACATATTATAACCTTAGGTGATTATATCGAGTGGAACATTCCGCTCTTGTCTGTCAGGTTCTCAAGTGATAATATTTTCACAATATGAAGTTAATACTTTGAAGCATTATATATTACTCGTAATTTAGCTTCCATTAATTATGGAATATTTTACATCAAATGCAAAGAAAAAAAGGTTCTCTATAAATAATTACGTAGAAACTCTTAATATTTTTTATTGTAAACAATTAGAGTACCGCCGGACCGCGTAGAGTAACGGCGGACTTAATATATTGTTGCAGTCTCTTTTCTCAATTCACATTGAGGACTTAATGATATGTCACAAATTTTTCGAGAATAAGTGTGACAGGTGAACACATAATTCACCTGATGGTAAGTTGTTGCTGTGGTCCATAACCATCTAGATCTATTCTCGAATAAGTATTAAAATGCATATGCGTTGTCAATTAAAGCGACAGTAGCCTAATGGCAGGGCGCGGACCGCAAACTCAAAAGGTCGTGGGTTCGAATCCACCATTCGAATACAGTCGTGAACCACTCCTAACACAAGCATTTTTAGCTTACCAGGAGGGGTTAAAGGGAATATTAGTAATGTTAATTAATAGGATTACTAATATTTAAAAAAAAATTATGATGACTAAGATTTAATGCCTCGTTTCCAGTAAAAAGTGTCTCCGAATCTCTACATTCACTATACAAAACTAAAACTACTAAATAAATTATCGATCACGTGGTAGGGCTTAGAATGCCAGGTTATTTTATTTTACGTTGCGGATCCTAAGTTGGAATCGGCCTTAGCCAATGCTTGTACAAAACTAAAAATGATTTATGTGTGCTAAATGGTATAAGCAAACAATTTTTGTATTTACGTAGGTATACATGGAAAATGGTTATAAGGATTAGGATGAAATTTTGAATTTAGATAATTTCAAGTTTATTTATAGGTCTACACATCATATATTTTCTGCGAAAATTATATAATTTTTTTCTAATGCTGAACAAAGATTGGCCGCCCAGGTAATTTATTTTAACGGAATAATGACTTAACTTCGTATCGCACGCTTGCTATACCTGTGTAGTATCATATATAAATACTATTTCGTCACAAATCGCCTACATTAAATATTGTTATATTAACACTTACACAAAAAAAAAATGTTATGAAACACGAAAACCTTTCTTAAGATTGACGATAATCAAAATCGCATTAAATTCATACTCTAAATAGTTTTAAGCGAATGTACCGACAGACCCGTATGTGGGACTAAACATAGATCTTTCTCAAATATTATCCCATAGGGAGGATATTTGCCATAGTTGCCACGCTTCGCAAGCGGGTCGGTACCCGTAGTTTTTTTTTTTTGGTAG
The DNA here is from genome assembly GCA_036936625.1 of Parnassius smintheus behrii. Lineage (NCBI taxonomy): Eukaryota > Metazoa > Arthropoda > Insecta > Lepidoptera > Papilionidae > Parnassius > Parnassius smintheus. Next base: position 35,866,281 of record JAUPFT010000017.1, on the reverse strand, counting down.
TTATTATGAAGACACTGCTACCCTACTGATTTGTTTCGCTCTGTCGCCTCTTACGACACTCAGGGGATGATATGGGCTAGTGGTATTCTTACACCCCCACTACACCGTCATATAGTAGTAGTTACAACCTAAATACAAGTACGCTCTACTGCTAGGTCTCATTTAATTTCTGAGGGGGTTCTGAAGCAATTAGTAAGCGACGCTACTCCAATGCGTGTTGGCGGACTTCATGTCTTCGAAAAAATGTATTCCCTAGACATATAGGTTGCGTCACGTTTTATTCCATCTCCGCTATGCACGTGCTAATAATTAATAAGAATTCGCCAAGTATTAACATAACAAAACTCTTATTAACTAATTGAATTATTTATTACCTATTCCAGGAAGTTTAATTAGGTCTTATGTGTCACTTAAACCTCAAAATATAAGCCAGTTATATGACTTTATATATCGATACAACTTTATATATAGATAAATCCCTATGGGTTTTGAATCTATAACAAAGGACCCGTAATCTAACTTCATTAATCCTCGACTAACCCTTGTGTGCGATGGCTTACGTTGTCATATTTCTCGTATCGTGAAAGCCGAGCTGTGCTAGTATCGCTGCTTACTCAGTGACTAACGTATTTACAAAGTTGAAGGCCGAGGGTTCGAAGTTTCAGTGGAAATATTTGTACAAGACAAATATATATTGGTCTACGATCGATGACGCAATCAACTGTTGGTCAAAATATTAGTTTCTTTCGACTCTAGGTTCAAATATCTAAAGTTTGTTTTAACGTATACGTATTATGATTGCAGAATACTAGCGTAAATAGATGCTGCTGTGTTTCATAATAATAATGCGGAAAATAGAGAGAAGAACATTCTCTTTTTCTGGTAACTAAGCATCGTATCTTAGTCCTCAGGGGTAACAACGCATTGGGATTTTAGTCCTCGATCGAGGATAGATGTAGTGTCTATAGGCTTATAACATTCACTTACTATCAGATGGACTATACTCCCTTCCACCCTTACTTCTATAAATAAACATATTTTGCTGGTGTTCGGCCTGGTCGTGTCCGTGACTAAGCGCTGCTTGCTCCGTACTAATCTTATCGCATAAGTAAGGAAAGAGTGCTTAGGTGTTCGCGCACGCTTGTGGTACTTATATTATATCCTCTGATAACTTTTGACACTAGACAGTGAGCAAGAGTCTGTGACCCTGTGTTTTAGGGTCTTTTTGGAGTTGAGGTCTTTTTTAAGTATGATAGAGATAGAGCTCAGTGGTGCTGTGCTTAGCAAAATTTTTCCAAAGCTAAGGGTCGCGGGCTTGAATTCCGCCTGGAACAAGTATTTGTAGGGCTTTCTAATAATTGTACTGGGTCTGGATATTTGTCCATGTGAAATTTATGTATGTAAACTGCCTCCACGATAAAGGAGAAAACCGTCGTGTAGAGGTTATGTTAAAAAATAAAAAAGAATAAATAAATGTAGAGCAGTAGCAAAACGTATTATTCCAGCGTTATAATGAAGCAAGTGCATATATGTTCTATAAATTTTTTTTTGGTTAGTGCTTGCGATGTAGGAGAAGTTCTATGCGTGGGGTAATGTTTTTTTGTTTAAACACACTAAACACAGGGATGTTAGTGGTATGGGGGTCGTGCATAAGTCTAGTATAAAACGCATTTTTTATTATAAAGGGTGTTAGTGTAAACACCGTTGTCCTTGAAATCAGTGGTTTGGTTTCACTTATAGAACGTAAATTCAATGAATTTAAAAAAAAGACGCTATTTTCTTCCATAAAATTTAAAAAGTTTCTGTCCGACACCGTCCGTAAATTCATGGATACCCTATGCGCCCGAGTGACGTAATCACCGTAAAGATCACCGCCCGCGCTAGCTACCTACAGAAAATTCCAATAAAAACACAATAGGTACATACAGCATGTGATATAACTTTTCCTTCATACTTTCATCCTAGCATAGGATGGGCAAAAATTGAGATTTTACTAAAAAAATTTGTTATTTTTCATTGAATTTAGGTTCTATAAGTGAAACCAAACCACTGGTTTCAAGGACAACGGTGTTTACACTAACACCCTGTAAATATATCGTGTAGGTCGTGCATTAGTTTATAATAGTTCGTATTCTGATATCGACATCTTACATGTGATTTACCACGGCAGTAGTGAAGTTAAATATTGTGAGGAAATCTTTATGTATGAGAAACGATTCTGTTATATAGAATATAGGTGATAAACGAACGCAAAGTGCACCTGATGGTAAGTAGATGTTATAGCCCATCACATTTATTGATTAACATCGATCACTAATAGTGATCGATGTTGATTAAGAATCAAAGTGCAGATGCGTTGTCACCCCTGAGGACTAAGATAGAATCAGTCGTGTTTAGTAAAAAGGGTATGCGGTTGTCTACACTCACCATACGAAACAGTTATTTTACGTTGGTATTCTGTGAGAGCGTTTTCTTATCCCGGTCGAGCCGAACCGTTTATGCTAAAGCCGTAATATAACCGCAGTGTGGCTCTACCACGTATTCAGTAGTTTTTTTTTAATCCGCCTTGGTTAAAACACGACAAAATTTCGTCTTTAAATCCACTATCCTCTCAAGAAGGCTTGTTTTAGCATATGATGGTCAGTTTAAAAACAAAATTTATTTTGTTTATTAAATACGATTTAAATAACGACTTTCTTTCACTACGTAAATATAATATTATAATTATTTCATCATCATCATCATCGTCATTACAGCCCTTCGCAAGTCCACTGCTGAACATAGGTTTCCCCCAAAGTATGCCACAAAGCACGGTCCTGAGCCACCTGCATCCATCCACTTCCTGCAGTCTTACCAGGTCGTACTCCATCTAGTGGGGAGAGCAAGACAAAGAGCGAAACACGTTTAAGAGGGTTATTCTGTTAATATAGTAGTCGACCGTGTAGTGACGCTTTAAAAATATACACTACTCCATTTCGTATCGTGGATATCGTATGAGGTGACAGAGAGAAACACACCGGGAGAGGAGTATTAGAGTCTTCGTAGTAATAACTAAAAAACACTGTGGATGCCAACCTGCCTGCCAAGCGTGGCACTGTGATAAATCTCCCTTATGAAGCAATCTATGGGGGAGGCCTATGTTGAACAATGGACTTTTGATAGAATTGTAAGGTAATGTAAAAAAGTACTCCAGACAAAAGTGTGGTCACGACAGATCTCAATGTAGAGTTAGTTATTCACACAGCAAAGGATTATAGTATACGAACGTGTGTTCAAATGCTCACATGCTCCCTCTATTCCCTCGTATAGTCTTATGGGATGGCAATGTTTATTTTTATATAGGGTATGATGACAAACGAGCACACAGCCCACCTAATGGTAAGTGATTGTTGTGGCCCATAGACATCTACATCTATCCTCGATTACGAATCAAAATGCAGATGCGTTGTCACTCGTGAGGACTTAAGTGGAATTCCTCGTTTCTAGTTAAAAGGGTCCCCGGCTCTCTACACTCAACATACGAGCACACAGCAACATTAAGCTACTATTTGACGCTGGTATTCTGTGAAAACGTGGCCTTTCCCCGGTCGAGCCGACCCAATCGTACTATACTACTAACTATACTACTAATATAACTGCAGTATGCAGTACGTAAGACACGACCGGAGAGAGGTCAGGCGCAGAACCAACGGCCTGTGTCCACTAATTGTGCGGTGGAGAGCAAGTTTGTTTGTCACTTGTGTTATAAATTATAGATTTGAATTACTGACTTTCTGTTATTTTCCAGTAAACGAGGATAACCGTAGTAGAACCAGAGTAACCGACATAGCCTAACTGATAAGTAAGCTGAAGTGGCAATGGGCCGGCCATATAGCTTGAAAACTGATAAGCGGGGAAGAAGGGTTCTAGAGTGGCAGCCTCGGACAGACAGGCAAAGTGTAGGACAGCCACGCACAAGATGGAGTGACGAACTGGTAAGACATACAGTAAGTTGATGGATGCAAGTGGCTCAGGACCGTGCTTTGTGGCATTCCTTGGGGGAAGCCTATGTTTAGCTGTGGACTTGTGAAGGGCTGTAATGATGACGACTTTATAAAAAATATTATGAACATGAACCCAATTTCAAAATATCTGTATAATTCTCCAGTAAATCCATTAACAGGAAAATTTTAAGTTCTCATAATTGTTAAGGGCGATGTCAACTTCACATAGTTTTGGCTTAAGATAATGTATTTAGTTTGTGTAATTATTTCATTTTATTTATTTAGGGAATACCAACAAAGATTGCTATAGTTTCTTTAAGGGGATATAGTAAGTCAGCTCAAATTCTAATTTCGTCCCCACTTGCCCGCGCGTCGTATGCTATGTACCGACATGTTTGTAATCACTAATACTGTAAGTAGAAAGGTTGTTAGACACTTATTTCAACAGGTTTATCATATTTATGCCTGTTTCTTAACGCTAAGCCAGTCGCTTCTTATTTTTATTACGGTTATTTCCCATTTTAATTTTACGTCGTCCTGTTGCGTAATGTATTTTCTGATCGTAAGCGACACAACTTCCCTCTTCAAAGGCCGAAGCGAAGTGACCGAGCGGCAGGAATCACGCTTCAAGAGGTCGATAGTTTAGGTAATTTCTTTTTACAGTGAAAATAATGGTATTTTAAAAAATTTAAATAACATAAGCACTGCTTTATAGTTAGTTCAGTTAGTATGCAAAGTTTCATGATCTTATTTGAAATATTTTATGAAAAACAGCGGTTTATTGTTTCTTTTGGAGGTAAAGTTGGATTTTTTTTCTATCGAGAAAATTTTACGAAATCGTGTTTTCGTCTAACATAATCCTTAACATTAATCCTCAACTTTACTATATATTTATTTCAAAATTAATGCTGCAATATTTTCGGCATAACGAAGGATCTTGCTAAGCCATTTGAGATTATATTTCCCCTTAATTATAAACAGTTTCACATAACATTTTTGCGTCTCTAAATAACAAATAAAAAAAAACCCAGATTGATACACTTTAATATAAGAAGATTTACTTTTAACACTGATAAGATATGTTTGGTGAATTACTAAGCCTTACTACGTCAGTTAATAGGCTTAGAGCAAAATAGCCAACGTCTTTGTCATCATACCTAGTAAAGGTAAACGTTATCACTTAATCTATATGACAATTTTACGTTAAAGATAGGTCAAAAATATAGCCGACGTTAATGAAAGTTTTTGGGAAAATTTTTATTATCTTTGTAACAACGTTGAAATATTACTTAATTCTTTTTTCTCTGAATTACCCAAAGTTTATAAATCTGTAAGATCGCGTCTCCTCTATTGTTAATGTATATGGACTGAGAAAAACTGCCAAGAAATTGCCGTGGTATACAACATATTCTTGCAAGGTGCGAAGATCATGGCAAATTTTACGTGGTGTAATGTTTTATGTATTTCAATTAGATCTGCACTTCTCAATCTTAATCTCTCGATACGGTAAATCGTTAAAAATCCATGAATGGATTCACGTTTCATTATACACAAACACCACATTGTCATCCTATTCTTTCCTTTATGTGTCGTCAGAGCTTCTTAAGAAAAGTAAATACTTTTCCTAATTCGTAGTCGTTATAGCTTATCAAATTCCACGAATGAATACCAGCGTAAAATAGTAGCTTAATGCTGCTGTGTTTCATAGGCTAAGTGTAGAGAACCGGAGACCCTTTTTACCGGAAACGGGGCATTCCATCTTAGTCTTCAGGAGTGACATCTACATTTTGATTCTAATTTGTGGTTATTTGTAGAAGTCTATAGGCCACAGCATTCACTTAACGGGTGGACTGTGTGCTCGTTTGTCGTCCTTATTCTATATTAAAAAAATAGGTCTTACTCATAAATATGCCTCATATTGGCAATCATATTTTGTATTTTTTAGAAGACGCTGCTGCTCATCTCCTGGTTTACCTTCATCTATCGTCTCTAACGGCACCCTGGGCATTATTAGTGTTAGTAGATATTCTTACAACATCACTAAACAGTGATTTGGTATTGATTTTCGTACATGAGTAAAATTTTATATGCCGTGAAGAGAGACAGTACAAATACAGGTGGTGATGTATTTCTGTATTTCTATAGCTTAGTCCTTAGAATTTATCACGCATATGACGCCTTCTTCGTTTGATGTGATTTTCTGGTGACTATAGACTTTGGGCGGCGATAACCGAATGTGTTTCTTTTTTGCCTCTCTAATTCTTTATTAATACGAATACGCAAACAAATCACGACTTGAATATCCTCCTCGATGGCTTAGTGGTCGGAAGGGTAATTGCTGATCATGAACTGCCGGGTTTTAATCCCAGGTCGAATAAAATTCAATTATTAAGTTTTTTTTTTAATCAAGAAACTCTCAGTATCAGCCAAGAGTCGACGGCGTTCTACACACGTGAATCTGAAAGCACCTAAAGCCGTTGGTCACGCGTCTAATCTCTCTGGTTGGTTCGAGTTGGCATCTCTCATTGATCTGTAAAAGTAAGGGAGTAGGGGTTGCATCGGTGCTTGCACTTACACACGTGCACTTTAACCGCAGAATTTCACCATCGCACATCGCGACGAAGCTATGTATATACCACCCATACCTTCTGGATGACGTGCGTTCCACCACCGTGCGATTTAAAAGAAGCTTTATTACTCGCACAACTTCTTTGTGGAATCGATTACCACCAGAGATATTTCTGAACCGATACGATTTAGCGACCTGATGATGATAGAGTGAAGATAAGAGGCTACTCCTTTTTAAAAGGCCGGCAACGCATCTGCAGTGTTGCAGTTGTTCATGGGCGGTGGTAATCATTTACCATCAGGTGAGCCGTATGCTTGTTTGCCCCCTCTCCAATAAAAGAAACATGCGGGACCCAATGTTTGTAGTTAGCTGGGGATAATTTAGCGTGGCACTCTTGGGGAGGCCTATATACAGCAAAGATATTGTAAGGAGCTGAAGTAATAATAATGATGACGGTGATAGCTTCCGGATTTATTCAAACTAGGTCGTTGTGATCGACGAATATCGTTATTCTATAAGAGGAATGTTCCTTTGATCGAGTTAACCCATTTTTTGTGGCAATGTGAGTTTCAGTGACGTAATTATATTGGAGTAATAAAAGATTAATTCACAGCGGCTTAGTTTAATCTTATCTGTTAAAATCTGAGGTTAAAATAATTAAAACCAGGGTAGGAATAAGAGCAATAATTATTATACGATAATTAATATGTCGACAAGACATTTTCAAACTAGGTACCTATAAAAATATATTTTACATACAGCAACACTAAAATTCACTTAAGATTACTGCAAAAAAGATTGTAAACATTGCAATTGCATCGGTTTTGAACCCACTGTACACAGACACGGTTGCAGTAATCGATTTAAAATTGAATAATTATTTTTGATGATTAAATTGTGTCCATTATTTTCTTGGTTCCTTTATTTATTTTATTTAAATTTGAAGGACTCGTTTCCGATGTAAAGAACCATACAACACTTCTGAGCACCTCAAGCCCAACGCATCGGCGACCGCAACGAAAAGGCTATGTCGCCCTTGATTAAATCATTTATGTATATTCATGTCCTTGTCGGTTCGCAGTATAATCAGTATAAATTTGCACTGATGCGATTTTCACAAAAAAAAACATGTTTTAAACACTCTTTTCTGTCAATGTATCAAAAAGCGTTTGCACAGTCAAAGAACATGTTGCAGTGAAATATGTTCGACAGTTTATTGTACATTAAATATTTTAACTAAGTATATCATATTTTTATAACTACGGAAATAACACGTTTGAAAACGTATTTGTAAAAATATTGGCATGTTGAAAGATAAGTTTGAATATCTGTTGAAAATTTTACACCGTTTTTGTGAGTGCGAACGCCACCAACAACAAAACATGTTGTGTGATTTATTTCATGCGATTTTTTCCAAAACATTACGTGTTGGATGTTTCTCAACGCAAACGTACTATTGTAACACAACTAAAACATGCGAATGTGTCGATATTAAAAAGGCGTAACTTTTAAAGATTACACTATGACTACTAATGTCTGTTCTAAACATAAAAATAACATATTATGTTTAGAACCTCCTCTTTTTGCTAAGACTTTAACCATTTTCAACGTTTGAAACGTTCGATAATATTTTATCTGTCCCAATACAATCCTGGTTATGAACATACATAATGCAGGTATAACCGTGCCGTTCTCTATTTCGTCATAATTTTGAAATAGTTTGAAAGAGTATGTTATAATTTTAAAAGCATTCATTGTTATTTAAAATGGTATTATCGCCGATCAATTGACCTTTTGATTCTAGATTAGGTTGCTAATTGAATTAAAATGGTAAGCCTTGCCTAAGTCCGACATTATTATTTTATTATTTGTTATAAAATAATTTTAAAGAACAATATTAACTTTTAACTCGAAGTCAATTTTAATTAGCTCAATTCCTCGAATTCCAAACTCGGCACGTGGTGATTTTCTATTCAATTATTACGTAACCAATCTGTAGAAATAGTGAAATTGCATATAAATAAAAAGAAATTATTGTGTGTATTTTATGTACTTACAGAGTTACCTTGGCTTTGTTTGTTGTAGGAGGTAGTATCTATTTATTTTGCGTTATTTAATACAAATAAAAATTACTTGTACTTTACCACAACGGATCAAATAAATTGAAGAATAATGTTTTTGAATAAAACTATTTATAAACGTATTTTATCGCGTTTAATTAACTTAGTTTTAATTCTTGACGTTTCGTGTGCTTTATAGCACCCATGATCACGCGGTGGACTGAGATGTGAAAAAATAAGTTAAAAATTAAAATAATTTAATTGAACGCGATAAAATCCGTATTAATAGTTTTATTCAATGGATAGTGTTAGCGTTAATTTAGGAAATCAACATTATTTTTTTAGCTTTAAAATGGCAGTTTTTGACTTCTATCCCATCTGAGGATGCTGCACCCGAAAATGATAAAGCGTACTGACTTAGCTTAGAAAAAGCCACTCTCACTATTTTCATGAACATCTTAGTATTTTAAATATAAAACTGATGGACTTCTCTTCTCCTATGTAAAAATTATTCTACAATAAGTATATCCCTAATAAACAGGTGATTTCATAATTTATTTGCTCCTTATCCTTATCAGCCTGGAAATAGTCAGGGTTTTCCGATAATATTGTTTAAGAAAGGTAAAAGATATTCATATATCATGAAAATATATGTATCTTTCACGCACAATCATGTAATATCTTACAAAATCCGACTTGATAAACAGGATTCAAATTACTCAAGTATCACGGATTTGTCCAAAGACTAAAAATGAATATATTTATTGGTCCTATCATCGATCCCCGAATTTGGGTGTTCCTCAAGGAAGTGTACTTGGTCCTTTATTGTTTTTAGTATACGTTAATGATTCACCTAATGGTGTTTACATGTACAGACATAAACAATTATGAAAATGAAATTAATAACAGTCTGAAGAATATAATTAGCTGGCTTAAGTCAAATAATTTAATAATAAAATTAAAAAAGAGTCAAATAATGAATTTTTATCAACGAAAATGGCCCCTTGATTTACTTAACATTAATTACGATAGTGAGACCGTAAGTGAAACCAAAGTAGCAAAATTCTTGGGCCTTTATACATATTGACAACAACTTAAAATGGGAGACTCATACAGAATATATGTGCAAAAAGTTAAATCAATTTTCCTACGCCCTACATGTATTATCCAATGTAGTTAATGAAGATGCTTTACAGACGGTATATCACGGCTTCGTATCTTCTACTGTGCGCTACGATATAATTTTTTGGGGCAATGCTACAAGGCACGTAGATATATTTAAAGCACAAAAAAGTGTGTGCGTGCTATTGCAAGTATACCGAGTACATAAAGCTGTAAACCACAATTTAAAAAGTTATTGACATTTCCCACAATGTATATTTATGAAGTTGTGACATTTGTAAAAACTAATCCTGAAATATTTAATGATTACATAATAACAAACAATCGTCGTAAAAATAAAATTCATACAATTTCATCAAAGACAGCTTTACTTAGAAAAAGCGTTTTCGGTATATTATCTAAAATCTATAATAAGATCCTCTATCTATAGTAAGGTAATCTATGTTTCATGAAATGGAAAATATTCATAAATTTAAAAAAGAATTAAAACATTTATAATTGAGAAATGCTACCACTCAATCGATGAATATTTAAGTGACGCATCAGTAGGCATATTATAATGACATTGCATAAAATATAATTCATTTGATATTCGATTAGACTATATATTATTGTAATATCCCATTATAATTAATTATTACATTATTGTTTGAACATTCTAATATAATTGTAATATAAATAATGTAATTAAATAATTTAATTGTGGAAATAAAATGGATTTAATTATAATTGTAATATTTGTATACCTAAGGGTTGAATGCAGCGAACATATTTTTTTTAAAAAGATATAGTCTGTTTCATTACCCGTATTCACGAATAAATAAAAGAAAATTAAATTCAAAATTTTTCTTAAATTTGAAGTATTTCATGATTGTGCATGTGTTATTTTAGAGATGCATTTTTTTTTGTTACTTTTGAAACCATAGATAGTGCATGTGTTATTTTAGAGGTACATATTGTGACGGCTCAATATTATTATTATAAATTAAATTCAATATAAAGGGGCGTCAAAAATAGTTTTAAAAGATATATATTAAGCAATTAAGTTAAATTAATAAACATAAAGTTAATATATTTCAGACATTATCCCAATAACGTAGCTAATTAAAGGCAAAATTATTGTTTCTCGTAATAAGTAAATTTATTATAAAAACTTGTAAAAATATTTAAAATAAGATAAATAATAGAAATACAAGTCAAAAAATATTATAAAATTAAGTTAAATATCGTTTATAAGATAATTAGAAAATTTGTTAAAAATTGTTTAAGTCATGGGAGGTGTTCGTGTATAAAAGAAAATTTTTCTAAGTTGTGGAAGGAGTTCATGTATTAAAGAAAATTTTCCTAAGTTATGGAAGGTGTTCACGTATAGACGTCTTGTATGGATGAGGTGCCGGAGATACATACCTGCAGTTGTACATATATATGGGGTGGTCGGGAGCCTGACTGCCTGAAGTACTGTAGCACAATGACTAGTCCTATATTAGGGACTTATGATATTAAACTCAATGATACAAAAGCAATATTATAGAAGGTCTCCATGATGAATTTGCATTACAATGGTAGGGTCGTGGGTTCGAACCCTATATATGAATGACTTATGAAAGTGAGGTCTATGATTCAAAAGCAATACTATAGAAGGTCTCTGTGATTAATATGCATTACAATAGTAGGGTCGTGGGTTCGAATCCTATATATGAATGACTTATGAAAGTAAGGTCTATGATTCAAAAGCAATACTATAGAAGGTCTCTGTGATTAATATGCATTACAATAGTAGGGTCGTGGGTTCGAATCCCATATATGAATGACTTATGAAAGTAAGGTCTGTGATTCAAAAGCAATACTATAGAAGGTCTCTATGATTAATATGCATTACAATAGTAGGGTCGTGGGTTCGAATCCTATATATGAATGACTTATGAAAGTAAGGTCTATGATACAAAAGCAATATTATAGGAGGTCTCCTTGATGCATAAGCATTGTATGGGGTGGTCGGGTGACTGACTGCTCCTAGTACTGTAGCAAAATGACTAGTCCTTATTAGGGACTTGAAAAGGAATATTATGGTGGCGTGTGTGCTGCTTCACGAGCAATTGGTCCGAGGTAAACTTGGACTCGCTAACCGATGTGTCCTAGACATAACATCTTAGTGTCGGTGGTAAGCGTGTTTGTTGTAGCAATACGGCTTTCCCGTGGACATCGCACACCCATACCGTTTGTGGGCGGCGTAGTAGCGCATAGCGAAGCGTCGTCTATCTTTCGGATGGGGATGATGAGTGTGTTTGGTAGCACTTTTAAGTGTAACAGGCATACTCAACTTCATGTCTTAGTGCATTAGCGCTATGATACGTGGAGTTTTGTTCATTGACGTCTTAGTAGCGTGCTACTATGATACGTTAGTGATATTTTTTATATAACAACAATACTAACTTTGTTGCCAAAGTCGATAGGAGTCATGTGGGTGTGTTGTGAGGGTGCGCCGCCCGTATGATAGTTGCATTGATGCTTACTGCTACATGCGGTATTGCGTCTTGTGATGGATCTGCGGGTGTGCTGCGCCTGATTCGACGCATTCCTGTTGTTCTGGTCGATGGAGGTATACAATTAACATCTTAGTGTCGGTGGTAAGCGGGTTTGTTGTAGCAATACGGCTTTCCCGTGGACATCGCACACCCATACCGTTTGTGGGCGGCGTCGTAGCGCATAGCGATGCGTCGTCTATCTTTCGGATGGGGATGTTGAGTGTGTTTGGTAGCACTTTTAAGTGTAACAGGCATACTCAGCTTCATGTCTTAGTGCATTAGCGCTATGATACGTGGAGTTTTGTTCATTGGCGTCTTAGTAGCGTGCTACTATTATACGTTGGTGATATTTTTAATATAACAACAATACCAACTTTGTTACCAAAGTCGATAGGGATCATGTTGGGTGTGTTGTGAGGGGGCGCCATCCGTATGATAGTTGCATTGATGCTTACTGCTACTGGCGGTATTGCGTCTTGTGATGGATCTACGGGTGTGCTGCGCCTGATTCGACGCTCTCTGTGGTTCTGGTCGATGGAGGTATACGGGTGGTGATGTCTGCTGGGATGTATGGGGGGGACCTTGGAATGGTGTAAGCCCGACGATAGTCGTATTGATGCTTGTTGCGTTCTGCAGCATTACTTCTCTGCGATGGTTGTTTGGTGGGACGCTATTCTCAATGGCGCTCTCTGCGTCTTGGTTTGACTCACACCTAAATAGCTTTGCCCAAGTCGGGTCCCTTCATTGCGGGGCTGCAGACTGTCTGCCCTCCACGATGTTTTATATAACAACATAATATTATCTCTCTGTAACTTTCCCACCTTTGAATGATTGAAGGCAACTTGTTGGTGGGTGAGACAACCATGATCGAAAATGCATTTACTCAACGTCAGTGACACAAACCCTTTCTGATGGCGAATTATTACTCTTATCTTATAACTGCCTTTTGGCTATATCTGCCGTTGTATTGGTTGGTGGAGCATATGTGTCGACCTCATGCGGGTGGTAGCTGGCGGGAGGATCTGAGGAGACTCTCAAGGCTGCGGCCGAAAGCTGCACAACGTGGGACCCCATTCCCTTGAGGTGAGCAGTAGTCTCATGACACGCTCTGCGGCTAGTAGCCGTGCTGATCATGCAATTGGTGGTGATGCCATACACTTACATCACGTCTGCAGGAGCGGCGCTCTGGCAGGTGGTGGCGCTCACGGAGGGTTTACAGCCAGTGTGCCTATTTGCCTAAACCGTGTGACGTACATTCACTGTGGCTGGATTCGTTCGTATTCTGTATGGCGTTTACACGCATTGACATGCGCGACTTCGGTCGATGTTTGTGCTTACGCACTAACAAGGGGCCAAGCCTCTTTTACTGGTTCGCCAGTTATTTTGCTGTGGACTACGGTCCAGTTCCCGAATTAGCGTTCCCTTCGGGGGGGAGTGCATCAAAATGGTTGGCACTCACCGTGCACGGCGTGTGTGGGGCCGTGTACCTCCCCTACATTTTTTTTTTAATAAATGTAGGAGAGCGAAGCCCTTGTATCGGGTGTTTTCTTATAAATATATTGTGAGCCTTTTCCAAGCGGGAAGGGATAAATAATAATAAATTAATAATGTCAACCTGATACAAGTGGAATAAAGACGTTTTATATTCTTAACCTTTTTCGAGCCCTGTCTTCGTGAACGGGGTTCACTTAGCTTATAAGGCACTACCAACAGCTTTCAATTGCCCTAGTGAATATTCATTCTTCCAAAAGACACCTAAAAGAACTAAGTTACTAACCAAACACAACGTAAATAAGGGTCCTAACTAAGACGATCATGCCAAAATATTAAAAACGGCCTATTAATAGACCTTTTGAAAGATCATTTAGAAAGATCAAAACTTATTTTAATAATCCTGGTCTCATATATATAATGTTATTTAAAAGGGGATATTTTTAATATTATAAAATTTTTATTATGCAATACAATAGAGGGATGGGGGGGATCGTTACAATTTGGTGCCGTGACCAGGATTTATTTTAAAGAAGGTCGTCTATATAAGAATTATGAAGTAGGCTTTATGCCTACAATTAGTTGTCCGTGAAATGGAGAGGTGTCTTGGAGGATTGTGTTTGCTGGGGGGTGGTTGAGAGTCTGGGGGTGGGGCTTTAACCTTACTATTAATTACTTGTTATAAAGATGTGTGCATAGTTAATACTAAATAAACTTTAAAGTGAAATAAGTGAGAAGACGCAGTAACATTTGTGTAAGTGAAGGACATAACGGTGCTAAAAGTGATAAAAGTATATAAATATAAAAATGGCTAAAACAAAGAAAAGTTTTAACTGAGTGAAGGCTAAGCCAGAAAATGAATTTAAGATGCTTCAAAAATTAATTAAAAATGCAGTGAAAACCTTTGAGGTTAACATAATTTCTCGAAGAAAAGTTTATTAACCAAATGAAAGATCACCAAATTAAAGTAAACCAAGAAGAGGTGTACGGGGCGAGCACTTCATATGTTACTGATCCTAAAAGGAATAATTTATATAACAACATAATGTAACAATAGAAAAGCTGAAGATGGAAAATGAAATACTCATCCAGTAACAATTTATAAGATCTCACCAATTAAATAAAGGACGTTCCATCTAATAATCTCAATATAATCGAAAGTTATGAGCAAGATTTAAAATTCATTAAAACAAATAATGTTCATGTGTGATATTTGTAATAATTTAAATTAAATGGAGAGAATTATAAACCTGGGTCAGTACGCCTGACTCAATAACTTTAATAAGTTCAAGCAGCCACTTAAACTAAATAGTATAAGCAAATATAATGTCGGACAAATTAGATAACAAGTGCGAAACAATTTAAAAGAGGCAAGTCGCATTAAAAACACAAAATTTGATAAGCGTAATAAATTAATGAAATATCACATTGGCGATTTAGTAAAAGTTTCTAGATCTAGTAAATCAGATGCAGATAACAAAGTTATGAGTAAATTTAATTTGGCGTATTAAGGGCTTTATATAATAGCAGCCGTACCATCTTACAATGTACTTTAATATACCTTAGCAAGCCCAGAAACAAATGAAATTAAAGGGAATTTTAATGCTATTCATTTATTAAAATATTTAAATAATAGTTTTGTTCCATATACATACTAGAATAAATATTGTAATATAAATTGGTCTCGTGGGTGGCCTTTTGAGAAAATAAATTAAAATTATTAAAGTTATGAG
The DNA here is from genome assembly GCA_036936625.1 of Parnassius smintheus behrii. Lineage (NCBI taxonomy): Eukaryota > Metazoa > Arthropoda > Insecta > Lepidoptera > Papilionidae > Parnassius > Parnassius smintheus. Next base: position 35,850,798 of record JAUPFT010000017.1, on the reverse strand, counting down.
CGAGACACAAAACTATTAAAAATAAGAAAATTATATAATAATTATATTAATGACTATCCGTAAATATTGAATGTAAGATAATTTTGTAAAATATTTTTATTTGAATAAATTTGGGGAGTTGGGTTAGGGTGAATGGCTCAATCAAATTTATCCTGTGGGTGTGTAGCCATCTGATTTCGACTCATATTCAAAATACTGTACATATAAAGAAAGCATTGATGAATAATATTTTAAAGACTTAAAAATGTAAGTCAGAAACTAAAGAGAACCACTATATCAACGACATTATATACGACAAATTTATCAAGATGACAATTTATGGTTTATCACATTGGGATAGAAGTGGTTGAAGGGGTGTGTGGCGGCGGCCATTCCCTGGGGTAGGTGGGATGAAAATATATACTGAATTGTAACAGATTGAAAGAGGAAAGAACAGATACACATAAGTTCAAAATTTTGAGTGTAGTGCATATGCTCTCAATATAGTAAAATTTTATATCAACAACACCACTGTGTGGGTCATTAACATAAAATTTGGGGGTGGATTGTGACGGCTCAATATTATTATTAATAATTAAATTCAATATAAAGGGGCGTCAAAAATAGTTTTAAAAGATTATATATTAAGCAATTAAGTTAAATTAATAAACATAAAGTTAATATATTTCAGACATTATCCCAATAACGTAGCTAATTAAAGGCAAAATTATTGTTTCTCGTAATAAGTAAATTTATTATAAAAACTTGTAAAAATATTTAAAATAAGATAAATAATAGAAATACAAGTCAAAAAATATTATAAAATTAAGTTAAATATCGTTTATAAGATAATTAGAAAATTTGTTAAAAATTGTTTAAGTCATGGGAGGTGTTCGTGTATAAAAGAAAATTTTTCTAAGTTGTGGAAGGAGTTCACGTATAGATGAAATTTTCTAAGTTGTTGAACTAAGTTGTTGAAGGAGTTCATGTATTAAAGAAAATTTTCCTAAGTTATGGAAGGTGTTCACGTATAGACGTCTTGTATGGATGAGGTGCCGGGGATACATACCTGCAGTTGTACATATATATGGGGTGGTCGGGAGCCTGATTGCCTGAAGTACTGTAGCACAATGACTAGTCCTATATTAGGGACTTATGATATTAAACTCAATGATACAAAAGCAATATTATAGAAGGTCTCCATGATGAATTTGCATTACAATGGTAGGGTCGTGGGTTCGAACCCTATATATGAATGACTTATGAAAGTGAGGTCTATGATTCAAAAGCAATACTATAGAAGGTCTCTGTGATTAATATGCATTACAATAGTAGGGTCGTGGGTTCGAATCCTATATATGAATGACTTATGAAAGTAAGGTCTATGATTCAAAAGCAATATTATAGGAGGTCTCCTTGATGCATAAGCATTGTATGGGGTGGTCGGGTGACTGACTGCTCCTAGTACTGTAGCAAAATTACTAGTCCTTATTAAGGACTTGAAAAGGAATATTATGGTGGCGTGTGTGCTGCTTCACGAGCAATTGGTCCGAGGTAAACTTGGACTCGCTAACCGATGTGTCCTAGACATAACATCTTAGTGTCGGTGGTAAGCGGGTTTGTTGTAGCAATACGGCTTTCCCGTGGACATCGCACACCCATACCGTTTGTGGGCGGCGTAGTAGCGCATAGCGAAGCGTCGTCTATCTTTCGGATAGGGATGATGAGTGTGTTTGGTAGCACTTTTAAGTGTAACAGGCATACTCAACTTCATGTCTTAGTGCATTAGCGCTATGATACGTGGAGTTTTGTTCATTGACGTCTTAGTAGCGTGCTACTATGATACGTTAGTGATATTTTTTATATAACAACAATACTAACTTTGTTGCCAAAGTCGATAGGAGTCATGTGGGTGTGTTGTGAGGGTGCGCCGCCCGTATGATAGTTGCATTGATGCTTACTGCTACATGCGGTATTGCGTCTTGTGATGGATCTGCGGGTGTGCTGCGCCTGATTCGACGCATTCCTGTTGTTCTGGTCGATGGAGGAATACAATTAACATCTTAGTGTCGGTGGTAAGCGGGTTTGTTGTAGCAATACGGCTTTCCCGTGGACATCGCACACCCATACCGTTTGTGGGCGGCGTCGTAGCGCATAGCGATGCGTCGTCTATCTTTCGGATGGGGATGTTGAGTGTGTTTGGTAGCACTTTTAAGTGTAACAGGCATACTCAGCTTCATGTCTTAGTGCATTAGCGCTATGATACGTGGAGTTTTGTTCATTGGCGTCTTAGTAGCGTGCTACTATTATACGTTGGTGATATTTTTAATATAACAACAATACCAACTTTGTTACCAAAGTCGATAGGGATCATGTTGGGTGTGTTGTGAGGGGGCGCCATCCGTATGATAGTTGCATTGATGCTTACTGCTACTGGCGGTATTGCGTCTTGTGATGGATCTACGGGTGTGCTGCGCCTGATTCGACGCTCTCTGTGGTTCTGGTCGATGGAGGTATACGGGTGGTGATGTCTGCTGGGATGTATGGGGGGGACCTTGGAATGGTGTAAGCCCGACGATAGTCGTATTGATGCTTGTTGCGTTCTGCAGCATTACTTCTCTGCGATGGTTGTTTGGTGGGACGCTATTCTCAATGGCGCTCTCTGCGTCTTGGTTTGACTCACACCTAAGTAGCTTTGCCCAAGTCGGGTCCCTTCATTGCGGGGCTGCAGACTGTCTGCCCTCCACGATGTTTTATATAACAACATAATATTATCTCTCTGTAACTTTCCCACCTTTGAATGATTGAAGGCAACTTGTTGGTGGGTGAGACAAACATGATCGAAAATGCATTTACTCAACGTCAGTGACACAAACCCTTTCTGATGGCGAATTATTACTCTTATCTTATAACTGCCTTTTGGCTATATCTGCCGTTGTATTGGTTGGTGGAGCATATGTGTCGACCTCATGCGGGTGGTAGCTGGCGGGAGGATCTGAGGAGACTCTCAAGGCTGCGGCCGAAAGCTGCACAACGTGGGACCCCATTCCCTTGAGGTGAGCAGTAGTCTCATGACACGCTCTGCGGCTAGTAGCCGTGCTGATCATGCAATTGGTGGTGATGCCATACACTTACATCACGTCTGCAGGAGCGGCGCTCTGGCAGGTGGTGGCGCTCACGGAGGGTTTACAGCCAGTGTGCCTATTTGCCTAAACCGTGTGACGTACATTCACTGTGGCTGGATTCGTTCGTATTCTGTATGGCGTTTACACGCATTGACATGCGCGACTTCGGTCGATGTTTGTGCTTACGCACTAACAAGGGGCCAAGCCTCTTTTACTGGTTCGCCAGTTAATTTGCTGTGGACTACGGTCCAGTTCCCGAATTAGCGTTCCCTTCGGGGGGAGTGCATCAAAATGGTTGGCACTCACCGTGCACGGCGTGTGTGGGGCCGTGTACCTCCCCTACATTTTTTTTTTAATAAATGTAGGAGAGCGAAGCCCTTGTATCGGGTGTTTTCTTATAAATATATTGTGAGCCTTTTCCAAGCGGGAAGGGATAAATAATAATAAATTAATAATGTCAACCTGATACAAGTGGAATAAAGACGTTTTATGTTCTTAACCTTTTTCGAGCCCTGTCTTCGTGAACGGGGTTCACTTAGCTTATAAGGCACTACCAACAGCTTTCAATTGCCCTAGTGAATATTCATTCTTCCAAAAGACACCTAAAAGAACTAAGTTACTAACCAAACACAACGTAAATAAGGGTCCTAACTAAGACGATCACGCCAAAATATTAAAAACGGCCTATTAATAAACCTTTTGAAAGATCATTTAGAAAGATCAAAACTTATTTTAATAATCCTGGTCTCATATATATAATGTTATTTAAAAGGGGATATTTTTAATATTATAAAATTTTTATTTTGCAATACAATAGAGGGGGGGGGGATCGTTACAATATGTTTTGGTTAGTATTGAAAAAAAAATTAAAAAATATGGACGATATTTTCATAAAATTACAGCTTTGCTAATTTTGTCAGGTCACTTTTTATGTTTTTATAAACTAAAATAACCTTCAGACCTGATGTGACGAGTAAGAATCTAGAAATATTATAAATAAAATATAAACTGAATTGTAAGTTGATGCTAGTGCTATGTTGTTTGTAGTCTTACTACTATGGTTCATACACACCTACATCTATCCTTGATTAATAATTAAAATGCAGATGCCTTTTTACTTCTGAGGACTGAATATGTTCGAGCCCTAGATTGTGTCCGTTCTTGTCACTCACCATTCAAAACCCAGCAGCATAGAGCTGCTATTTCACAGTAGTGTTGGTATCGTAATCCCTGGCCGTATTATGTTGATAGTCTATACGAGTATGGTCCTTTTATGATCGAGTCGGCCCTTGCAATCGCAATTCGCACCAAACGTTTCGACGATTACTGCTCCATTGGGCTAGTAACCTTCCGTGCAACTGCTAATCATGAGATCGTGGGTTTAAATCTCGAAATGGTCAGGTCATTTGGTTTGGTTGGTTTTTCTGTCTGGAAATTCTCTGTGGTAGCCCGGAATAAGAAAGATGGCGGGTTTCACGCCACGTGCCTCAAAAAGCACGTAAAGCTATTGGTCCTGCACCTGATATCCCTCTGATCGTGTCGTGCCGTACTACGAGAGAGAATGAATAGAAAGTGCATCGTGAGCGAAATTCGCTCTGGAGGGAATTTTAACTGCGTATGAAAATTATTAACAGCAATGTCTTTTATTATCCGATTGGTGTCGTTCGTACATTTTTAATTTCTGATCCGATTATTGTGGTTGCTCAAGAACTCTTTTAATGACGTCATATGATTTGTTGTCTTAACAAATATCCTCTCTAAAATTTCTCCCCAAAAATAGTATCGAGCTTCGCCACTTCATTAAATAAATTTCGTGACTCATTTCAAAAATTAACTTCCTCGTCCACATTTCCACTTATGAAATTTTCATAATATCTTCATAATTATTTTGAAAGCTCTGACAATTATTGTCTTCAATAAGGACCCCCTTTATATCTACGGGGCCCTTTATATCCCCTTTATATCTTCTGGAGAGCTGCTCTGATCGCCGCTGATAAGTTTATCTATTGAAAGAAATTAGTATGAATACATTAGCACATGGTCTACCTGTTAATACTTAGTACATGATCTCCCTGCGGCCGCTGTGACCTATAGACAACTACATCAGTTAAAATGCGTTTTCAGTGCTACTCCTGAGATGAAATGCCTCATTATCAGTAAAAGGGTCTCTGATTTTTTATTGTCACCATACTTAGACCATTAAATTGAATAGTCTAAGTCACCATACGAAACAAACCAGATTGCTGAATATATAATATTATTATATTATTTGTAGTTATTGCTGTCGAAGTATTGAGTTTCATAGGATTGTATGCAATTCCGATGGTAGAAATTGTTGGTTTTTGATGATTTTTAGTTAATAATATTAGTTGACATAGCGTGCATGTATTGGATTGGTTACCTTGCATTTTTTCGTATTCCGTGATATTGCCGAGTCCTAACTTTGTTCTGTATCTTACAATTTTTATTTTTAAATTTATTTATTTGACGTATAATACGTCGCGTACATACGCGTTACGTGTCGGACGTAAATAAGCGTTTAAAGTGCGAGAGGTCTTGTAGTCCGAACGTCAATCCGCTTCCTAAGCGAGAGGATTCAGACGAATCCCCCATATAGCGGGAGAATAGAATAGAATAGAATAGTCTTATAAATTTAATATGGGTTACAAAGTACTTATTGAAAGTCATTTAAGCTTTACCACTGATTCGGAAAATGGAAAGCAAAAACCCAAGGGGACGTAAAAAAGGAAAAAAAACTACAATATAATAGAGAGAGGCCCATGGCTAACTGGATACTTTTATTAAACTTTACGAGCTAATGACTAGAGGATACTGTTTCTGAAATATCTGGGTCACAACACTTTTGGACATTTTAGAAATAAAGATAGATTTATTTTCATTTAGAATATAAATAATACTTACTGAAAGTCATTCTTATTAATTTACCATTGTTAAGTTTAAGTACGGAACTATTTTAAATATGCATATCATGTTGTATCAAAGGGTTTTTTCATGAACAATGTAGGACATTTTGTTTTATGGTGTTTTAAATAAATCGGTTGCATAGCAGACACGGACAAACGTATGTTTGACCAAGTGCGAAGCAGCTGCTTATGAGATCGTTGCACTCAGGCGCAGATCCAGGTAGGAGTTATGTCATGTCCTCTACATGACCTTCGAGTGAATATAAGTTTTTTAAAGTATGATTTTGCTCTTTACTTAACCTTTTTAAGTGGTAGAGCCGCGGTTACGTGGCAGGGCCACGCTGCTGCTATATTATGGTTGTAGCACAAATGAGGGCCACGCTTTCACAAAATACTAGCGTAAAATAGCAGCTTAATGGTGCTGTGTTTTGTTGTATGGTGAGTGTGCAGAACAGAGTAGCTGAGGCATTCCATCGAAGTCCCCAGGAGTGACAACGTATCTGCATTTTGTTTCTTAATCTAATATAAATGTGGACGTCTAAAGCCCTAGCATCCACTTACCGTCAGGTGGTTTGTCTACTCGTTTGTCATCCCCATTCTATAAGAACAAAAACACTACAAAATTCTTACAGAGAGAAAAGAATCTGAATCTTACAAAAAATTCCATTCCATTACTTTGATAGCTGCCAAATTTAATATCCGCGCCTGCATGCTCTAAGCGTTGCTGTTTGTCGAGTACCTACATCAACGCAACGGGTAATTATTTAACATTTAATGACAATTGGTAGGAAATACATGAAGTCAATTGATGCGGGTAACTAAAAACCATGTTTCGTTGCATCATTTGGGAAGGCTTACGTTCAGGAGTGCACTTGAGAGGGGCTGTCATGATGATGATGATGATGATTATGATAATGACCGATGTGTGTGAGATAAAGTAAAACGTCTTTCACCTGCGTCACCATTAGTGGTAATTTAAGTCGAGTGTCATTACAAAGATTACGATGATTTTTATAAAAATAATCCAGTGAACAGTCTCACCTGTCAGTAAATGTTGAAACTAATAAACTAAATAACAAAGTTAAATAGAGCGATAATAAGTCGTATATTAAATACTAAACAGTACTTTTTACTTAAACATATTTAGATCTGACCGATAAAAATGAAATTAAAAGTTCATTAACCCTGTCACTCGGCTATCAATCTAATTAGATCATACAATAACTACCTTACGCCGGCTCGGCTACGGGGCGAATTAGATCAGAAGTACTGCCCTACGAAAAAACTATTTGTTTCTTTAAAACAAAACCAAAGACACTATGCAATAGATAATAGTATCAAAGACAAAGATATGCTCTTTTATTTTAAACCATAACCTGGCAATGTTTCTTAGAAAAAAAAAAGTCAGTCTAAAGGTGTGGTTTTTTCAAATTTTAAGAATTTTTTTACCAAACATTAACGTAAGTAATATACATAAATAAATCACATACACCACCATACATTCGTTTCCTATACGTTCAGAATGTTATACAAAAGAAAAAGCTTGATTGATTCTTTCCTGCTTTGAAAAACCGTCACAGAAATGCGAAGATGTCTGTGCGTAACGATGGTAAGTACACAAACTGCTGCTTTACATTTTAATTCAAGGTGTAGGTGTACATTTCACATAATTATGTAGTTTGAACAGATTTAAATTACTACTAACAAAAATATTTATAAAAAAAGAAACAAAGATACGACTTAAATAGTTCCACAATAGTTAAATAATAGTTAAATTCCACGGACTAGATAAGTTAGCTACATCACAACGTCTCTCTGCTGTTAATATATTTTAAGAAACTCATATTATATTTTACATTAGAGTGTGAATTAGTACGCCTTTTTTTTTGCGGATGGAAAATCATCTAATGACGCCTTTCGCTCTGGGTGGAGCGTAAGGGAGTGTCAGACTTTTACTGACTAAAAACCATCCGTGTTCCTTCAGTGCCCTTACGTTCTGGAGCCGCGGTATCTCTTTCGAACAGCCCGCAGCCCCGGCAGGCGTCGGCCCTTGCAGGCCCCTTCACGCTGCTGACAGCTCTTTGAGGCGCGCGTGGAACAAAACGCGCCGTCGACACGGCCTGTCGTCGTTAGACGGACGGACGGCGAGCTACCCATTGCTCGCCGTCCACAGGCCCGCGCCTACGGTGGCTGAAGGCCACGACGTAGCCCCCGACGCCCGGGGCGTCTCCCGCGGTGGCCGGGGAGGAAAGCTGCTGCTCTCTGCTTATCCCGCTCCGCCACCTCCTTCGCTAGCATCACTGCTTCGCAGAAGGTGGTGACGGCATCCCATTCCGTCTCGCTCCGGACCATGGATTCGACCAGGGCCGGACGCGAGAGGTCGCCGCCGCCTATCGCCGCTACGAGGACACGGCGGTGCTCCGCCCAAGCAGGGCACACCTCCACGGTGTGTTCCACCGTGTCCTCCGGTCCATCCTCGCAGTGGGAGCACCCGGGCGTTTCCTCCCGCCCGATTCGGTGCAGGAACCTCCCGAACACACCGTGTTCGGTGAGGACCTGCGTCAGGCGGAAGGTGAGGATGCCGTGGCGTCTCTCAAGCCACTCCTCAAAGAGGGGTCTTATCGCCGCTATAGTGGCGTGCCCAGCACGGGGTTGCGACAGTCGCTGTCTCCATGTCGCCATGAGATCGTGCCGGAAGTCTGTCCGCTGCGCGACAACTTGCCGCGGCAGCGGGGTTTCCCCACGGCATAGTGCCTCCGCGCGCCATTCGTGCAGGCGCGCGAGGACTATCGCCTCCAGATCCCATGGCGGCAATCCGGCAAGGAGGCTCGCCGCCTCGCGGGAGATCGTGCGGTAGCCGCGAACCATTTTCACGGCAATCACCCTTTGGGGCGCGTTCAGGTGGTAGACGGCAAGCCGCGCCAAGCCACGCGCCCATACCGGGGCCCCGTAAAGGGCCATGGACCGCACGATCCCCGCGTAGAGCCTCCGGCAGGAGGCGTTTGGCCCTCTCAGGTTCGGCAGGAGCCGCCTGAAGGCAGCCCCGGTCCGTTCCAGTTTGGGAGCCAAACGTCGGAAGTGCTCAACGAAGACGAGTCCTAGGTACTTCAGCGTCGACTCGACGCCGATGAATACCCCTCCTACCATCACTGAGGATCTCAGTGGTGGCCTGTTCCGAGGACCATGGAAGTGCATGGCCTCGGACTTGTGCAGAGCCACCTCGAGACCCAGTTGCCGAATCCTCTCAACGACTATCGCAACCCCGCGTGTCATAGTTTCCGCCGCCGCCTCGAACGACCCCCCTTGTGCCAGTACCAGCGTGTCGTCAGCGTAGCAAACTACGCTGACGCCGGTAGGGAGGTCGGCACGCAGCATCCAGTCGTAACCGATGTTCCACAGAGGTGGCCCCAGAACCGAACCCTGTGGGACACCGCACGACATCTCTCGCCGGTTCCACTCACTGTTGCGACCGGGGTAGATGACGGCCCTGTCCGTCAGGTAGTCCCCGACTATACGACGGAGATAGGTCGGCACCCGGTGATACCGGAGTGCCTCCCTAATGCAGCTCCAGGGCATGGAGTTGAAGGCGTTGGCGATGTCGAGAGACACCACCAAGACAACCCCCCCCTCCGGCCACTGCATCCCCCGTCGTGAGGGCTCTCACGCGCATGATGGCGTCCACCGTAGAGCGCCTCTTGCGGAAACCAAACTGGTGTTTCGCAAAATCCGGCCCCGTCCCCGCAAGGTGCTCGGCGAGGCGGTTTGCAATGACTCTTTCAAAGAGCTTGCCCACCTCGTCGAGCAGCACCACAGGCCGGTATGCGGACGGAGAGTCCGCAGGGCGCCCCGGCTTCCGAATGAGGACCAGCTTCCCCGTCTTCCAACGAAGCGGGAATTGGCCTCTCGCCAAGCATGCGCTTAGGAGCCCCTCCAGTCGGGGCCCGAGAGCCTCCGAGGCCAGGACCCAGGTTTTGCCAGGCAAGCCATCGGGTCCTGGGGCGGTATTCCTGGCCTTGAGCCTACGTACCGCCACTCTCAGGTCTACCCCGGTCCCTTCCGGGATGTCATCGTCGTCGTCCTGGTGTTCACGCACACACGTGCATCAAACTACGCTCATTTTCGCTCAGTACTTCCCGGGGCGTCGTGCAGTAAATTTGCCTACAAAATGCCGTCCTGTGTAGTTAAATGTTACAAAAACAATACAAAAGTGAACAAAAAGTCTGAAGATGAAGTCGTTTCACTCGTAAACACTCATTTAACTATATTTTAATTTGTTATTTCAACACAATTTTGAAGGTTATTCGAAGCACGAATGTCAATGTTTCGAGATTACGTAACAGGAGAATGTTGCCAGTATTTCTTATTTCTAATGATCCAAGATTTGGGTAATTAATTTTAGGCTGTTATAAAAATATATGTAATCAGCATATTTTTTAAATTAATTGTTATATATTACATCAAATTGAAGTCAAGATAAATATTTAATATTTTAATTGTTGAGTACTTTACAAACTATTTTACTATTAAAAAATATTTATGATTTTAGGCCACCAACGAATATATATACCATAGACATGATATATATATATATATATATATATATATATATATATATATATATATATACATACGAATAAATCATGTCTTACTAAATGTAATATATTTAGTAAGACATGTTTTTTTTAAGTGGTAGAGCCATGCTGCAGTTATACTATTAAGGGGAAGGACCACGGTCTCACAGAATACCAGCGTAAAATAGTGCTTAATTCCAACGTTTCGTATGGTGAGTGTAGAGAACCGGAGACCCTTTTTACTGGAAACGAGGCGTTCCATCTTAGTCGTTACGGGTGACAACGCATCTGCATTTTGATTGGTAATTAAGGATATATGCAGATGTCTATTTGCCACACCAAACACTTACCATCATGTGGATTGTATACGTTTGTTTCCCTATCCTTTAAAAAAAATGAAGGGTAGCTGCTATAAAACTGAGCCGAAATGAGTCAAAATGGCAGCAATCCTCTTGACTTGACAGTAGTAGAGCTACGCAGCGGCTATTGATATCGCATGGACAGGCCAGCTTGAACCGGGGTGGTACCACGACCTTACAGAATACCTTTCTTTTTAACCGAGACTTGGTGTCCTCTCCGGCTGATACTTCATATCTCTCCTATCCGGGGTACAAATTAGAACAATCCTTTGTGCCCCCGGCTGGAGTTTGTTCTATTTTGCATTTACTAAAATATACTTTTTTTTTCATTTAGAAAAGTATATTTTTAATTCCATGAAAATTTATTTTTTATTCCAAGTTTTTTTTACTATTGAGTAATTTTTTATAATAAACATGATTTACATTACATATTATGTTGTATATTTTATCGATGCTTACATGCTCACTGGACAATCTATCTATCTATATATCTACAGACGCCTCCTACATGCTTTATCTTTTTTTTTGAATTGTCAAATTGTTGAAATTTATTAAAACAGACAGATATAATTTTTATTGTATCTCGATTTTCAGGGACTTTTAAAAAAAAAGTGGCAACACTCCTCTGACTCACACAAAGTTATAAAATTGGTTACAGTTTCTTGTTCTAGGTGCGATATCTACCTTTTTTTACTTCATCTGAGGTTCGCCTCTACGTGCCACTATGATAAAGGAGGTCCTTTAGAAAGTTTGTGTATCATACGGACAAACAGACACACTACGCTTCCAAAAGTTATTTTTTTAGCATTATTTGTATGGACAGTATCGTATACTTCAATAAAAAAAAACAACAATTACTGTACAGGAATCGTACTCTTGGAGTTTTACTATAGTTTATTAATCAATATCATTATATATAATATTATAATAAATATCTAATAATACATTTAATTTTAATTAGGCTTTAGAAGAGGAGATAGTACATTTATATATTATATGTTTTAGACGTCAGAAATAATTTTACTAGGAAAAAGGACGGTTTTAAAATTTAAAAGTCTTGATAAAGACTGGCGTCTTTAAAATCTCTTCTCGTTACGTAGGTATAACATGTTTCTGACGCGCGCAGCGGGCAAAAACCATGCCATGAGATCATCCATTTTGTCGAAGTTGGATACTTTAGCAACCGCGCCAATCGTTTGTCATCATTCTCATTAGAGTCACTATGCTCTGCTAAAATGTGTAGCTTTTTTGTCTTTAATTAGAACGCTACTCATCCGTTACATTAAGCTTAGAACTTGTATTAAAAAGAAATGGGTAATAGGTAAATAAACTCATCTGTTAAGAATATAACAGAACCAGCAACACAAGTTGTTTTATCATTGTTTAGAAATGTATTTTAAGTGTGTTTTAATACCAACTATTTACATTATTGTTAAGAATTTGTTAAATCATCTATTGTTTGTTTCGTCACTGTCGTCCATGGCAACCTATGAACAGGCAACGTTAGTCTCTAGTCTCTACATTCCTTTCGTTTACCGTAAGCAATCATCGTGTATAATGAACAACGATCAAATTCAACGCAACGAATATCTCAAATGTCGTCAAGTGAGAGTATCAAAGATAGGTAAGTATATATATATTATACGGTTTGCATATCGATTGCTCCTTGATTTGTAGCAAGATGGCTGGGGATTGCTTGGCCCGTCGGTATTTGCCGGTACCAGAATCAGACAGCGGTTGGTACCTTAGTTGGTATAGTGGGGACGGCCAGCCACGCTTTCCGCCGGCTTGAGTGCCGCGCCGCGTCGCGCCTTCAGTTGTCATTCGACAGCGGAACGAGAAAGACGCGGCCGTTTCGACCTGCGTGTTCTCAAAACTTTACGCGACTAAACTGCAGTTATTAAACAAGACAACGAACTGAAAGTGTTAGATTGCGTGAAAAGTGTTTTAAGTGGTACAGTGATGACTTTTGTATGGAACAGTCGGCATTTTTGTCTCCTGGACGAGCGTTGAAGTCAGAGGGGATGGAAGCAAAGGATCGGCTTGTCGAGGAGATTGTGCTCCTTGCCTTTTTCCTGGTGTCAACCGCCGCCAATTCCTTGGCACTGCTGGTCTTCTGTCGTCGACCTGGATTGAGGACTATTTCTAATCGGTAAGTTGAGTCTACCAATTAATTTTGTTTTGCTCTAATAACTTTTTGCTTTACTTAATATAAGGTCGTATGCAGAATATGGAAGTACATTCGTTATATTCAAGGCTAACTAGTTTCTAAATTTGACGCAAAATTTATGTCAGGATCATCTATCGATGTTCGATGTTTTAAAGTACTAAACGTCTTTGAAATGCTGAAGTTGTAGAAGAGATACTAGAACCAAACACGATACACTGAAGTGTTGTAATAATGCTAATAATGAGTAGTAATATTGTTTATTTGATAAATGAAAGAATTTTTAAAAAATAAGTATTAAAATAATAATATGAAAAATATCGATAACAACCCTTCCATTAAAATAGTCGATTTTTTTTAAATCAAAAAGAATAAAGCTATAAACAACTGTCCATTAACAGTTGCAAAAACAAAAAAAAACCTTAACTTGACGTCAAAATCAATCTTTGTTTCTTAATTATTTGCCGAGGCAGAGGTACATCTAGAGTTCGGGCTTAAAGCCAATAGCGATATTATTATTAGAGCGTTATTGTCGGTTACCCCATCTACCTGTGCATCTTGTTTCTTTTCGCTTGGTTTTGTGAAACATGATTTATGGCATGTTTTTATTGGCCACAAGATTTGTTCTTTTTAAATTGCGTTACCTTAATTATTGCTTAACAAAAATTTTAATTGATTAAACTCGTTTGATTGGTTGTTGGAAGATCCGTCCAGCACCATTGGTTTCTAATGAAACCACGCATAAAGTAAATCAGTATGGTCATTATAACGGTAGGCACTTTACCCCGGGGCTTAATTGGACTAAAAAGTTACATTAAATTTGCAGTATGAATATTCTAACAAGGGTCCACTTTTTCGATTTAATTGCCAAGTAATAATTTATAAATAAAATTAAGAAAACAAAATATCAGTGCTTATTAATAATGAGTTACTGACTACTACCTTCATTAGGGTAAGTGTATGAAACTCATATACCTAAATTTTCTTTATAAATTACTAGTTACTAAGGTAACTAATTCGAACTGAAAGAGTTGTCGAGAGGATTGTGAAGCTGAAAATTTTATACAAAAAGCAATAACGTTTTATCCCACCACAAAACATAGTCTAATTTTCATGATTTTTGGAAATTAATGTAGTTATAATGAAAAACTAGGTCTGTACTTTTTTATTTTAACGGAATATTGTGTACGATATAAGTTATTATCATCTAAATATCTATGATTTCGGCTGAAAAACTTCTGAAAATATCTTCGGTAAATGAAACAAGATGAGTAGCAGCATTTTCCTGATGACAATTCAAGCCGCCTGCCGAGCGTGAAGCTACGTTTGATAATGGGCTTTTGATAGGCAGTAACCTATGCAAATAGGAGTAACATTTATTTTGGAAAAATAATTAGGGTTTCACGCAAAAAAATTAAAACGCAAAATTACACGTGGGCGAAGTCGCGGGATTTAGCATGTGAATACATAAATGGACACGGTATTGTATAAAAAATTGATACTCAGTTATTGCCAAGACGTCTTCTTATTGGCAGTTGTTTTTGTATAAAAACTTTTTATAATAACACTACAAGTTAATTGAAATGATACGGTATAAAAACTAATTCAATTGTTAATAGTTATTTTCACTCATCAGTTACCGGGTTATTCACGCAGTGAATACAAGTCAATTCTACTGTCTAGGTGTAGATATTATTGCATTTCACAGTTGTGCGGTAAAACAAAATGGAACCTTTGTTTTACGTCTCTGTTATCCGTATTTACCGTTAGATCAAATATTTATTATTTACAAATATCTGTTTTTCGTTTATTTTATACTTATGTAATACTTGGTAGAGCGCTAGGCTACATATATTATGGTTGTAGCACGAATGTGTCGGATCGACCGAGGAAGGTCCACACTCTCACAGATACCAGTGCTGCTGTGTTTCGTATGGTGAGTGTGGAGATCCGGAGACCCTTTTTTACTGGAAGCGAAGCATTCCATCTTACTCATCAGGGGTGACAACGCATTTGCATTTTGATTCTTAATCGAGGATAAATGTTGATGTCTATCGGCCACAGAATCCACTTACCAACACATGGACTGTCTGCTCGTTTATCACCCTTATTCTATAAAATAATTACAGCAATTGTGTTTTTATTAAATCAATTAAGAAGCGTATGGATGATCTTTAATATTTGTACAATCGTATTTAAATACACAAAAAATAATAATAACGGCATCAGAATACAATACTTCCGTAAATTTCGAAAGTAGCCTACTAAAATTGTTAACTATTAAAAATAAAGATCACAAGAAAGCGAAAAATTGCTCGGCTTTAAAACAAGTGGTAAATAAAAATTTTGTATAACTGATTTCAATATAAATAAAATAATAACATCGTCAATGCAGCCGAAGTCAATTAAATACGCATTATTAAGAATAACTCAAAACCAGGAAAACAGAAGGAGCAGCTTTCAAATAAAAAATAAAAGAATCATCAAAATCGGTTCACCTAGAAAAAAGTTCTGAGGTAGCACACAAAGAAAAATACAGTCGAATTGAGGACCTCCATCCTTTTATGGAAGTCGGTTGACAACACAGAAATAATATTGTCTTACTATTACGATTTCTGTGGTTGACAACACACAAGGTGAAACCTGTTGCTATGTAGTGTGTGATCCAAGTATCCTATAACAGCAATCTGATAGTAAACCACACAGTGTGGTTATTGTAATCATCAGATAAATTACTCCATTCTATTAACTTATTATCGTTGATAAAGTGATGCCAAATAGATTTGTTGACTTGGTAACCAATGTTTTCTTATTCGATTAAAACTGCATTCTGATTGTAAATTTGTTATCACGATTATTTCTCAGTTTCACAGTAAATGAGGTCAGTATTAAATCGAGGAATGCCTAACAAACATGTCGTTGTGACAATGTAACATGTGGCTGATAAAATCCTATCCCATCCACAACTATTCCTCGATTAAGGATCAAAATGCAGATGCGTTGTCACCCCTGAGGACTAAGATGAAATACCTCGTATCTAGTAACAAGGGTCTCCGGTTCTCTACCCTCACCATACGAAACAGCGGTATTGAGATGCTATTTTACCTCGGTCGAGCAGACCCATTTGTGCTACAACTTTAATATAGCTGCAGCGTGGCGCTACCACGTAGAGTAATCTTTTCAATTATTTGAAGGGTTTATGTTCAGTAGCGCATTTTTTTCTATACGAGTAAAAGGAGAGCAACAAGTATATATGTAGCTGATGGTGTACCCATAGACATCTAAATTCATCCGGTGACTGAGAAGAAATAAAATACCGTTACCAGTAGAGTGGGTCACAGATTCTTGCCACTCACCATCCACAGAAGAATAGAAACAGAATAGCGTATGGCGTACCCACATACATTTACGATGGGTGCGTTTGGCAGAAAAAAGCGCTAGCAAGCGCTTGTAAGCAAAATGGCGATCGTAAGCGCTAAGTGTTGTCAAATCGTAAGTAGCTATTTTCCTCTCGGACACGATGTTAGTTTTAACCAGGGAACCTAACCTAATTTAAATATATGTTTGTAAAGTATTCATATTAAAAACTTACCAACCATGAATTTTTAATAACATGTATATGTTTATTCATGTCATTATATTACTTAAAACTAATATTGCACAAACTTATAAACTCTACTTCAAAACAAACAAATTAAATAAGCAAAATGGCGGATTGTGTCAGCGCTTCTGAAGTGGCAATCGTGTCCTGGCCGAAAACTATTTTAGCGCTTGTAAGCGCTTGCTAGCGCTTTTTTCTGCCAAACGCACCCGATTTCACTCATTTGTCAGATGACATTGATTATTTCCCCGATGCAATTCCCAGATCGGCACGGTTGAGGGTAAAAATGTTACGTCCACTTGATGTTGAATTCTAGGATTTATTGGGCAGCAACACCGATGTCGATGACTCAATTTGTTTCTAAATGTTTCCCTCTTGTAAAAAATTTTTTTGTTTACATCCGAATTCAATATTTCGATATCATAATTAGATATTGCAACAAAAATTAACTATTACACTATTGGGTCCTTCCTATTATATATTTAGTAATTGTATTATCGCATAATAAGTAAGCATTATGATAAACACACAGTTCACTTTAAACTCTAATAGAGTTCTCTGACCTACTTCCTAAACATACCTATGTTTATATTGAATTATTTTATCCTGTTACCACGCCGATAGTAATATTTATTTCTCATTGCATTCGACATTTATGAATCAGTGTTTCCTGACTCTAAACGATTGGTACTCGGCCAATTGGTAATGGTAAATGCCTTTTGTATGTTATGTGAATCAAATCTGCTATCCGGTGTACTGAACCTGCATATGATAGATTGTCGCATTTGATACTCTGTGTAGATATAAATAAAGACGAAGTATGTGTAGTTAAGTAAAATCAAAGCCATTAGAGAACTTTGTATACGCATTGTGAACCATAAAATTAATAACAATCGAAATTTTAATAACATTCTCACAGCCCTGAAATATTTTATTCGTGAATTTATTTGACAAATCTATTAAATAAAAAAATCATATTGTTACGCGCTCAAGTCGACGACACAACTAGCGCCATCTAGTGTCAGGAACGAGAGCGAGGGGAGCTTTGCAGAGAATGACATCACAAATCTCTCAACCGACAGCGCCTAGTCGAAACTCGAACGTACGAACGAACGAACTCGTGTTTAATTATTAGTGTTTTAATTTTAATTTGTGTAAAGTAAATTAAAGTGTTAATTTAGGTAATTTTATCGGCAATTTTTATTATCACGAACCTCAAGCTCGTAACAATATTATAATCATTAAAGATTTTTTTTTAAATAATGGATACGTGATAAATGAGGAAGTTTCTGCGGAAGCTCATGGAACACCTGTAGCCAATTTTAAAGAAAGAAAGCCATAGACGCGTTGTCACTTTCATCCCTCACAACTCCCAAGTCCCAACGCTGCCTCCCAACTATCTGTCCAAATTTCTAGGGACTTGGTGTTCAGCTTCAGCTCATAGCATGCTGAATCCGTTCAGATCTTTTAAAACTGCACTAGTCACCCTTTTTGTTGCTCCAATAAATATCTCTTTCTGCAATCTGCCACAATTAAGTACAAAAAATATAAGCTTACGACCACGAGTCTCTCACTCGCTCGCTCACCTGATGTTAAGTGACTACCGCCGCCCATGATCAACCGCAACACCAGGGGAATTGCAGGTGCGTTGCCGGTCCTTTAGAAAGGAGTAAGCTCTTTTCTTGAATGTCCCCAGGTCGTATCGGTCCGGAAAAATCGCCGGACGAATAAATTTAAAAAGTTCTTTTTTAAACAGCAGACAACAATTAAAATTTAATATTTTTTCCTTTTTTATACCTGCAATTATCACTTGGAACTGAATAGTTAATATAAGTCAATCATATGTTGAGCAAACCAGTTTTACCTCATGTTATAATCAGAATGTAACAGTTGCAAGAACATATCTTATTAATAAATGAAGATTAACAATAAAACAAGAACAAAGATTCCATTGCGCATTTTAGGATTTAATTAAAGTTTTAAAGGGAATTTTATGTTGGCAAGATCTGTAGTAGATATTTTTATACTGCCATTACACGGTTACCATATGATCCCGTGGGTTACGTAAGAGGCGACAGAGGGAACAAAACGGGAGATGAGCAGTAGCGTCATCCTAAGACTAAAAATAAAAAAAAACTGCGGTTGCCAATCGAGAAAACTATGGCAATATATATATATATATATATATATATATATATATATATATATATATATATATATATATATATATCCTATACTATTAAACGAGCAATTCTTGTATATATATATATATATATATATATATATATATATATATATATATATAATCGGGATCTCGGAAACGGCTCCAACGATTTTCATAAAATTTAGTGTCCGGGGAGTTTCGGGGATAATAAATCGATCTAGCTAGGATTTATTTTTAGAAAATGTCTTTTTGTCCGTGTTTTTAGGCAATGAAAAAACTGCTACAATATCGTTAGAATAAGGAGGTAAATTTTGACGGATTGTTAATGATTATAAATAGCTTAATTGGTATAATGGTCGGTCATAGAATCTTAAAACCCCGGTTCGAGCCCAGACCGACAGACCGACTTTTTTAATTTTTTTTTCATGTTCCTTTCTTTTTTGAGAAAATCTATTTTTTGAGCCCTTTTTTAGTATTTTTTAAAACACGAAAATTTAAATTAAACTAATTGCACTCATGATTTTTATTTCAAAAACCAGTTCAGTTTTTTCTATTATGTCGCTAAGATCAAAAAATATTATTCTTATTTCATTAGTATGTAATTTGTATCTAAATATAATTTCCATAACACACGAATTAAAAAAAAAACCGAGCGAAAAATACCGAGCAAAGCTCGGTCAACCGGGTACTATATATTTCCCCTACAAGAGAATTTATGTAGCAGATGACTTAAATTGGCTCTAACGGTATCGGTAAGCTCTGTAGGTCGGGACCTCACTTGATGAAGTTAGTGATGATCTCGTGAAATATACAGGAAGTCTACGGATGCCGGTGATGGAGGGCCGTGTTTTATAGCAATCTCTGAGGCAATTCTATGTTCAACGGTGATTTGTGATGGACTACAATAGTGGGAAGTAATTAATTTCGTCACTATCTGACCTATATTCAAGGCACAATATAGGTATTATCATAAAAGAGAAAGACGTAAACATGGGAATACTAACAATTCGGCCAAACAAAAAATATAATCGGGATTTTTTGAACATTAATTTAAAGTTAACATCCAAAGCACTATACTTACTGTCCTAACATGTTAAAACTGAAGGCTATTTGTAAGGGAAAATCTGCCTTCGCTGCAGAAATACTCAGTAAACACGGTAAGAAATAACTGGCAAATAAAGGCACACTGCGATCACAATATCAAGAGTAATTTTCCTTTCTCCGACAAATTCAAGATTAGATATTAAGCATTGCACGTTGGACGTTGAGAAACACGTAGTATTAGAACGTGTAACGTGTAAATTATAGATTATATTACGACGGCTTAACTAACCAACGAATACAAAGCGTTATTAAAACAATTTCAAAACCATTGCGTACACAGATTAAAAACATTTAGATAAAATTCTGACGTCATCAATTTTGGTTGCTTATAGTTTTAATAAATATGAATGATGAAGATAGATTTTGTATTTTTTTTTATTGGAAAATGGTTTACATAGGCTCGTATTTATATTACAGCAAACCACCGAATGTAAAGTGGCTCAAAAGTTGAATTAATCGAAAGCGTTATTATATACGTCATACGAGTGAAACTTTTCCAGGCGACCTGTCGCACCGGCCCGTATATCGAACCCCAACTTATTTGCCCCTGAGTATATTACAATGCAAATGAACCGGATTAAATACACATAATTTTATCGTTTCGGGGTATTTGAAAATTTTCTCGCATAATAAATACCTTCCATCGCTAAGTCTTTGTTTTGTTTGCTTAGATTTTAAACTCAATAAATACTGTCTGGTTATAACATAACAAAAAATCAATGATCACATACGTAAGGTTAAGAAAAACCAGAAGTTGTGCTGTAGTTTGCTAAATTCATCACCACTTAAGGCGGTTAGAAATCAATTGCTGAACTCTTCCACGAACGAAGATTTATCATCGTCTTTCACGGAATAAATTTTAGTGCCAAGAGTTACCTGAGCAATAGTAAATTCATTATATATATTCCCAATCGCTAAGTTTTAATCTTCTCGCAACCTCGATTGTACTTAACGCTGTCTGCGGTTACTAAAATAACTGTCAATTTTGTCAAATATGGTAAGACTGACATTATTCGTCTTTGTTCCTCGTAGCCCGCAACACCCACTCGATTGTTTTGTTTCACTATAAAACTCTGTTGATATTTACTTTTATCGCTGCTTATATTCTAATAAATTCCTCACTACTAATAGCCTGATACTGAAAACGTTTGAATACACTCGAAATTCCTCAACGATACACACAACACAAATCCTTGTGCAAAAGAGAACGAAAGGCTCGTAAATTGATAATAAACGAGCTTGCTTACTTATCGCAATATTATAAATCATTTTGTGTATTCTAACCCTGATTTTATTGAATGGAAGAATCCATTGGAGCATCAAGAACTTGTTGTGAGGCTACAGATGTAATAATGTATAATATACATATTCTACTATATTAAGTATATTTTGTTTATATTCAAGTTAATATTATACCTTCACAATCATATTATCAAAACAAAGTCGACAGTTACAAAATAACGAAAAAAAGCAATTCTAATATTAAATTCTACTTGTTGTTTTTTTATTTAAAAATTTCATAACAATTCTTATTTCACGAGTTTGTATTATAAAGTAGAAGTAAAAGTAAAGTGAATAAGTGAAAAAATCACGCGAACAAGTATTTCTACATTATTTATTCGAATATAACGGTTATATTTCAATCGGTATTTTGGACAAATTAAATTTAGTTATAATGTTAAATATTAACACGCAATGGATATCAGGCGATTAGTAGATGTGATTAGTACACGAATGATTGATTGACGGAAAAGTTTAAAAATGGCATCATTCACAATGTCAATGTTGAATGAACTATTGACAGAGCAATCAATAATTTTAAGTTACTTATCTATCTTTTGTCTAACTTAAAATGAACAGAACTTCACGATAGCGTGCCATTCGCGCAACTTATTCAATTAGTAAATCCTAGTATGAGACGGATATTTTTGCTCAATTCGCGCATATGCAAAACACATCAATAGAGTTATCGAAACTCGACAACTAGTTTCCATATTTATTGCTCAGAGGTCGTGCCAAAATTGGGTCGTTAGATTGTGATCTAACAATAATAAATACCAATAAAGTTTTTAATACCTTGACAGAGACACTGTGCAGGCCGCGTCGGTCAAAACACCGACTGGAATCGTGTCAAGAGTTGCTCGTGTTGATACCACTTGACTTATAGTTGGAACTGAATTATTTTTGATATATTCCGACAGGTAGATCGATAATCCGGACGGCTAACAATTATTTTATTCTATTCTAACGCTTAAATCTATTCTTGAGATACGTTAGGAGTTATCGATCGATCAATAATGCAGCCTCTGTGTAGGGGCGGCGAAATTGATTCCACTACAACTCCATATCATCTCGTAGGTGTCGTGTCGTGTGTGAGGCGACAGAAGGAAACCGAACAGCATATGGGTGGGACAAGTGCAACTTTGGTAAATCCACCCTATGAGGCGGTTTTTATCGACTTCTAAAATGAGGAGGTACTCAGTTCGACTGTATGTTTTATATATGTGTCACATCAGGACTTTTCTCTGCATGAACGTATTTTGATGATTTTTTCTGAAAGATGGTGCTTCTCATGTAGTCCCATATAAATCTAATCAAGATCTGACCAGTAGTTTTTGAGATATCTTTAATATTGCGTATTTAATTGACTTCGAAACATTTATGATGTTGTACAATTTTTTTAATTCAAACACTTGTATAAATATGAGCATAATTCAATGAAATGTTTTTTAAACGTGTTTTTTTCTTCGGACTTATTCCAGCCGCGCAATTTTACCATCGCACATCGCGGCACAACTCGCGATACCATCCATACCATCTGGATGACTGGCGGTCCACGACCGTGCGATTTTTAAAGAAGTTTTCTTCATCGCACAACTTCCTTGTGGAATCGACTATCACCAGAGATTTTTCCGGACCGATACGACAGGGACCTTCAAGGAAAGAGCCTACTCCTTTTTAAAAGGCCGGCAACGCATCTGCAATCCCCCTGGTGTTGCAGTTGTTCATGGGCGGCGGTAATCACTTACCATCAGATGAGCCGTATGCTTGTTTGCCGCCTCTCCTATAAAAAAACGAAATACCCGCATAACGTTGCACCTTGTAATTGCTGTTATATGGAAATTATTCGTTTAATTTTTCGTAAAAGTTTTATGTTCATTAGGAAGCAATACGCTTTTATTTTAAACGAATAACGTGTACGATACGTTTGTTCTATTGACTTCGCGCGTCATGGAATATATCTCTTCTATTGTTTCTTATACAAATTTTCCATGGCCTTTGACCGAGTCTTTGACGGATTATGTAAATTCTTTTTTAATTTTTGTTCTGTTGCTCTATGGAAAGAATTCTTGTTAGAAGTTTTTCTGCTTGATATACATTGTACTGAGAATATCCGCAGCAGTACCAGAGTAAGCCTAACTGACCAGTAAGCTGAAGTGGTAATGCGCCATATAGCTCGGAGATACCGAAAATTGATAAAATAGAAAGGTTGTCGAGTAAGAGCGAAGTGTAAGGCGACCCGCCGCTAGATGGCGTGAAAACCTGGTAAGAGATGGAGAAGTCGATGAATGCATGCTCAAGACCTTGTTTCTTGACATTTCTTCGTTCCGAGACAGATTTGTGTTGTCGTCAATATAGCCCGATGATGACGATGATTATTCCAGAGGAAAAGGTAAAAATTAATCTATGGAGTTACATTATGTGTATTTCTGTAAGTTACTGCCTATACCTTATATACGTCCTATTCATGGCTGCCTCTCATTTCTGAAATAGTTTTAGGATAAGTAAATGTCCGGCTGCGCTGCCCTAATACGTGTTGAGGACTTTACTTGTTTTTGAAATATTAATTCATGCATGTAGGTTTCGAAACGATGTTTTACTTCAACGCCGAACATGTAGTAAATCAGCTCTTAAAATTGCAATTAACAATTATATCTGTGCCGGCGGGGATCGAACCCGGGTTGCTCGAATACTGTGAAAGCTGCTACGTATCACCATTAATGAAATACTTTTTTACAGATTGGACAGATGGAGTCCACATTAAATTTAAAATAATCTAAGGTTTTTTTAGGTTGACCAATTTTATTTATGGATTTTTTTTAATAAATCACTCAACTAGTCAATCCAAATGCTTAAAGGTTGTGATTTAAACTACGTTGAAACGTGTTGAGTGATACTAATGACTTCTTAGCAAGCTAAGTTGACTTTCTAAAAGCAGTTCATATTTTCTCTATCTTAACGACATGTTAAAGTATCCGAATGCATTTTTAACGGACTTAAAGAATGTAAAGATTTAAGAAATAACAAAAATTTGTATATGCAATATACAATATATTAAGTATAATATAAGTATATAGTGTATATTGTAAGTGTCAATCTAGTAAAAAATAAAAGAGGTAGGTATCTGCTGATATTGGTTTAATAAGAAAGGCGCAGAGTTTCCAGCCTCTTGGTATTCTATAGGATGCATTTCGGTGAGTGTGCGCAGGAATGGCACGCTTTAATTCCTCCCTCTCCTTTCCACCATCGGACGACCAGGTGGTCGGCGGATCTTAACCACTTTGTTGTCGATATTCCACTCATTAGAACCAAACGGTTTGTTTCGACTTTTTAATGCGTACATCAAAGGATCCACTCCTAATTAAATAATTCGCTTCCCGTCCGAATACAATCTGGGCGTCTTCAAGGCAAGAGTGAATGGGTTTTTGATACGCTAAGACAGTGCGATCTACCATCTAAGGCTGCATCACCACTTGCCACCAGATGGGATTGTGATTAAGCACTGGCTTATATAAAGTAAAAAATGACATGAAACGTTAAGTTGAAATCTAAATAGTCTGATCGAAAGTCTAGAATCGTGGACTAATGTTTGTACCTTCTAAGCGTTTCTAATTGTTTGGTTATTTTAGTTTTTTTTAATAGGATAGGATGACAAACGAGCACACAGCCCACCTGATGGTAAGTGGTTGCTGTGGCCCAAAGACATCTACATCTATCCTCGATTACGAATCAAAATGCAGATGTCTTGTCATCCGTGAGGACTTAGGTGGAATGCCTCGTTTCCAGTAAAGGGATCTCCGATTCTCTACACTCACCATACGAAACACAGCAGCATTAAGCTACTATTTGACGCTGGTATTCTGTGAGAGCGTGGTCCTTCCCCGGTCGAACCGAGCCATTCGTGCTACAACTATATTACTAATAAAGCTGCAGCATGGCTCTACCACTTAAAAAATCGTGCGTCTTAGGATATTTAATCATTGCTTTTAATAAATTTTTATATTACATAAAATTAAACGGTTCTCTCGAACATTATATTTAAAATCGGTGGTCACGACACGGTTGTTCCGACTTCCAGTATATCTATAAACTTGCAGAACCAGAAACAAACAGTCTTCCTTGTCGTTACATAAGTTCCGTGTGCCATTTGTGTACTGCCGCCAAGGGTCGGTTAGATAACCTCGGATTTTTTGTTAAGTTCTGAGAGCATTATGACTCTATGTTTTTTTTTTAAATTTAATATCAATTTATTGCAGCCTATAAAAGTCCACCGCTGAACATGGGCTTCCTCCATAAGTTACCTTATTGGATTTTGCCATTGTTGCCACGCTTGGCAGGCCAGCAACCATAACTTTTTTATTGGGCAACTCCCTATTTCCTGTTTTGTTTTCTCTGTGTCACCTATTTCGACACCTACGGGACGAAATGATGCACTAGTTATTCTTACACCACTATGTATTAGCTAGCTATGCTTTAAAAATAAGTAACTTTGAACTGGAACTGCGATTCTAGTTCATAGTTCCCAAGTTATAAACAACCGGCCAAGTGCGAGTCGAACTCGCACATGAAGGGTTCCGTACCATCGTAAAACACTATTCTGATAGGGGAGCCCCTTTTAATTTTTAACTTATTTTTATAATTTATTGTTATAGGGGCAACAGAAATACACATTCCGAGAAAATTTCAACTGTTTACCTATTACGAATCATGAGGTACAGCCCGCTGAAAGATGGACGTACGAACAGTGAGTAATAAGGTCCCGTTCTCGTACGGCCCCCACTTTCCGTCTTCCCCTTCGAGTACGGAACTCTAAATAGAAACAGCTGGTTTCAACTTTCGATCCATGATTAACGGCCATATCCTATACCTTTAAACGAGCAATTCTTGTATATATATAAATATATAATCGGGATTTCGGAAACGGCTCCAACGATTTTCATAAAATTTTGTGTGCAGGGAGTTTCGGGGGCAATAAATCGATCTAGCTAGGATTTATTTTTAGAAAATGTCTTTTAGTCCGTGTTTTTAGGCAATGAAAAACTGCTATAATATCGTTAGAATAAGAAGGTAAATTTTGACAGTTTATTAATGATTACAAATAGCTTAATTGGAATATTGGGCAGTCACAAAATCGTAATACCATGGTTCGAGCCCAGACCGGCCGACCGACTTTTTTTAAATTTTTTTTCAAGTTCCTTTCTTTTTTGAGAAAATCTTTTTTTTCGAGCCCTTTTTTTAGTATTTATTAAAAACACGAAAATTTAAATTAAACTAATTGCACTCATGATTTTTTAATCTAATAACCAGTTCAGTTTTTTCTATTATGTCGCTACGATCAAAAAATATTATTCGTATTTCATCAGCATGTAATTTGTATCTAAATATAATTTCCAAACCACACGAATTAAAAAAAACCGAGCGAAAAATACCGAGCAAAGCTCGGTCAACCGGGTACTTATATTTAGACCAGAAATAGTGTTAGCTAAATTACAAACGCATATGATTTGTCGTTGTTATTAAACGTTCTGGTTTGTTTTTAAATATGTTAACGATTAAAACCACAAGTAAGATAAGGACGTTTGATATTGTATAAAACAATATTATTGCTTGTTTGTGACGAACAATGCTCGTAATATGACGTATTTGAACGGGTGACAAAAAATTACAACGTGGGTGTTGACAGCCATTGGTTTTCAATGACCACGGATAACTTTGTTTTTGTTTGTAATTTGAGCGCCAATGTTAATTGATTGTTGATGCTTTAATCAGACAAGAGTATATTATTCACAGTTACGTTTTAAAATAAAAATATTTAGTAAGACTAAAATATATTTTCTTATTTACATTTTCATTTATAGCATAAGGGTGACAAATGACAACAGACCTCGCCTCGTTTCCAGAAAAAGTATATCCGGTTCTCTAAACTCACCATACGAAACAAAGCAGTATTGAGCTGCTGCTATTTTACGCTGGCATTCTGTGAGAGCGTGGCTCTTCCCCAGTCGAGTTGACCTATTCGTGCTGCAGTATAATGCTTTACCACGTATTTTAAACATTATCCCCTAGGAATTTCTCCTGTATGGACAAACAATAGAAAAACGTCCAGCCCTGGGACAGTTACTAGTCCATATAAAAAACCTTTTAGATCGCTATAAAACGCCACTGCGCTCTCGATACGTAAACAATATATAAGTTTATACTTTATATGACAGCTCGACTGGTACAGCTTTCTATATCGTACAAATATTTCTGCAACTTTCGATCACGCATTCCGTCGCAAGTAAACGAAACATACGCAATCAAAGAATGTAAGCATCAATCAATCATTCAATTGACTAAAAATAATTGTATTCATAGCAAAACAAACAATGTATGGTACGTTATAGACATTATATATATATATATATATATATATATATATATATATATATATATATATATATACTTTCTCTATTAAAAAGCATTCAATTTCATTCATACACTCAACAAACGAAACACAGTTTTTTACGTGGCAGAGTCATGCTGTAGCTACATTAGTAGTGTAGTTGTAGTTGTAGTACGAACGGGTCGGCTCGACACACTCCACAATATATATATATATATATATATATATATATATATATATATATATATATATATATATATATATATATATATATATATATATATATATATATACTTTCTCTATTAAAAAGCATTCAATTTCAATTCAAACACAAAAAAAAACACTTATTGTGGTTCGAAAATAAATTTTTTTTTGTCTTGCCAGTGTCAAAAGGATGACGCTTAACATCCTAATAAATTTTCGCGATAAAATATTTTATCAAGATATTATACACTGTTCTTTTATGTTTTTCCCTTAGCAACAAACCTCCCCTAATTTGGTGAGTGAGGTGAGAATACTAAATAGTACAAAGGTAGGTTAATAAAATTCATAATATTATACCCCTTAAGTGATCTTTTAAATTTTAACGACGTCGACGTTGAGGTTCTCATTTAACAAGCAATAAAAATAATATTAAAAAGTTGTGAATAGCAGGATGGACGTTAAATAAAAGAAAATGTCATTAATAGGATATTGTTACATTAAAAATTGAACCCGGAGGTTACATTTTAAAAGAGCAAGTACTCATTAAACATGCACAGCGAAACTATCACGAGGTAATAGAGTATCCAAATGCAAATCAAAAAGTACGGGACGAAAATTAAATTATTGATACAACTCGCAAATCTTTTATATTCTTTTTATAATTGTTTAGATAAAAACACTGGCATCATCAATTGAAACCATAAAGTACGTACGGAAGTATCTGTATACTCTTAGTTTCTATAGGTAATATATTTCAAAAAATTGAACAATTACATGAACAAATTCACATAACTATTTTATTAATTTATGGAATTACGTCACATTGAATAAAACCAGTTTTACGGATTTTAACGTGTTTAGTTTTAACATATTTTTGAATTTCCGACGTTCCGAGTTCTTTGCGTCACCTATGGTCAAGATCACATGAGTAACCATCGAAATATAGAAACGAATATTTAATACATTCTTTCAGTCGTTGTCTAAAATAAAATTTGTATTAGGCAGTTATTGTGTTGCTTTTGTGTTTTATCTTATAGCATAATATTCTGGGCGAAATTAAGACAGTCCGTCTAAGTACCAATCATTTGGCAACACCACGCGTGGCGCCCGCACGGGTTCAACCGCCGATTGTGCCAATTTGCATTTCTAATTTCACTGACATTCGACTTATTGCATACCTTTCGGTAACGAACTCTCTTTAGTGCAAGACTAACTGCACGTTGATTTACTTTAAATAATTTTTGAATCTATTATTTGTAGCTATACTTTTGTGGATTAGAAAATTGCACCGTGTAATATGGATCAGTATATAATATTGTATGAACCTATGATGTATAGATTCGTAGTACGTCGTGATACGTGATTAAAAGGCCCTTTAGTTGACAACAAATACGTTCGATAATTTATAAATTCAGTCTCTTAGAATGTAAACGTTCATCAAAGCCTTTTTCCCTCAGTTCCTCCCTTTAACTTTTTCCTTTTTGTATGGTCTTATTGTTTTTTTTTATTTCTTAGAAGTACATATATAACCACCACTTTATATAAACAACCATAAAAAAATAAATTGCGGTTGCCGATTCGCCTGCAAAGCGTGGCAACTATGGCAAATTTCCTGACACGAAGTAATTTATGGGGGAGGCCTATGTTCGGCAGTGGACTTTTATAGGCTATAAATGGATGCATGGATATTTTTTATATTTTTTGCTATGTATAATATAAGACATCTCTTACATTTTAGAAATTAACAGACGTCCTATTTCTTAATGATTTCCACCTGGGAATATAAGTTCCTGATGGCCGTTTACTAACTAATGTTTCACGTAATGACATGAAGATTTTCAAGATGGGTATTTTGCCAACTGTCGGTCACAAACCTTTCAAAAACTTCCACGACACGAGAGGAAATTCCTTTTGTTAGTCATGTTTATTTTTTAAAAGGAAATCGTAACATATTTTTACAGAAGTACAAACAAACTCAAAAGTATTTAATGGCTTTCCAGTAATAGATTAAATTATAATATCAACGAAACTGCTGTTTCCTTATCTTCTCCAGCTCGTTTTTGATTCGAATGTACGACAAATGTCATGCCACTCATTACGACCTAACAAAAGTTATCTAATGATCATGGCAGAGAGGAATATATTTACCATAGTTGTTATTAATATCCAAATAAATGTTTATAATTTGTCCGATATGACATAATGATGAAACTATCTTGAGAGTTACTAAAGTTTGTATTTCTTTTCAGTTTATATGTGGTTTAGTATTATTTTCCCAACGTGACTGATCGAAGTATATTATGCGATGATTATCATCTGCTGTCGTGTTTTTTTTACGTATTTCTCCTCCACGTGAGTCTATTTGCATTTGTATTATGCCGGAAATGAGATTGACGAATTTCGTTTCGTAGATGATTATCACCTAGCCTCAGTGACACGAGTTGTCTTTGCATCGCGCTATGTGCGTACATACATACATGCGTATATATAACGTAACGCGTTTCTTTGTTATTTTCGTCTGCCTAGCTTTTAGCAAAGATTGTTTGTACATTTCTATAAAAAAAAATACATTTGATCAAGATTAAAATTTTGTGTCTTCTGTTATGAGATTTGTTGGCACGACCGCCCATATTGAGTGGACGTCCGGGCGACATTTCTTTGAGCGTTGATATTCTTGAAGTTCAGGGACCACACCTGTTCCCAAACAACTGTACCGGTTTGCATATGACGTTATATGTTACAGTAACAAAGTAGTGCTTATATTTTTGTTACACGAGTACTTGTAACATTTTGAATGTTATAGTAGTAATAATCCGAATTTCGGCCACGGCGACCTGCCTTAACGGAGGCTAGCCATCAGCACAGGACAGGATTATAGTGCATCAAGCATATGCGCAAGCACAGATGCGGAAGCACAGATATTCCCTCACTCTCATAATCCGATGGGACGGTAAACCGACACGAACGGAGAGATATCAGGCGTAGGACGAACTGCTTTACGTGCTTTCCGAGGCACGGGGGTGAGACACCGCCAACTTCCTGACTCCGACAAGCTACTGAGAATTTCTTGACAGAAAAACTCAATAATGGAATTTGGGCCAACCCGGAATTCGAACCCAGGAACCTCATGATCATTAGTCGCACTACTACAACCACTAAACCAACGAGGTAGTCTGTTATAATATACAAATTACAAATCAAATGTCGTAATGTCAAATGTGTCCTAGGTTCGTATCACTGGCTATTTTGGAGTAGGTACTGCAAAAGTAAAAAAATAAACAATAAGAAAATTTAGTACTCATAATTTATACAAATAAAAATGTAAATGTTCGTTTCAAAATCTTAAATCACCGAAAGTTTTTCTATGATTGCTTTGTAAATTTGACACAATGCTACATTCAAAATCAAGTGTGTTTTTAAATATTTGTACCTTTTGGGGAAAAAATGAAGCCACTTTTGTGGACGGTTATAGCAAGTAAGGTATATAGATGCAGAAATGTATAGATAGAGGAAACTATTAATATAATATTATTTTACTCGGAAGAAAATCACTGCGCTCGCCAAAAGAAAATACCACACTCTCATTCACAAATGTCACTGAATCATGAAAACCTATTTGTGCTCCAACTCAAGAGGCGTCAGTTAATCATTTAAGGTGTTTTTTCTGTATCCTAATTTTCCTTTTTTTAATATTCCACCGGTTTTAATATACCTACCTTTACAGAGATGAACCCGAAGTTTATTATAGTCTTGTGCATTAATTAGAGATACATTTTAGTACGTAATTACTACATAAATAATTTCACTTTATTTATTTATTTATAAGGTATACCAACAGCTAAACACATGAAACATTAACAATAACACGATAACAAATGTATATGGTTAAATATGTTTGTCAATTACAGGTATACACAACATTTACCGTAACACGGTAATTTTTTTTTTTTTTTTTTTTTATAGAAGAGGGGGCAAACGAGCATGCGGCTCACCTGATGTTAAGTGACTACCGCCGCCCATGATCAACCGCAACACCAGGAGAATTGCGGGTGCGTTGCCGGCCCTTTAGAAAGGAGTAAGCTCTTTTCTTGAAGGAATTTTATCTATAGATAATATTACCGTGACCGTAATGTGTGTGTAGCTTATATATTATAATACTTCACTTACAAGGAATTCAAAAATATACGTAACATAATAATAATGTCCTCTCGACCGAATTTCGGTCACGGCGACCAGCCTCAACGGAGACTAGCCATCGGCGCAGGACAGAATTATAGTACCCAAGTGTATGCGCAAGCACAGGCACTCTCCATTCCGTCACTCTCATTATCCGATAGGACGGTAAACCGACACGACCCGAGATAAATCAGGCGCAGGACCAAAGTGCTTATCGTGCTTTCATAGGCAGGGGGTGAGACACCGCCGACTTCCTGACTCTGGGCACCTACTGAGAATTTGTTGACGGAAAACTCGATAATTGATTTTTTGTCCCGACCGGGATTCGAACCCAGGACCTCATGATAAGCAGTCGCACTGCTACAACTACTAAACCAACAAGGCAGTCATATACGGCACTTCTGAAAGCCACGAAGAAGTTTCGACATTGTTCATAATGCCTCAATTTGTGTAGAAGCGTGACCATATTGAATAAATAGCACTTCAACATACCTTGCGTATTACATATTAATTGCTGCATGTGATATAGCCTTTTTCCATTCTGTTTCGTAATTAATGTCGGGAAACGTGTCGAAGGATAAATTAAAGGCCGTCTAAAGAACCAATTAAAACAATGATTGAGTTGGCATTCAATTTCAATTGTTTGTAAAACTCTTTTTCGGCATTTTAAACGCAAATTTTATAAAATATCATTGTCATCATTGTGTTAAATTTCTTACAATACTGCAAAACGTCACACAGATAATGTAGACTGTACGTGTTGTAAAGAAAAGAGGTCGGTTGCCACCTGCCATTATCAAAATGCTAATTATACCGTCGCCGTGTCTGAAAAACCATTTTATTTTTAATAAAATTACATGTGCATAAATTTCAGGTCATTTCCCTTATGTATTTGCAGTAAGTTTTGTATGAAATTGGCACATGTTTAAAAAAATATAGTATAATGCCGTTAACAACGCGACGTAAAGCCATCATCGTTACATCGTTCATTATTTACGATTAACCGGGTAAGTGGAAAAGTACTTCGAATCTGAAACAAATGACGGAACGATAAATTCTTCACTCTATAATTTTATCGTTACATCCTTGGCAACATCGACCGTACCTGAAATGCACAGATTAAGAAATATAAGCAATTCATAATGAATTGCATAAACTACATCATTGTTTACTCGTATTTGTGGCTAGAATATAACTATATGTAAAAAAAAAAATAACAAAGCTTATCCTTGTAAGCAGTTCAAAAATGCATTTTAAATCTTTTTATATAAACCTATATTACCTACATATTATTACAAATTTATTTTTAATATTGGCTGATTTTAAATGGCAATATATATAATACTTACCATACCATATAATATATATAATACTTACCATTACCCGGGTATTCCTCACGGCTCATAACAATGAGCCGGTCTTGGGAGCCGTACCAGTACGGCATTGTTGGTAATCTTGGTTGGCGTATTGCGCGCCACCAGGTCGGTGCTACCGGAGGGTCGGCCGTCTCGAAGCCCCGCGGAGTCCCGAGGGTAGGAGTCGACGCAGGGCCAATCTTGCCGACAGGAGGGCGTTTTAGCTACTCCGGGCCTCCAGTGCTCCTTCCTGGCTCTAGTTGAAGGCCTGGTATTCCTAGGCAAAAGTTGGCGTGTCTCGCGCCTCTGGGAAGGGAATCTGCCGAAGGGTCAGCAACCTCAAGGTCCCGCGGAGAAGCACCTCGACGCGGAGCCGAAGTCACCAACAGGCGCGCGCACTTGGGCGCGCCGGGGCTTCGGAGTTCGCTTCCCAGCGTGTAGGTGATGCGCAGCGTTGGGTGATCTTCATCCCGGGTGGGGTCAGGGGCGTCCTCAAGGCTCCACGCTAGCCGAGTTGGCCCCACAGCGCGCGCACCCACTGCGAAGCGACGCGCTGTACTTCTCCCACCCGGGCGGGAGTCGACGACCGGCGGACGTGACCGCTCGTTGGCGGTTGGCGCGGTCCGGACGAGACTCATCATCCCGTCCTGTTGCAATTGTTCATGGGCATCGGTTGAGAAATACCATTAAGTGAGCCGCAGTCACGTTTGTCCTCTCTTATTCTGAAAAAAAGAACATTCCTCAGTTGCCTCTCACGACACCTATAGGATTATATGGTTTAGTGAATTCACCAATACACAGAGCATATCGCTAAATATCAATCAATGTTATACCTAGAGATCAGTGCCAAGTTCCGAATGACGTAAATCTTTGAACATGACATTACATTTAAGGTGGAATGTTAGCTAGGAATAACTGTTTGTATTTTGGCTTCTTTTCTTGATTTCGTTCAGTGCATACCGTGCAAATTACACTATCTTATTTAGTTTGTAAAAAATATAACCTGAAGGTATAAATAATAGGATTATATTTTTTCCGCATCTGTTTCTTAAAACGAAGGAAATTGGCTCAACGTTTATGATAGCAATATAGTTTTCATAAGTAATTTATGAAGACCGCATTCATGACTAAGGGAGCGCTTTATTTTAAAATTTAAATGTAATGAAGGAATATCTTCATATTTTGTTTTTATTAGAAACACGTTAGAATAGATATTGAGTAGATGGAAATTTATTACGTGCTCAAAACAAACATAACATATTTTCTTTTTGAAGATAACTTATTAAACTGCAAAAAAGGTTTGTTATGAATTAAACAAGGTTCTTGGTGCTCGTCGAATGATTTTCGTGTATAAAGTCGAATTTTCTAGATCTAAAGAATTTAAAAAAGAAATATGGTTGTAACATATTTCTTTTTTTTTATATATAAGTATCATTTAAAATAATGTCTGAAGTCACGAAACAATTCACGATCAGTTCAATTTATGTTATGTTATTGGACCTAAACTGTTTTTAATGACTTTCTTTTTTACTACATCGTGAATATTATCGACATATTTGATATGATATAACATTGATATACAACAATACAAAAGTTTTAAAATGTCACATACTTAAGGATGTTTTAGAAAAAACATTGTAGAAATATTTAACCATCCTGGAATGAATTCTATTGCTATCCTGGCAATAAAACTTGTGAATTTTCACACTGCTCATACTTATTCTTGTTTAATTATTGCGTACATAAATGAATATAATTTTATTTATTGCTCACTTAAGATATTTGTTTTAATACGAATCTTTATTTAATTTCTTTGTATTACTTGTGTGTTTTAATACGAAATATCTATTTTAAAACCGATCAGACTACGACGTTAAAAAATTAAACCCTAATTAAAATAATCTTTTAATTGACCTCTGATAAACCACAGTTCAATGTCGAAGTGGTTACTTTAGATAGCTTCCACGTGATCATCAATTAAATAATTTTGAGGTATTTGCTATTTCGTGAGGACCCTGACGGCCTATGGGAAGTTGCTTGTTCTGTGGAAATAATTGCAAAATCGAGTCAATTTTAATAATAATATATAATTAAAAATACTGTATACAAAATAACCACAACAAAAACAAGTAATAATGACGCAATTATAAGGGAAGCCAGTGTGACGCAGTCGGATATTAAAAGATGGTCTTCAATTAATTTGTCAGATATGTCAAATTATCATATAGTGAGCTCTTATAAACAAATAGGGTTGATTTATCTTCATCATCTTTATCATTATCATCATAGGTCTCTCCCAAATAGGCTTTTTATAGGCACCCATGGGACGCTCCATGGGCGCATAGATTCTCTTATGCTGCCACTATATGGTCATACATCTTATGTGTAGTAGCTACTATAACCGTCTTCAAATTAAGAAGGCTACAGGTGCGTGGTCACCTCTGAGGACTTTGATGGAATACCTCACAGCCTGCAATAATACTAGCTCTATATATACTGCACGTACTGTTATTTACAGTAAGAGTTAAGAGATCGGCATAGTTATTTTATTTCACAATGAGGTTTCGACTTTGGTTGTTGTTTGCCGTACACATACGCATTGTGTTAGTGTGCCTAGGCCTCGGGAGCGCTCAGTCTTGATCGCGAATTGAACGAATCGCAATCACACACGCATACGCGCATGTCGGTACACGTCACTACTACAATCAAGGTGAAACCTTCATCGTGAAATAGAATAACTATATCTACCCAGAGGGCAAGCACCTAGTATTTTTCATTATATTGTTAGAAAAAAAAAGAAGAAAATAATACACTTTATTTGCCACTACAAAATAATAAATAAACCTGAAATATACAGGTATTATAAAAACTAATAATTTATCGGTTTACAGTAATCAAAAGGCCACCATCTCGGCATTTGGCTGCAGCACTGTTGCTGCAGTACTGTTTTTCTGTCCACGCCACAAGCGGCCTTATGAGCAGTCATCAGGCATAGCTTTATAATTATTATTACTAATATATTATACATAGTCTAATTAAAAACTGCGCGCGCCCTTCCTGCTAAATCTGGCGAATTTTTTCGTATTTACCATGTTAAATCACATACAATCTATATCAACGCCTCATTTCTATTGCATTTTATCAGATTTTAGCAATTTTACTATATTTAAAAGAAACAAGGAGCGTGCAGTTTTAAATAAGACAATCTCTACCTATATGTCAAATAATAAAATTGTTAGTGATATATTTACGCGGAAACTACACATTTAAATAAAAGTGATTTATTAATATAACGATAATAATTATAAGAAAATATGCTCGTGTA
This sequence comes from Parnassius smintheus behrii, assembly GCA_036936625.1. NCBI lineage: Eukaryota > Metazoa > Arthropoda > Insecta > Lepidoptera > Papilionidae > Parnassius > Parnassius smintheus. The sequence goes on along the minus strand of JAUPFT010000017.1, from coordinate 35,814,078 downwards.
TACTAAGTGTTAAGCGTTGTAATATGTACAAAATAATCAAAAAAGAAATATAGAATAAAATACAAATAAAAATACATCAGAAATAAACACATATAAATAAAATAAAATAGATAAAACGTGAAATAATATGAGAAAGGCGTATCACTATGAAACACCTTTGCCTTTTAATTTAAAGTTTACAAACTGGAAATCTCATCCAAGATATTAAAATAATCCATGATGTGCAGTTGTTGGGTCTATCAGATCCAGTAGCTCTCCTCATCGCCTTGGCCTCGTGCTTATTGAGAGATCATTTTCAAGAATTCTAAAGAAGAAAAAATACTTCACGGTTGCGCTCTAGAAATGGATGTGACCAAGCTAATTGTTCCAATGAGTCATTGAAAGACAATACAAGGACTCAATCACGAGATTCGTTTAAGTAGGCTTAATTACTCGATCGTTATCCATTACCTTTGAAGGCATATGATAATTATTTTTCACAACGATTCTACTTTTTCAGCTTAAATTGAAATTTCCCCGATAGAGTTTCGTGAAAAAGTAATTAATAAGGCTTTTAGTTTCCTTTACCTTAAAGCATTGTTATTAATCTGTTTATATTTTAATTGTTACGACACGTTCTATTAGATCGTTGAAGGTTTTCAAAGATAATTATATAATTTTTAACTTATCTGTGACACTGATTCTCATTCGATCATCCGACATCAAATAGATTCTTGAATAATACTGGTGTGACAAATGAAATAAAAGTCCACTTTGTCGTAATTAGCTCCAACGGTCTGGACATGATCACTTGCAAACCTGCAACTAAAATATCTCATAACCTGGCTCTTCTACCCTTCAAATCGGAATACATCAGCTGGTAAAAATATTTTTATATCGATTATATCACATCTGATTTATTAAGATCTATCTACCAGGCGTAGCATTTGGGAGACGCCAAAATTTTAATGAAAACGAATAAAATTGAAATTAGATAATTGGTTTCCTTCTATGTCTGAAAGATATTTCTTACATAGTCACATACGTACAGAGGTACATTATATTTACGAGTACAACTTTTTACTAAATTTTAAAATTTAAAAACCTAGCTTAAAAGTTATTATAAAATTGAATAACGTAATAGTATAAATAAAAAATAACAATAGTATTTAAATTAATTTATACTTTGGTCGTACGTAATAAACGAACATCAGTATTTTAGCATCACGCCAGGTGAAATCTAGGTTTTGCCTTGGTACGAATGCAGTTAGTGCTTCCATTGACCTATTTAGTTAGTAAACGCTGGTGCATTAGTGCATGTTGCGGTCTAAGTAGAAAATAAAAAAGAAATGGGAAAACTACCACTTTCACATGATGTCGCCTTTGCTTTGAAACCATTTCTTGTCTTTGACTTTTTGAAAGGTATTTAAGAAAAAAAAAACTTTTGTCTGCATGTTCGGTAGCGGAAAAATGATGCAACTTTTTACGACATTAGGTATCTCAAATTACGCGTTTGCAAATCTATTTAGCATCAACTTGATTATTAAAAATATGGCAATCGTGCCTTTTTGTAATAAATAATTGTTACCGCCCTTTCTTGTCCTTATTTCATAAACTGCTTAAAAACAAGTCCGAACAGAAACCAAGAAATGTTTGTGACTCCTATTTGCGTAAATCGTAAAATTTCGTCTACCGCAGAGTTAAGTCATCGCTCGAGTGATGTTCTAATGACGTTCAAGGATTTATCTATTTACGCGAAAGTATATTCTTTTTATTTCATACGCTTAAAAATAAATAATATGTTTTAGTAAGTTTTTGACGCCATTTTTTTTCTTAATGAGTGAAGGGCACAACAAATACAGAATTTACTACCTATTTATCATTCGTTTAGTATAGTACTAAAAGTAATTAAACATTTACACAAACTTATAAAATTAAGAGAGCATTCATCAATCAAGCCATAATTTATTAATACTGTAAAACAGAAAAGTTTATAAGATAAAGAATGAACGAACGAACGAATGAATAAAGGATAAAAGTGATTTCATAGGATTCAATTCCATGAAATCACTTTTATCCGGAACAATTCCAAAAACCATAGATTTATATACCGTTGTTATACGTGCCAAAAACGGTTTTGTTTTTTTTTTGTTCCTAATTTTAAATTTAGACCAGCGTAGGCAGATAAAAAATGTTTTAAAAGTGTAATATTTTTCGTAACAAAATTAAGAAAAAAAGTATTTTACTAGGTTAACCTGTTATTTTTTAAATATTATATAACTACTCATAGACTGTGCTTAAAAATTCCAAAAATATAATCATATTTAAAAAACACATAAATCATTTTAGAATTTATTTTGAACCGTGCTCTGTATATTAAATAAAGACTGTGACCTCAAACTCCGTAACTAGCTTTTCTAGACTAATTTGTTGGAGACAACTTTCTTAGAAAAATATCGCCTCAAAAGAATATTTTACCGACGTTGTAAGCGTTATAAAAAGAGAATAAATTAAATCTGCTTTAAAATAGGTCACCGGCGATGTTTACTTTTCTTTAATTTAGGTCATTATTTATTTTATGAATATTTATTTACAAAATAAACGATCTCTGCGAGAGTATACGTTGAGCGTTTGAATTTTGTGACGAGAAAAAATATTTATAATATAGAATTAGATATAATAAATATTTTAACGAAGTAGTCATACTGCAGCTTTATTGTGGTTGCAGTATGAACGGGTTCGCCTCGACTGCGGATGGACCACGCTCTCACAGAATAGCAGCTTAAAAGAGCGGCTCAATGCTGTTGTGTTTCCTATGGTGAGTGTAGATAACCGGAGACCCATTTTACTGGAAACGAGGCATTCTATTTTAGTCTGACTGATGATATACCGACATTCGCGTTTACAGGTGAAGGTTAATGCATCTAAACGATTTAATAATGGCGGGGAAGTGTTTGTTCGCTTTTAGGTTATGTTTGCTGGACCCTAATTTTGGAGGAACTTAAATAGAGAGTATTTGTAAGTGTTGTGGTCATTAAACGTAATGATTATTGATGCTTCGACCTTTATGTTGCTGTTGGTTTTAGGTACTTAGTTAGTAATAGGCTTTTCCGAAAATACACCAGCGTGGATACATTTTTGAAAGTCGACCATGATCATTACAATGGACAGGCGGGTTATGAACTTATGAAGTGCAGCAGAACCTTTAGAGTTAATATAATCCATGAAATCAGTCATTCCTTTCAAATAGCATTCTAAGAAAGCCCATCAAAGTTAAAATAAAAATATTTTTAATTAACTTAGGCTTTTTTACGATCATGTGAAAGTCTAAATCGACATCAGTTCACAAAAACAAGACCTCTGAGAGGAGCGCTATTTTATTTTAAGAAATATTGTTTATTACTATGATTTGATGTGGTTGAGTATGTTATTGCAATGTAGAGCTTTGCAATAACACATCATCATCCAGTAACATGTCATCCTACCATGTAAAAAAAAGTTTAGTTTTGAATTTGTGTTTCATAATAACTAATGATTAAACCATATTAAAGGACCAACTTTTTTGAAGAATGTATTAAAGAATTTTGAAAATATACAAAGCATCGTTTACAATGAATGTTTTGATTAGAGTTCCTTGTACTTTTTGTAGTTTGTCAGAAGGCCATGTTAGTTGGCGGAGCGCGAGCGTGTCGAACAATGGACTCGCTTCCGTCACAGCACAGCCGGTTATATTGCAATGGTATAGTTTACCCGCCTACATCGAACTGTGCAGTTTGTTTTAATTAAAAAAAATGTTATACTAACTTCTATAATTAATTTTGGTGAACGATCCTGAGTTGTTTCCATTTCAAGTGATTTATGTAAACACGCTTACCGTTTACGTACACACGGTCATCTTAATAATATGTTAAGTAACATACAATGTACAACCAGTGCGTGTTGCCAGTGATGACTTACGGATCTGAGACGTGGTCCTTCACTGCTGGTCGTGTGAGGACGCTAGAGGTGGCTCAGCGAGCTATTGACGTTTCTCTGCGTGATAGACTCAGAAATGAGCATATCCGCAGTAAAACCAGAGTGACCGACATAGCCCAACGGATTAGTAAGCTGAAGTGGCAATGGGCCGGCCATATAGCTCGAAGAACCGATAACCGATGGAGAAGGTTAGGGGCAAGTTGTGGCAATAATTAGGAACACTTCGAAAAATTTACTTAAAAAATTAAGAACACTACAGCATACTTTATGCGACTAAAATATTTCCTTTAATGTCAAGTGTCAAAATGGCATAAAGCATCGCCCTTTTGCCCCTTTATCATTTGATTGACCGATGAAAAGCTATCGATGTAATTTTTTGAGTTACAAGAAAGTGACCATGTTAACCGTATGACCATATTACCCTCGCGTACTGTATTACTAAATATTATCTTACGTTGCAGACTATTACATTCGAGAAGAAATTTAAATAGGCTAAAAGATCATAGAATCAACTGTTGTTGATGCTAAAACTAAATTAACAAGTACAACAACTCAGTTAAACAATTGAGTTTTGTCTTCAAACGTATTTAGTTGCAAACGAGCTATCCGAAACCCAATCTTTATTCAAGCGACCTTCACTAGTGGTCTACGCTGAATACAACGCGCTGGGCTGTAACTCAAACAAAGACTTTTACAAACGCGCCGCACATATTTAGGTGTTCATTGAATACATTTGTATTTAATTCAGTACCTATATATAACTAACAATACTGAGCACATGCCTTTCAATAGTAGTAATAAAAAGAAAAGGTTATCTTCGCTTTAAGAACTATAAAATATTTTTTTAATTTCACTACTCTATGGTGTCCTTCTAATCTGTGGTTGATGCTTTATTAAATTTTCTAACTTAAGTACATATGCTGCTACAATATGAAACACTGGTAATAAAATTCTGAATACGTCGGTCATATCGTAAACACTATAAAACAAAATAACACATAGGACAGAGCGTTAGATTGTTTTTGTTTATTTTCCTAAACAACGTTGGTAAAGTAATCTGATAAGAAGTTGTAACTTAAGCGAAGTACGAAGTAAGCTGGTTTAGTGACTGAGGTGAAAGGCCTCGTTAAGTTTTCCATTGTTTTCTTTATTCTCGCCCCACTGTTACGCTTATGAAACGTTCACTTTACGAAATATAAATCTGTCAAATAAGTGTATTGACCCCTGATTTATATAAGAAGAAAAAGTCTAAGAATTATGATGGAGACGATTTTTGACACAGTGCGAGATGTGATGATCATGTAACACTGCATCAGGTAGCTATAAAGTATCAACTATATCGAGGAATAAAATACAGTTTTATTAACGTCGTTAAAAATCGTACCATATACATACTATATTCTAAGTATATTAAAAAATAAAAACCGAAAGTCACTTCGTCTGATTGATTTCCTTCCATAATAAGATAAATAACTTAAACTTTCCGATAGGAATTATTCCTTAAATTTGTATAAAAAAATATTATTGTTAACAATAAGTCAAAACCGCTCAAAATGTCGGAAGTTTTTAACTTTGACTGGAAGGACTCATTAAATTATTTAAAAAAAAAATGTTCTTACCAATACGGCCGAATTAATTTTCTTATAATTTGCGGGTTATTATCACATCATGACTAAGAGAAACAAAAATAACGTACACATATCTTACATTGTTTATAATAAAGTGGGTTTTCCGCAGTGTTTAAAGAATATATTAAACTTCTACGATGTAAAATATTATACACCAAATAATTTGCATTAGAATATAATCGGGTATCTAGTTAAAATTGAATTCAAAAAATCGATTAAAGTTCGAAGTAATAAATTAAATATTAAATATTTATTATATTATAATATTAAGGAGTATATTATGTGTGTTTTTAGGCATTGGCTAACGGACTTCGACGTTATAACTTGCATAGCTTTTATTTTGGTTGAAATTCCAGGTAGTATTCTAAAAATAGTCTTTCCTGATCCTTTCAGTTGACAGTAGTGAGACCATAGATCAAACAAATATTCGCTCGTCCCACGGACTGGGTGCCCGTGTAAAGCTCCTAAACAATATTATAATAATAAATTATGTATTTTTTGCATGTCTACTGGTAACATATGGCGGAACTCACTACCTACATTACCATGTACTATACCCATATTTGCTAAATAAAATACCTTTTATCTTTAATACAACAAGCCATTATATCAAATAAAAAACAATAATATTGGGTGTAATAAGGAATCAACAACGTAAGTCGTTTGTACCAAGCTTGGTCCCTGCATTAATATATTGGTGGGATATCATTACTTTTAAAACTTTAATCTACTATATAAGTATATGTTTTACCAACAATTGGTAACACTAAATACGTCATAGTATAATACAATTACTTAAAATTATAGCAAAAGTGCTACAATTTCTTAAAGAAAACCTCCGCATGCACATAACTGATAGAATACATTATATTATACATTAACTAAAATCAATAATTGATCCTTGACTAACATTAAAACAGGTGGTAAAATTAAAATTTTGTGCAACCGACTTCAAGTATATATATATAATGAGAACCCTATCGATGTATTCGAAGTCAATTAAATACGCATTATTAAGGACAACTCACAAACAACTCGTCAGATTTTGATCAAATTAAATGGGACTACATATGTATGAGAAGCACCAGCTTTCAAACAATAACACAATCATCAAAATCGATGCAGCTAGAAAATTGACACCTCTTCCTTTTTGCAGTCAGTTAAAAATGATTTAATGGAATAGTGCTACATAAACTCAAAAAATCACTTGAGTCTCAAGTTATTTAACTTATAGTAGAGCACATTTTTGAACTTGCCAGACACACTGCCGTATATCTAGATACCTACTAATATGCGATTTGAATAGAAGCACAGCGGTGACACTCCCTGTACGTGAGAGCTTAAGCGCTGGTGACCTTGAGTCGAAGCGTTTAACGCTAGGGTTGATATCGAACCGAAATGGAATATTATAGACTTATACCAAAGAAGATACATAAAAGGTATATGTTATATATTATGCAAACTTATGTATTTGGGTAGTGAAAGATACGTTCAATTTAAAATCAACTTTTATTAAATGAGGAATATTAAAACTTCCGACAAAACCAAATATGCACGACAGTTATTGGTAATCTTAAATAATTAATCAACACTTAGTATTTCAGTACGTAATAATCAGTATTACCTATTATTCTTTAAAAATAATTTACTTTTATATATTTTTGAATTTTTCATTTATTTTTTTAATTTTCGTTATTATTTCTAACAATTGCAAAAATTCGTAGCATGTATATTTTTTTTTAGAAAATCCAAAGGTATGCAGGTTTCCTGGGACATGGCGACCAACAAATTGTTCCCTATATGTTGAGGAGATAAGTAATTTTTATTTCTAATGAATTAATCAAATTAAATTCTAATTAATAATAAAATTATTGGCGATATATTAGTTTTATTGTCACGGTATTTCCTTATGATTCTTGTTAAGATCATATTGACTTTCATTAAAATGAGTTCACAGTCATATTTTTAGGTATCATAAAACATTATTAAAAATTAAACTAACAAAACAAGGGCCCTTGTTTTGTGCAGTGGAATTTATTTTAATTTTTATCACTTAAAATTCCATTCAGTAATACTTATACATATACTATAATATCATTTATTTAATAACAACATTAATATTTATCAAAGCATATAAACCGGCTATAAAAACTAATAACGTTACTTGGTAACATAAACTTAATACTTACATGAATAGAATAGTAATATGTACATTAAGATATCAGTAATATTCATATTATATTAATTGAAATATTATAATATCACTTGACGAATATATTCATATTAACTAATACTGACAAATATCGGTATTACTGCTAGCCCTCGACCAGGGCAGTCGGCGACTGCCCGTTCCACGCCCCGCGCGCCTCTCAAGGCCCCCGCACACATCCAGACACCCACACATAGCCGCAAGCGATTTTACGTGCACACGTGCTTAAGTGTCGTTTCTTTTCGCGTAGTGTATATATTCTTTGATAGAAGTAAGAGTACGTCACATCGATAACAATCAACTAATATGCCTGTACAATTTTTTCGCTTGTTTAAATATAGAGATATGAACAGTATAAACAGCTGTATAAACCATTGACGTAGTGTGACGTCGTGCCTTTAAAAACTTTCTTTCAAAATAGCTGTGTTTTTTTTTTTTTTTTTTGCGCCCGAAGCAAATATGGGCAACCCTCCGGAAAGCGGGGGAGGGAGGTGGTGAATGCTCATAGCATACCACGCAGCCGGCTGCGTGGTTATGTGGCGACTTTTACCCACTAAACACCACCTTTTAGGAAATGGCTTAACGATCTGACTGGAGATCTCTAAGCCGTATACGAACGCGACCCTCCTTGGCAGAAAGGAGGGCGCAAGCGGCGAAAAGCCGCTTAGAAGAATGCCTAACTAAGGCAGATTAATGGATGTGTTATGTAGGCTCGGCCCGAGCCGCCAGGAGGCAGTTCAGGTCAGCCGAAAGCTTGTTGGGGGGAATAGCTGTGTTGTGGTCTGTGGTTAGTTGGGTTGATTGTTATATTTTAACAACCAGCTATGGCAAAATCTTAGGTTTTTTTTTATGAATTCCTTATGAGGTAATCAATGAAGTTTCTACCTTCAACAGACAAATTTGGATAGTACATGAACAAATGAAGACTGTATCTTTATTTGTAATAGTTCTAAAAATTTAATTTCATCTATTCGGTCCTAAACCTTATGAGAGATTTTGCTTGCTGTATCTGTGCAAATTAAAAAAAAACTGTGAAATTTGTACAGTTTTTAAATTCTATTCTTTTAAAAAGTCGTATAGTTGATATTTAATCTATATACAATATGGATGTAGAAATTAGAAACTCATCTGGTCTGTCATAATTATATATTTTGTTTGTAGGATTACCTTTTCAAATGATGAAATACCTATTAGCATGAGAGCCATCCTTTCTACCGCAATGTTGGAATTGGAACTGGTTTTGCAAGATTTATTTCTGTCGTTGCTCGAGTGCTCGTGGATATATATAGGAATATACGCTATAATTTAGGTACACAGAAATAGTAATAATATTACGATTTCTGTGTTTAGGAACATTAATTTCTTAATAAGACATTTCACATTTCTTTTTAATCGACATCAAAAAGGAGGAGCTTCTCAATTCGTTTGTTTCTTGTATGTACCTGTGTTACGCGATATCTTAGCGGATTGTGAACCAAAAGTTTAATTTTGAACCCTTTGAGAAAACAGTTTTGTGTTTGAGAATAGAACATTCGCTTCCACCATGATTTCGTAATAAATACGGAAATTTTCTTTAAGCAAACAGAGGTAGTTAATTACCTACGTACTACACTACACTACACTACACCATATAGAGGTACTATATTACATTATATTATACCATATATACTATAATACACTAAACTATGCTATATACATACTATATTAAATCCTTCGTTACTCCACAGGGTACCAATAGAACGAGTTGGGTGACCAACTCTGTTACTACCACGCCACATGGCGCCCCCGTTGTATAAATAGCAATAACGGTTGATGTAGTCTTCCAAAACAGTGTTCCACGCTCAGATATAACACCTATCAGTTATTGCCGTTCGTTTTTATTCGCCTTAGTATATTGGATGGTTATTCTTTGTTAGCTAATGTGCTCTAAATGTTGCGGTGTGAACAAAGACGTAAGTTAAAATTTTCCATATAACGTACACTTAATTACAAATCTAAATTGATCAATCGTCGGAGCTACGTCGATTTATTTCGCAAAAAGTTTTGACCGTGGTATAAAAATATACCTAATAATAGCGAGGATAATAATAGTTATTACTTGAAGAAATTGATTTTGTGAACAATTATGAAAACAAACAAATGATGTTTACCTTGACATTTTATATTCTTATCGAACTTTAATTAAGTAATTGTACTTATATCAACTACTCCTATTTTAATTGCAAATATAATAACCCTTTTTCTCCAACCAAGGAACTGTAAATCGTAACACAAATAGCATGATAGTATTTCTGTAAGCCATAAAATTGTTACTAAAAACAAGTTTAACGTGTTACTAATGTGTTTCCGTTATCGAAGCAATTGATTTACTTAATAATGACTTGTAAACTGCTAATAATATTTTATCATTATAAAATGTTTACAGAGGCCCAATATGATGATTTACTTGTCCCAATTTTAACATTTATATTTACAAAAAATACACATGTTGAAGGGCAAGTCGATTAGTCTTTTTGAAATAAATGGTTATCTTAGTCAGTCAAGAGTTTAGTGCCTTAATTTATACAACTGCTTTGCACCAAATACAAAAAAGTATCATACCTGTAAGCAAGTTATAGGAGCCCCCACACTAGATGGAGAAACGACCTAGTAAGCGATATAGGGCGTTGATGGATGCAGGTGGCTCAAGACCGTGTTTTGTAGCATTCTTCTCGGAGGCGTTTGTAATGATGACGATGATAGTGATGAAATATAAAAAATGTATATTATTTCGTTAAATAAAGCAAAATAATGCAAATTTCAGTCACACTATCAAGTTATATCGTTATATTTGTTATGCGTGGTCAGAATTCCAAAAAAAACGTAGAAAAACAAAGTGATGTAGGCGCGAACGTCAATGACGTCTATGCTGTCTAGATGCCTATCTTTGGTATTTCCCACTATCTGCACCTACATCGCCGAACAGTATCAGTATTGTAACACCTTATACATACTATGTTTTTCTTACATTTTTAAAAGCATATAAATGAAATTTAATAGTTGTATTATTTTTATTTTAATGAGATTCAATGATACTCATCATCATCATAATCATCATCATTATCATCATCATCATTACAGCCTATAAAATGTCCACTGCTGAACATTAGCCTTCCCACAGATTGCCTCTAAAGGCTGAGTTTTACCGGAATGGCAACCGCAGTTTATTATTTACAGTTATCAGGAACACGTTGATATCTGCCCATCTTCTGTTTAGGTTCCCGCTGTTACCTCTTACGATACCCACGGGATGATATGGGATCGTGGATACTCTTTCGCCACGACACGGTTTGAATGGTAGTGCTTTGTTCAAATGAATCATATACTTCGTGTTCCTGCATTTTCAATGATACCTTTACTAACCGGTACAACGGCCTCTAGTTTGTTATTCAAATGAAAAATGACTCGCCAATAACTTGACATATATGTATATCTACTTGATTGTATAAAGCGTTCTCCGTGGTAGAGCCACACTGTTGCTATACCCATTATGGTTGTAGCACGAAGGGGCAGCCCAACCGGGGAAGGACCACGCTCCGTAGAATACCAGTGTGAAATAGCAGTTATATATATATATATATATATATATATATATATATATATATATATATATATATAAGTAGTTACGTTGTACCAGTTCTGGCGCACTTGTAGAAAGGTTGTACCAGTTCTGGCGCACTGAGTCACGAGTGGTACAAGTACGACGTTCGTCAACTTACGATCCTAAAAAAAAAAAAAAAAAAAAAAAAAAAAAAAAAAAAAAAAAAAAAAAAAAAAAAAAAAAAAAAAAGTTTTGGCATGCTCTGATCACGAATCTGCGGTCCATTTTTGCGTAGGATGCACGGTTCCGGAGATGTGCAGATCAATTAACTCTTATCTAATTGATATCCGCTGCGAGCCTCCACCGTCATTAGCGCTCCATTGTCCTTATCTACTTATCTATTGTCGATTGACTACCGTCATTATCTATTATTCGCAGCGTGTGGGTCGGCTTATGCTATTGTATTATACTCCTTTGTTCCTATCTACAACACTAATCTGAATCTACAATAAAACACATTACCTAATTTTGTTAAAATTTTTATTTATAAAATACAAAATCTTATTACTTATTATCCATAAAATAGGAGCGAAACATCTCATCCACTAACATATCGTCGTACAATGTGTTCTCTGTAAATATACTCGTAAAACTATGCATTGAACATCCCTGAAACTTATATAGCAAATACATTAAGCAATATTCGCCACAAACTGAAGTCCTATCAACATTCCAGTTCCATCTTTTACAATTTCGTACAGGTGCCCGTCCATATGAATCAAAATATTCACCGACGTCATTCGTATCGATATATAAAGCTACCCAATGTGACCCTGGTTTATCATCTGTACCCAAATTGCATATTACCTAGTCAGGTCATAAATTCTATCACATGTTTAATATAAAATAATTGAAACAAGTTTATTCATTATGTAACCATTTATATACCAAAATGAACTTAACAAAACATAGATTCTTATGACACTATAGTTTATTCAAAATGACCTCCGTAATTTTGAATACAGGCCTTCAAACTGCGCGGCCAGTCGTCTATCGCAGCCCGAACGAGGTCCATGTCATATCGGCGGCTGCCTTAATCAAGGATGTCTTGAGTGACTCTAAATTGGGACGAGGCTTTGAGCACGCCTTTTCCTCCAAGTGTTGCCATATCTTGTAATCTAACGGATTCAAATCTGGACTGGTCTTTGTGTCGGATGAAGTCGATTTCACGCGCCGCCAGCCAGTCTTTTTTTTTTGTTTTTAAAGAACGTTACCTCCACACTAGGTTTTTCTCCTGTATCGTGGGGGCAGTTTACAAACACAAATTTCACAAGGACAAACATCCAAACTCGGAACAATTACTTGTAGGTCGTACAAATACTTGTTCCGTGCGGGATTCGAACCCGCGACCCCCAAGCACAGCCACTCATTGCTAAGCCACTACGCCACGGAGCTGGCAAAAGTCCTGTGTGCTCTTCGCTCTATGAGCTGACGCCGAATCTTGTTGGAATACCCAGTGCCTGTTATTGAACATGGTATGAGAAACAGGTTACACAAGGTTCGTCAGGACTGTATTTTGATACACAACTGCATTCGTTTTTAACCTTTCTCACAAAAATGTACCTCTGTTAAGCCCCAATAAGAAACTCCCAACCACACCATGAGCGAGGATGGAAAATGACCCCGTTGGACACGCGGAATACGGTTGCTCGCTTCTTCACTACTGCGTGCGTACACCTTATCATTTTGTTTGTTGTAGCTCTCTTCTACGGTAAAAATTTTTTCATCCGAAAAAAGAATTTCCCGATATTTTTTCCGCGTACCGCTTCAACAAAGCGCGGCATCTCTTCTGTTTCAGATCCATTAGACGAGCATTCAAACGATGTCCTGTTTTTCTTCGATATGCCCGAAGCCCTAAGTCTTCATTTAACGCCGTGGTTCTGCTTAACCCCATCTGAAGGGCCAACAGTTTCTGCTTACGTTTGGGATTTCTTTGATTTCGCACCTTTACAGCTTTTATCACTGCTGGAGTCCTAACAAATCGAGGGCGACCACTTCTTGACCTGTCATCTACACTAGAGTCTTCATTGTATCGTTTGATGGTACGATAAACGAATCTTTTGGTTATATTCAAATTTTTCAGTATATCAAATAATTTAATTGGCGTGTAATCGCAACTGCAACACGGTCTTTTTTAAGCGTCCACTCCATATGTAAAAATGAGTAAAATTCTAAAAAGTATACAGTTTTATTTTCATGAATAATTCGAATTCAATAAACTTTTTTGTGGCCAGCATTCTAAAAGGGTGCGTTTGGCAGAAAAAAGCGCTAGCAAGCGCTTATAAGCGCTGAAATAGTTTTCGGCCAGGCCACGATTGCTACTTCAGTAGCGCTGACACAATCCGCCATTTTGCTTATTTAATTTGTTTGTTTTGAAGTAGAGTTGATAAGTTGTTTTGTGCAATATTCGTTTTAAGTAATATAATGACATGAATAAACATATACATGTTATTAAAAATTCATGATTGGTAAGTTTTTAATATGAATACTTTACAAACATATATTTAAATTAGGTTAGGTTCCCCCGTTAAAACTAACATCGTGTCCTGGAGGAAAATAGCTACTTACGATTTGACAGCGCTTACCGCTTACGATCGCCATTTTGCTTACAAGCGCTTGCTAGCGCTTTTTTCTGCCAAACGCACCCAAAGAAAAGTTTTTACTGTGTGACAATACTTATGACCTGACTAGGTATGTACGTTGGTACGTGGGTGTACATGGACAGTCTGTTAGCAGCATAAACATTATTTTCTAGACTGGGGTGAATCTTTTTCAGATGTTGTTGTACATCTAGTGTATCCATGATATTACTGCTATTAGTAGATTACTACAGTACAATCTACTCAATGACTAACATAGGAATGATCAATTATGTGATTTCTAAATATTAAATTGCATTTTTTCCGTTATACAAAACCTATTTGAGTCATCAATACACTGAATAAGACGCAACACGAAGAATGTGAGATAAGGTTATTGACGCATAAAGTTATTATCAATTCTACTGTAGAAATTCTTTAGATTAGAATTATTACTTACTGGTACTATATAAGACCAAGCAACTGCAGTCATGGCGTTAGTGTATGGTCGTTTGACCGCAGTGTATCTATCAATAATACATTTGTGTTACTTCAACGCATCAAAGGCCATAGATGTAAGTGTTTAATCTATTGACAAACTTACCTTTCTTTCTGTTATTTTTTTACGTGTGTATGATTTTGAACGACAGGCCTGTTGGTCTAGTGGTTAGTGACCCTGACTGTTATGCCGGAGGTCGTGGGTTCGATTCCCACCCAGGACAAATGCTTGTGTGATGAGCACGATCATTTGTTCTGTGTCTGGGTGTAATTTATCTATAATATTTATGTATTTAAAATATATATAAGTATGTTTATCAGTTGTCTAGTACCCATAACACAAGCTCTGCTTAGCTTGGGACTAGATGGCGTTGTGTGATAGTTGTGGAATATTATTATTATTATTATTATTTAGTGTTAACAAATTATATTTAAATATTTTGTGTGTGTATATGATTAAGCCGTGGTAGCTCAGATGATTAGCGCAAGCTGTAAATTTTACAGTACGTAACGCGGGTTCGATCCCCGCCGACACCAATTAAATTTCGGTCACATCAAAATATGGAATGCCGTGCACGTGTATTTCACAATAACGAACAGTTTTTTTGTCTTTTGGCGACAAATAATTGAAAGGATAACTTGGCCGAAACAAATAATGATCGATAAACGAATCATTTTTATTAGATAGTTTTACGTCTAGAATAGCCATTTCTCTACATTGAAAATGTTTATGAGGATATGTAATGTAAAATCCGTCCATGTCGATGATGTATCTAATATTTTTTAGATTTTGTGTCATTTTGAACCAAAATGTTAAAAGTATTTACACGTGACTAAAATATGTTTGTTCCAACAAACTTCACATAACAATTCATTCTTCATTACTTCCCATCATCCCATTTCTTCCTTCTGCTCTTTTCTTCCTGTAATTTAAGAAAACAGAATCACATTCACTAATGATCAACTAATGACTGTCATTGTCAAAAAAGTATTTTTTAACTTTTTACTTTCTGCTATTGTCTTTGTATTTATGGCTAGGAAATGTCCGCGGCGCGGTCTCAATGCGTGTTGGCGAACTTCACATGCCTTCGAAATTTTCTCAGACATGCAGGTTTCCTCACAATGTTTTCCTTCACCGCCGAGCACGTGGTAAATCAGCACTTAAAATTGCAATTAACAATTTAAGTGGTGTCGGCGGGGTTCGAACCTGGGTCGCGTACTGTGAAATTTACAGCTTGCGCTAACCATCTGAGCTACCACGGCTTAATCATATACACACACAATATTTAAATATAATTTGTTAACACTAAATCATACACACGTAAGAAAATAACAGAAAGAAAAATAAGTGTGTCAATAGAATAAACACTTAAAATTGCAATTAACAATTTAATTGGTGTCGGCGGGGATCGAACCCGCGTTACGTACTGTAA
Source organism: Parnassius smintheus behrii (assembly GCA_036936625.1). Lineage (NCBI taxonomy): Eukaryota > Metazoa > Arthropoda > Insecta > Lepidoptera > Papilionidae > Parnassius > Parnassius smintheus. The sequence continues at coordinate 35,798,137 of JAUPFT010000017.1, read as the reverse complement.
AATTTACAGCTTGCGCTAACCATCTGAGCTACCACGGCTTAATCATATACACACACAATATTTAAATATAACTTCTACGCTCTGACAGCGCGCGACATTGTTACACTCCCGTTCACTCGGGACCTTTTTGGCGGGAAAATTTCTAGGTTAGGAAATTTTTTGCAATATTGCAAATTTTGCTATATTTTCACTTTGAGACAATATTTATGGATAAAACTTACAGGAAGTCTTGTTGAATGTATAAACTATCGAATAAAATTATTTTTGGTTGCTAGAAATTGTAATAAAGTATATAAATTACACTGTATAGCATAATAGTAGTATAAACTTCAATTTTAGTGACAAAATTACTACTAATTTGAATTCTACACCTTTGTTTTTGGAGAAATTTATATGAAATTGTTTGGAAATATGTATATTTTATGTTTTATGTGTTTCCATTCGTTACTCATACCAAAATATTAAAATATTAAAAAATTAAAAAAAAAAAAATAAAATAATATTTTATCTGTGACATTTCGAACAATATTTCTAAAATATGTTCGTGTGAATTTGAAATAAATACAACGTCATGTTATTTCAAAATATGTAGGAAAACTATTTTTACTTACATTTTACACTAAAAATAAATGAGAATTTGAAAAATAACACATTTATAACCCGCCCGCCAAAACAGGCCTTTCGGAATTTGAAGTACTTTTGGCAATTTACTTTTCACTTTTTATACCACAAATTATATATCTACGTGTTGACTATATTACAAGAAATGTAAAAAGTATAATACTTTCGTTTTTAGTCCAGACACAAATATAAAATTCTATAAAAAAGACAGAGCAACTTCATCAAAGTGACACGTGGAACGCCGGAAGTTCAGAGTGATTTCTTTTTTTTTTTTTCTAAGAAACATTGCCAGGTTATGGTTTAAAATAAAAGAGCATATCTTTGTCTTTGATACTAATATCTATTGCATAGTGTCTTTGGTTTTGTTTAAAACGAAAAAATAGTTTTTTCATAGGTAGACATGTTTACATAATTCTGATCTAATTCGATCACTACTTGGCGGGCGTAAGGTTGGTATTGCGCGATCGAAAGTGAGCATGGCTTGGCGTACAGGATAATTTGTTAACACTAAATCATACACACGTAAGAAAATAACAGAAAGAAAAGTAAGTGTGTCAATAGAATAAACACTTAAAATTGCAATTAACAATTTAATTGGTGTCGGCGGGGATCGAACCCGCGTTACGTACTGTAAAATTTACAGCTTGCGCTAATCATCTGAGCTACCACGGCTTAATCATATACACACACAAAATATTTAAATATAATTTGTTAACACTAAATAATAATAATAATAATAATATTCCACAACTATCACACAACGCCATCTAGTCCCAAGCTAAGCAGAGCTTGTGTTATGGGTACTAGACAACTGATAAACATACTTATATATATTTTAAATACATAAATATTATAGATAAATTACACCCAGACACAGAACAAATGATCGTGCTCATCACACAAGCATTTGTCCTGGGTGGGAATCGAACCCACGACCTCCGGCATAACAGTCAGGGTCACTAACCACTAGACCAACAGGCCTGTCGTTCAAAATCATACACACGTAAAAAAATAACAGAAAGAAAGGTAAGTTTGTCAATAGATTAAACACTTACATCTATGGCCTTTGATGCGTTGAAGTAACACAAATGTATTATTGATAGATACACTGCGGTCAAACGACCATACACTAACTCCATGACTGCAGTTGCTTGGTCTTATATAGTACCAGTAAGTAATAATTCTAATCTAAAGAATTTCTACAGTAGAATTGATAATAACTTTATGCGTCAACAACCTTATCTCACATTCTTCGTGTTGCGTCTTATTCAGTGTATTGATGACTCAAATAGGTTTTGTATAACGGAAAAAATGCAATTTAATATTTAGAAATCACATAATTGATCATTCCTATGTTAGTCATTGAGTAGATTGTACTGTAGTAATCTACTAATAGCAGTAATATCATGGATACACTAGATGTACAACAACATCTGAAAAAGATTCACCCCAGTCTAGAAAATAATGTTTATGCTGCTAACAGACTGTCCATGTACACCCACGTACCAACGTACATACCTAGTCAGGTCATAAGTATTGTCACACAGTAAAAACTTTTCTTTGGGTGCGTTTGGCAGAAAAAAGCGCTAGCAAGCGCTTGTAAGCAAAATGGCGATCGTAAGCGGTAAGCGCTGTCAAATCGTAAGTAGCTATTTTCCTCCAGGACACGATGTTAGTTTTAACGGGGGAACCTAACCTAATTTAAATATATGTTTGTAAAGTATTCATATTAAAAACTTACCAATCATGAATTTTTAATAACATGTATATGTTTATTCATGTCATTATATTACTTAAAACGAATATTGCACAAAACAACTTATCAACTCTACTTCAAAACAAACAAATTAAATAAGCAAAATGGCGGATTGTGTCAGCGCTACTGAAGTAGCAATCGTGGCCTGGCCGAAAACTATTTCAGCGCTTATAAGCGCTTGCTAGCGCTTTTTTCTGCCAAACGCACCCTTTTAGAATGCTGGCCACAAAAAAGTTTATTGAATTCGAATTATTCATGAAAATAAAACTGTATACTTTTTAGAATTTTACTCATTTTTACATATGGAGTGGACGCTTAAAAAAGACCGTGTTGCAGTTGCGATTACACGCCAATTAAATTATTTGATATACTGAAAAATTTGAATATAACCAAAAGATTCGTTTATCGTACCATCAAACGATACAATGAAGACTCTAGTGTAGATGACAGGTCAAGAAGTGGTCGCCCTCGATTTGTTAGGACTCCAGCAGTGATAAAAGCTGTAAAGGTGCGAAATCAAAGAAATCCCAAACGTAAGCAGAAACTGTTGGCCCTTCAGATGGGGTTAAGCAGAACCACGGCGTTAAATGAAGACTTAGGGCTTCGGGCATATCGAAGAAAAACAGGACATCGTTTGAATGCTCGTCTAATGGATCTGAAACAGAAGAGATGCCGCGCTTTGTTGAAGCGGTACGCGGAAAAAATATCGGGAAATTCTTTTTTCGGATGAAAAAATTTTTACCGTAGAAGAGAGCTACAACAAACAAAATGATAAGGTGTACGCACGCAGTAGTGAAGAAGCGAGCAACCGTATTCCGCGTGTCCAACGGGGTCATTTTCCATCCTCGCTCATGGTGTGGTTGGGAGTTTCTTATTGGGGCTTAACAGAGGTACATTTTTGTGAGAAAGGTTAAAAACGAATGCAGTTGTGTATCAAAATACAGTCCTGACGAACCTTGTGTAACCTGTTTCTCATACCATGTTCAATAACAGGCACTGGGTATTCCAACAAGATTCGGCGTCAGCTCATAGAGCGAAGAGCACACAGGACTTTTGCCAGCTCCGTGGCGTAGTGGCTTAGCAATGAGTGGCTGTGCTTGGGGGTCGCGGGTTCGAATCCCGCACGGAACAAGTATTTGTACGACCTACAAGTAATTGTTCCGAGTTTGGATGTTTGTCCTTGTGAAATTTGTGTTTGTAAACTGCCCCCACGATACAGGAGAAAAACCTAGTGTGGAGGTAACGTTCTTTAAAAACAAAAAAAAAAAAGACTGGCTGGCGGCGCGTGAAATCGACTTCATCCGACACAAAGACCAATCCAGATTTGAATCCGTTAGATTACAAGATATGGCAACACTTGGAGGAAAGGGCGTGCTCAAAGCCTCATCCCAATTTCGAGTCACTCAAGACATCTTTAATTAAGGCAGCCGCCGATATGACATGGACCTCGTTCGTGGTGAGATAGACGACTGGCCGCGCAGATTGAAGGCCTGTATTCAAAATTACGGAGGTCATTTTGAATAAACTATAGTGTCATAAGAATCTATGTTTTGTTAAGTTCATTTTGGTATATAAATGGTTACATAATGAATAAACTTGTTTCAATTATTTTATATTAAACATGTGATAGAATTTATGACCTGACTAGGTAATATGCAATTTGGGTACAGATGATAAACCAGGGTCACATTGGGTAGCTTTATATATCGATACGAATGACGTCGGTGAATATTTTGATTCATATGGACGGGCACCTGTACGAAATTGTAAAAGATGGAACTGGAATGTTGATAGGACTTCAGTTTGTGGCGAATATTGCTTAAGAGCCCAGTCTTTCAGAGCAAAACAGAAAAATTGCGTTCTGGTGACACATCTACACCCTCCCTGCCCCGCCACTTCATGTACCGCCACCGCAGTTATCTTTCTGGCCGTAGCGTGGAAAGTTGCTCTACTAAGATTTTCCAGTATCAATTTATCTAATATACAGGATTATTGATAATTAGCTAACAAATTTTCACATACAGATTTTCTACCTCGTATCTATTTTTGTTCCATGCTTTTATTACAAAATTCGTTACACAAAAAAAATATATTTTAAGTTTGTATAATTTTTGTTGTTTTGTTGAAAAGGTTTCTAAAAGATAATCATCTAGAACCTGTATAACATGTACTCGTATTATTGATTATTCAAATGAATCTGGCAAGTGCTAGAATGAGTCGTGCACTGAGGGTTTCGTAATAAGTCGATGACACTATCGAAAATCCGTCAAGTACGTCAAGTAGTTCTAAATACTAAAATAGATTAAAAAAAAACTCAAAATAATTTCTATATAAGTACAAACAGTCCACTATCACACATATTTATAGTTTCTCATTAAAGTATAATGTAACTTTGTATAGCATTTACCTATATGCATGAATTACTATTCTTGTACAGCAGCATCGACGGACGACTTAGCGCTTTTTTTTAATTTATTCGCAATGGCTTGAATGATGTATGGGGGGTCTTTGATTGGCATCGAGCGTTCCATGCGAGAATCAATTAGCTCAGGAAGCTAAAGAGGAAGAAAAATGACGTCCAATTTTTTTTAGATTTTGACGTTTCTGTGATCAGCATGACAATTTGCGAACATTGCGCTAAGTCTCCTATTTGACGTCCGTATATTGGACGTCGTAAGCAGTTTGACGCCACATTATATCCAAAATTGGCCATAGTGGGCGTACAATAAATTACGGGATGCTGAGGATATTACTTAATAGTTTACTTGTAGTCTACGTGTATTACTGAATAGTTTTCGTATCTAAAAATGTCATTAACTCGACATCAGCAGCTACCGGTAACAAGGAAATCTCTAGTTGAAAATCAAAAAGACGAAATTTTCCTTATGACACTTAAAAATTAAATTAAAAAAGTATTTCTATAAAAACATAATGTACTTTTTTTAAAAAAAAGGACATTAACCACTCGTGGTAAGCTTAAATTGCTTGTGTTACGAGTGGTTCACGCCAGTAGTCGAATGGTGGATTCGAACCCACGACCTTTTTGAGTTCGCGGTCCGCTCCCTGCCATTAGGCTACTGTCGCTTGTAAACAAAACATCATGTGCAATCCAAAAATGTATAATACTTCTATATTTCCTTGAAGAACTTACATAATATGTAGGTTAGGTACCTAATTATATACCTAATATTTAACCAAGTGCTCACACATATGCACGTTGTTAACTATTTTACTATGAAACACAAAAAAACTTACCTTTGAATTCTATTTCTGTTCATTGCTTCAACGTTTGATTTCAATTTTCGTTTTCTGGTACAAGCATATTTTTTACGTTTATGGTCCATATCGAAATTAAAAGTTATAAAACAAATACAAAATGATTTATAAACCCTTAAAGAATTATATGCAAAAAATAATAAAGTAGAGAAACTTTCAATTCGTAACAATGCGCAACCAAGATTAGGGAAAGAGAGAGAAAGAGGAATGTTAGAGCGAGAGGAAGTGCAAAAATTTGGCATAGACAAAACGTCTGAACGCTACAGCCGCTCAGCGGCTACTAAGGAATATTGCCCGCAATTATTGTTTATAAAGTCAATATTTTATAGGTCGATCGAAATAATTATTAATTTTGAAATAAAGTGGTTTAAATTATTATTTTTTAATATTTGTCTAATTAAACACCTGCCCTTGAGAAAAAAATAATTATAGCATAAATATTTTCAGCTATTGCTATGAAACAAATAGTTTTTTATGAGGCGAAAACAGCGAAATTTAACGAAATTGAGACCTCTTATTTAAGACAATGAAAGATATTTAGAAAAAAAGAAACAGCGCATTTTGGAGATGAAGATGTTTAGCTATTAACGCGCTGAATAGATTTCGCCTTTTTATTATCGATTGCCTTATAATGGTACACGAACAAAGCTCGAAATTGCGTTGGGTGCGAGAGAGCTCTATTTACCGTTTGATTTATCTAACATAGACCACATAGATGAACCAAAAAAAAAATTTAGCCAATACTTATAATCTGGGTATTTATGTGTTATCAAAATATTTTACTCTGAAACAATAATTTGCTGTAAAAAAAGAAATCAAAGTGGCGCTAATGATTCGATGTGAGTCAACTTTAAAAGACTGTAGCCTTAATGTATTTGCTATATAAGTTTCAGGGATGTTCAATGCATAGTTTTACGAGTATATTTACAGAGAACACATTGTACGACGATATGTTAGTGGATGAGATGTTTCGCTCCTATTTTATAGATAATAAGTAATAAGATTTTGTATTTTATAAATAAAAATTTTAACAAAATTAGGTAATGTGTTTTATTGTAGATTCAGATTAGTGTTGTAGATAGGAACAAAGGAGTATAATACAATAGCATAAGCCGGACCCACACGCTGCGAATAATAGATAATGACGGTAGTCAATCGACAATAGATAAGTAGATAAGGACAATGGAGCGCTAATGACGGTGGAGGCTCGCTGCGGATATCAATTAGATAAGAGTTAATTGATCTGCACATCTCCGGAACCGTGCATCCTACGCAAAAATGGACCGCAGATTCGTGATCAGAGCATGCCAAAACCTTTTTTTTTTTTAGGATCGTAAGTCGACGAACGTCGTACTTGTACCACTCGTGACTCAGTGCGCCAGAACTGGTACAACCTTTCTACAAAGAACTGGATACCCCTTTCATTAGAAACGAGTCCTCAGGATTGAAACGCATCTTTATTTTGATTCTTTATCTAGCATAGATGCAGATGCCTGTGGGCAGCATCTAATTACCATAACGTGAACCGTGTGCTCGTTGATCACCCTTATATCTATATTATCTATATTAATAGAATATCTAGATTGATAGATGGATACCCTTATATCTATGGTATAGAATATTAATAGTTAAAAACTTTTTAAATGCAAAAGACCACTTTTTCTTTCACGTTGAAAAGTGATTCAATTGTATATTGATCTATGACAACCGAAATACTTTAACACGCTTTAAGCGACTATAACAATTTTTTCGTTTTGTTTAACAACTGTGAAGCAAATACTTGTTGACTTTGAAATATTATGTAGTCATCTCTTCGGATGACTTTGATACGATAGCAACAGGTAGCTGTACAAGAATTGGCCCCTGCTTGACCTACTATTGCCAATTTGTCGAGCAACAACCAAAGATTTACGTTGTAAACTGATTACACTTTCAATTGTTAACAATATGTCACTAATTGAATGTCTAGCCTTAATCTGTCCGATACCTGTAACCGATAAGAACGCTATCTCTTCGTAATTTAAATTTTTTATAGTAGTGGGTGACAAACGAGCACACAGTCCACCTATAAGTGGATGATGTGGCTTATAGACATCCACATTTATCATCGTTTAAGAATTAAGATGCAAATGCGTTGTCACCCCTGAGGATCAAGATGGAATGTCTCAATTCCAGTAAAACGGGTCTCCGGTTCTCTACACTCACCATACGAAACACAGCAGCATTAAGCTGCAATTTTACGTTGGTATTCTATGAGAGCGTGGTTCTTACCTGTTCGAGCCGACCCATTCGTGCTACAACCATAATATAGCTGAAGTGTGGCCCTACCACGTACAAATGGCTCTACCACTGTAAAGATAAATTGTTAAAAAAAATGACTTGTTATTTGGTTCAAGTACAACATTGTTTTCGTCGGTTCTATTTGGGGCTTCCCCGAACAAAACCAGACCTATTAATTAATTTGGCGTTATCTATTTTTGTTCGAAACATCTACGCATATTTTTGTCTACGCTTCCTTAGCTGGTATTCGTATAATTAATGTTGCAGAGATCTTGCATAACTTTATTTATGTATGTAATAAACAGCCTTGGTATACGCATATATTTGTATAGCGTGTTGTGTGGTAGTTTTCTACAGTTAATCGTTATTTACGTCTTTTTAAAACAATTGTTAGATATAATTCAAGTTTTTATAATGTTTTAAAGAATTCTTAGATGTTAATTAAATGATATGTTTAAGGTTAGTAGCTACCTGTTATATTTTTATTCGATGTTTAAAGGTAGGTCTCATAACATTTATTTATCATAAATGTAAGTAATATACGCGAAATATTTTTTCAATAAGCACTGTTAGTGTTTTACGACACGGAACGTTCTAAGAAATCGTAAAGTTTAAATTTTATTACCCTTGATTCAAAATATATAAACATCTCTATTAAAGCAAAAGTCTTTTTGGGACACTTGCAGGATATTTATCGCGGCCATCGCAGATGGACGTATTAAATGACGTCACTGACATATTTTTTAATAGTTTTAATAACTTTTTGATAGCAAGGTCTTTTTGGTGCATGGTAAAGGAATTGACTACTTCCGTAGAAAAGACGTAAATAATTCGAGGTGAAAAATTTTGATGCGAATCCTAGGTTAAACATACAATCAACGTCTGAAATCTAAATTAATTTCAAGATACTTACTTACTTACGTAATTGAGACTGGCTTTTTAATTCTACCAGCGACACATGTCCACTGTTGGTGTACTGATACTGAAATAGACGAACAAGTTGATGGTGTAGGAATATGCACTACCTTTTAAAGTAGTACCGTGGGTGTCGTGAGAGATGGGCACCTTTCTTATAAGAACTAAAAAATAAATAAACTGCGGTTGCCGAAGCGCCTGCAAAGCGTGGGAACTTGTCAAAAATCCCTTCTGTTCAAAAATCCGTTATGTGGTAGACAAAGAGATTTGAATATACATAATGTATTTGGTGGTAGATATAAGGAGGTCCATTTTCAGCAGATCGATTGAAATTTTTTAAATTAGAATTTAATTCGACAGTTCCTTAGTAATTATTATTTAAGATAATCAATTTTACTACATCAATGACCATTTAGTTTTAGGATTTACTATTTATTTAAATATTTTTTAAAGTAGCAAAGCGTTTGACCAACTAATATTGTTGTTGAATCTGAAAACTGTAATATTGTTGTCGAAGCTGAAAAAAAAAACTCTTGAGTATACATAAGTGCTTATGCTAAAAGTATATAAAAATAGTTATAAAAAAATGTTATACTTTTTACGAGGACGTAAAACCCACAGTAAGATAATATATAACTTTTAAATTAGTAAAGTTTTTTTATATACAAACCTTTTTACTAACGAGACGAGACGAGGAAACGAGGCATGTTAGTCCTCAGTTTCTTAATAAAAGATGTCTATGAGCCACAGCATCCACTTACCATCAGATGGTCTGTGTACTCGTTTTTTAACCTTATTCTATAAAAAAAACATTTAATTTTTCGGAAAACTATGAAGGTATTTAAGTTACCGAGTTATATTACCTTTGTATGATTACTTTTTAAATAGTCATGTTACAGATTATTCAATGTTAAAAGTAGATAATATAATAATCTAAACTATAATATACGCTTTTATTATTAAAACGTTATAGATACATTTGTAAATTAATTAACTTTTAACTGTAAATATTATTTACATTAAAATAACAGCAAACTTCTTGAAACTGCCTAACATGGCTGCTGCCTGTTTAAAACCCGAGGTAAACAAATACGGTACTTTCTTGGAAAATAAGTTAATCTAAAAACAATGATCCCTTATTCATATAAAAATATTTAAACGCTTTATTAGTTAAATAGTGTTTTGTCTAATTTTGATATTCGCGAGACACTTGTTGCTAGAAAGTGACAAAACACTATTTAACTAATCAAGTGTTTAAAAATGTTTATAAATAAGGGGGTGAGCGTTTAACGTTCGTTATTATAATTACAACACAATAAGCAGTTTTAGAATATATAAATCGATGGAATCTATATCTTATCATCTAGATAGTAAGACACCTTTTCTGCCTCAGACTTCGTCAAGGTTCATCACCAAATAGTAGTGCGTGCTCTGCTGTGCTTCGGTCTGAAAGGCGCGAGTACGATCACAGGCTGTGTATGCATACCATCTTAGTCCTCAGAGTTGATGACGCCTTTATACCATTCTTTGTTTTTTGTTTGAGGTAGGTAAGTGGGTACTTCCTTCCATGGACACCTGGAAGCCACTTACCATCAGGTGGAATTTGGAACGTAAGTTCGTTTGCCATTTACATTTTTGTGGTGGATGTTTACACATTCGCGCAATGTTGTAATCATCCACCGACTATGTTAAAGCGTCTGCTCTTGGTGAAATTAGTTAAAACAAAGTTAGAAACTGTTCTGCTAATTTGGGTTTTATTACATGTCTTAAATGATTATAGATTCACTTGATTTTTTAAGAATAATTCTGGGAGAGGATGTCGCGGGCTCAGCATATAATATAATAATAGGCATATAATAATATATAAAAATAGTAGAATATATTTCTCACATATTCATGTAGGTAGCTCTAAGCATATACCGTAATTTTTAAGATTATATTTTAATAAATAATTATAACGGTTTCTAAGGATAGCCACTATAGACACCTTGATTGATATAATTTGATTTATCCTTTTTTTTACTAATAAATAAGTAAATTACTAACAAATGAGAAACATTATTATTATTATAAATTTAACGTTAAAATAATGCATATTCGTTGACACACACTTATAAAGACAATTCCGCATGACATATTAGTTTCCATGCGACATGCATAAATGCTGTTTAAAATGACCGATTTGATTTTCACATTGACGACGTAGTCTTGAAGGTCACGGCACCCAATGTCATTATGTCATAGCTTTCATTCACAAAGACAGTATGTTGCATAATATTTGCAACACTGAACGATCTGGACCTAGAATATAGGTACATAAAGGACGTTTTTTTTCATTGTGTTATAATTTTTGTCTGCGTTTTATGTTATCCTAGTGGCGTTTCAATGTTTATTTCATAATATTACTTATTAAATATGTTTCGTTAATAGGTAATATATTTCGCATTACACAATTGACTGGTGCAAGTAGGGTTGCCAGGTCTTAAAAATGAAAAGCCGGACAGAACAGCCAGCATAGCCAGACATTTTGGTAAAAAGGCCGGACACCTTTAATTTTTATTCTTAGTATAATAACACGACATTTTTTTAAAGTAAAACAAGGCTTTTTATCATTTGCCATAAAATCTTAAATTCTAATGAAATAACAACTAAATTGAATGAATCAGTCTTCTTTATTATTAATTACTCCATATTCATTACAATATTAATTTCAATAATTGTTATAGTATGTATTTAAGTACATGACAAATGTAAAAAATGGTCAAATTTAAAAAGCCTAACTAAAGCCGGACAGACCGGACATCGTCTAATTTGGCCGCACACGTAACCAAAAAGCCTCACTTTATCCGGACCGGCTTTATCCGGACGTGTGGCAACGCTAGGTGCAGGAAAAACCAACATAATTACAGGCTGTGAGCCTTCATCACAGTGTTCTCCTTAGTGGTGAAAAATCATGTGGTTTCTTGTGTGGAGTTAATTGCATGTGTGAGGTGTAAGATGCTGCCGTACCCACTATCGATTATGTTTGCTTTTGATGATTATGTTGACGATTGGCTACCTTTTCACGTTATTATTATAAAATTATTTATTTTATTCCTTTATGTATAACAATCTTTAAAAACCTTTTAATTGTCTAAACAATAAATTCCCGCTACCGTTTCAAAACATCTTAGGCTACCGTACTATATCTTTAACCCACACGACAATCACGGTAGTACAAATACATGTGAGATGTGATGTGTAAAATAGATGTGAGAGAGGATTGTGAAGTGCCGATATACGGCACGAGTAGGTATTTTCAAAAATACTATATTATGTTTCACGTCGCTCGCTCCGTATCGCCGTGGTGCGATAGGGAAAGTTGAAAATGTTAGAAGTAATTGCACACATTTTCTTTTTAAAATATTGTTTCGAGCGTAACGTTTTCACCCCCCTAAACCTTTACGAAATGAGACAATTATGGTCTCATTAGTATCAGTATACCTTAATTTAGGTCTGTACGTTTTTCTTTTTTAGGAATTTAATTTAGTTTAATAATAAAAAAAAACACTCAAGGAAGTTTTTAAGTTCAAAATTTAGATGCTAGTAACTTATATATATTAGTTTTTCATTATAATATGTAAAGCTACATTTCCAAAAAATTTGAAAATTAGATTATGTTTACGGGAGAGAAACGTTATCGTTTTTTGTGTGAAGATTTACAGCTTCAAAAACCTCTTAATCTTGAGCACAGGTTTATATATTTACCATTCCACGTTATTTATATTTAAGGAAAAATATAAATAATTTGTTATACTAGGAAGTGAAGTTATTGTTTATTTGTTTTCATATAAACCAGATCGCATCTATTTAAAAAAGACATTTGTCAGTCTTCGCTTCTGAGGTTACGATTATTTGCTGAAGCGTTTTTCGAGGCAACCTTCCCTTGAAGCGAAATGAAATGAAAAAATAAGCTTCTTTGCGTTATAAACATATTTATAACGACTGTTATGACTGTGATGAAGCATCAATAACTATCTAAACCAAATAATTCAACGATTCATCCATGCTCTATGGAGTATTAATAGTAGTGTGGCTATAGTCGATATTTCGAAATTCGAAATTGTCGAAATTCAACTAACTTTTAAGTAATATAAAAACGAAACTATCTAAATAAGTTTTATAGGAACGCAGTAAATGTCATTAAATTTGTTATCGACAAATAAACATCATCGACAAATAAATGTACAAATATGTACATTGTAAATAATGAAAACCTACAGTTATCATTACCGTTACTAAAGTCAACAGCTGAACATGGGAGTCCCCCCCTGGATTGCCTCATACGGGGTATATTTGCCATAGTTGACACGCTGTGCGAACGGGTTGGAAACCGCTGTTTTTTATTTTTAGTCGTTATCAGGAAGATGCTGCTGCCCATCTCCTGCCTGTCTCCCTCTGTCGCCTCTTACGACTCCCACGGGAAGATATGGGATAGTGGATATTCTTACATCACCACTGTACTCGGTAATATTAAAAGTGATATAGGAATGAATAATGTGAGTGACGCCCCTAACACTCTTATAAATAATTTAATTTTTATGCGTGGTAGAGCCATGCTGCAGTTATATTAGTAGTATAGTTGTAGCACGAATGGGTCGGCTCGACCGGGGAAGGACCACGCTCTCACAGAATACCAGCGTCAAATAGTAGCTTAATGCTGCTGTATTTCGTATGGTGAGTGTAGAGAACCGGAGACCCTTTTTACTGGAAACGAGGCATTCCATCTTAGTCCTCACGGGTGACAACGCATCTGCATTTTGATTCGTAATCGAGGATAGATGTAGATGTCTATGGGCCACAGTAACCACTTACCATCAGGTGGACTGTGTGCTCGTTTGTCACCCTATCCTATATAAAAAAACCACATAATTCAATTACTTTAAAATAGCGGAAGAGAAATAGCAGTCATCAAGCCTGACCTTCTAGTCTTTTGATTTGGAAAGGCAATAGTTACGAGTATAAAGCGAATGACATTTGGATCAATTTAATTTAATAGTACAAGCAATTTGTCGTTTTTAAGTACCCGCTCAACGTTGTATGACGAAATTAAATTAGACGTTTATTGTAATAACAAAACTTATTACGTACACGCAATAACATTACAGTGATAAATCAGCTAAATGATTAAGCCGACACTGAAGCCCATGGGTGCGTTATGACTTTGTAATATAAATCCTAAATCTAAGTTGGAATGCCTCACAATTAGTTATAAAACAGGCCCTACCCTTCAAACCCGAAGACTGTACCGGATGTACTGCTGCTGCAGGCAACGGAAATAATAAGGTACTGATCGTCTGATTTAAAATTGCACGTATTCACTCTTATATTATAGTAGATTTTATCAATTTGATCACGTCAAATATAGAGAAACAATACTAAAATCTGCTGAAAATCTACAGAGGCCGCGAAGACTTTTTTATACGGTGAATGTGACAAAATCTACAAAAATACAAGTAAAGCGCGTGCAGTTCTAAATTAAATGAACTCTACCTACATAGACTGACTCGTAAAATAAGAAGACCAACTAACTACCAAAGAGATTTAAATATATATACTAACTTAAATGTCTTTGCCAGCTACTTACAAACTTTGAGAAATTATCTCGTTATTATTTCTTAAGTAGATTTGCAATGTAAACAGTTATACTGTGTCAAGTGAGTTTAAATTTACTGTTAATTAAAAAGTAATGAAATTTTGTAAATTTTTTGATCTAGAGGTGACGGTTTGCGTCCTTGCACATGCTAATGGTTAATTTTATCTGTGGTCAACTCTATGTTGCGAGAGGCATGTTAAACACTAGGACAATAATGCTTGTGTAATAGAAACATTGGACATTTTGTACTTGCATAAGTGCTTCTATGCAACAAGACTGACTCACCTAAAACTTTTATATTATCAAATAACAATACTGACTATTAAAAAGTCATTTAGTTGTTTTCAATTTAAAAACATTTGTAGATTCATATTACTTTTGTGATTCATTCTAGTAGTTTCGCCAACATCTACATACACTCCAAAGTCAAGTGAATTAATAACTGAAGATGTTTCGGGTCCATACTTTTTGGTCACACTCTTCATATTTTTAAAATGTTATTTTCCGGTTTCAAAGGGTCACGAATTTCTATTTCTGTCGTAATGTTAACAGACAAAGCAGGGTTGAAACGTTGGTTTATAAACAAATATGTTATTGACACATGTATCCGGACTGTAAAATTGATTTCGATTGCTTTGGTGTTTTGTGGTACATTACCGTCAAATCAATCGCCATTAGTTCGAAACTTTACCGCTTGTAATCGTCACTTGCGACGTTCAATGTGAAATATATTTGCACATTTTAAATAATTTCAATTTACCTTTGAATAAAACTTATGTATCAACGAAAGATTATTAATGTTGTTATTTTCTTTGTTTCAGATTCGTCATTAATCTCCTTGCGACGAACCTGCTGACAACCACCCTGCTTGCGCCCGCGTTGTTTGGCGAGCACTCTGCGAGGGAGACAGCAGCGTGGGTCGAAGCGGGCGACGCTGCGGCGTCGGCGTGTAGTTTGGCAGCGCTATTGGCTGTCATGCTGATAGCTCTGGACCAGCACCACGCAGTTACCGACCCTCTGCGTTGCCACATGCGCTTGCTGCAGCGACGCCCCGCTGCCCTTTGCGCCGCCACTTGGATAGCAGCTGCCGCAGCCGCTGCAATACGCGCAGCTATCGCAATATTCCGCTATTTCTACCCGTTCGAGCCTGTGGTTCAGGGAGTCGAACTGGCATACTATGTCGTATACCTAGTGATTGGTGTTATCGTTCCTACAACCGTTGTTTGTGTAATGTACGCAAGGATCTACCGCGCGGCGCGTTCATCTGGATTACGAGCGCGAGCGCACGGAGCCAGTGCGTTGCAACTATACGAGCCCCCAGTGAACTTGCCAGATCTAGTGGAGGAGGGGGACGGGCTAACGCTTAAAATTGATGTGCCAGATAATGCTGCTGTTGAGAGTGATCGCAAGTTTGGACCGTTTTTACTTCCGCCGGAGCGACCGGTTCGATGCCCGTCTGTTGCCAGCTTACGTAATGCGCGAAAGGAGTGTAAATCGAGCGAGGACCTTAGGAGGGGCCTGCCGGCCGTGAGCTCTGCGCCATCGCTTGCCGCACCTCTCCTGTCTGTGAATTCACGCTTAACTCAGCCCGCCAGCAGTACGTCTCGGATAACTTCAATCCGGTGTCGAATCTCGAACGCTTCTTTGTTCCGGTACAGGGAAGAATCTCGTGCAGCTCGTGTGGGACTATTAACGGGAGCATTAGTAATGTTGCACGTGCCGCACGCGGTATCCGCGTTGGTGATTGCAGCCGTGCCAAGTTTGGAAGCCAGTGCGCGCACGCCATCGCTGGCTTTGCTGCTGCTGGCTTCCGCGGTATCTCCATTCTTGTTTGCCCTGCGCTCGCGTCGAGTGCAACGTGAAGCGCGGCGGTTGCTGCTTCCGGAGAAAAGCGCATGGGACCGGGCGTCGGGAGCGGCTGCATCAGCGGCCGCTGACGGTCAGCGAGCCCGTGCTGCACTAGAATTGCTGCGCACCCTTTCTCCTGGTGGGGAAGCCGGTGATGGCGGAGAATCAGGGACACCGCCGCCGGGAAACGGCTCGGATGCTGCCACCTGCCGCGGTTCCTTCAGCTCGGGCGGCAGCACTCAACTCTCCTCCGCGTCGGACGAGTGACCGCCCGCGTCACGCGCGGCTAAACACCCGCGCGTCCACTTCGCACCGCGCCCCACCGCCCTACTCATCTGTGATACTAGGATAAGTCGTACCGCGCTCGGCGCGACCGTTAGACTGATTTAGTTGATAAGATAATTTATTGTGTCCACGTACCTTACCGCTGAGCGGGCCACTTTTATATTACCTGATATAAATGTCTTAAATATTAAATTCGTATCGAAGTAATGATTTAAGTTTTATTTCCCTCCGACCTAGTTAGAAATCGATTCATGAACTCAAATAACACAGTATTGCGGAGGTATATACATAAGTACCGGAGAGTGAAGGTCGACAATGAACATTATGTTACGAAAATGGAGTGTATCGTATTGTTGCACAAAATTTTCCTAATACAACGCGGCTTGAATGTCTTTAACGGGCATTCGAAACTAGCGAGGCGAACAATACATCATAATTAGGTGTAGTAGAATAATCGACATTATAAATCATTAGCTAGCGTAAGAATGATGAGTTGAATATACATATATGTCATTTTAATGTTGTCGATTAAATAATATACAATAAATGAATTAATTAGATCACTATGTGTGTTTCTTCTTTTAAAAACTAATGATTTCCACACATTTATTATTTCTATTGTGAAAGAGGCTTAAAATGATTCCTTTCTTATGCCATCCTTATTTAAAGTATCAAAATTAAAACTTCAGTAACTTTAAATCTCATAATACCTTTTTTAAATTATAGAAAACTTTTTACGTGGTAGAACAATGCTGCAGTTATATTAGTAGTATAGTTGTAGCACGAATGGGTCGGTCGGAAGGACCACGCTCTCACAGAATACCAGCGTCAAATAGTAGCTTAATGCTGCTGTGTTTCGTATGCTGAGTGTAGAGAACCGGAGACCCTTTTTACTGGAAACGAGGCATTCCACCTAACTCCTCACGGGTGACAACGGATCTGCATTTTGATTTGTATTCGACGTCTATGGGCCACAGCAACCACTTACCATCAGGTGGACTGTGTGCTCGTTTGTCACCTATCCTATAAAATAAAATAAAAAAATAACTTTTTAAAATTACCAAACATATTTTCATATTATATTTGAATTAAATTATTACTATTCATTCGCCCCCGACCTACCCTCTCGTAATGAGAGTCCGGTAGTGATAAACATCTAATACAAAAGCTGTTAAAAATGTAAAAATCTACACTTTACCGTTACTGTCACAGCCTACTAAAGTCCATTGCTGAACATAGCCCCCCCCATGGATTGCCTCATAGCGGGAGGACTATTGCCATAGTTGCCACGCATGGCGAGCGGGTTGACAACCGCAGAAGTCAATTATACGCATTATTGAAGATATCTCAAAAACTTCAAGTCAGATATTGAATTAAATTTATATAGGGCAACACGATTGCAATCATCAATACTTTGATGCGATCCGGGTTCAATGAACGATTCATTCACGATTGACACATGTCTGCTATCTCATACAAGAGACGTAAAATATTCAGGCGACGGGCAGCAGTAGGTGGGAGACTTCTCGTAAATATTTTTCAAATTCACATTAAAACGAAGTTCGACATTTAGAAAATGAGATTATTCATTTTAGGAGAAGGTTGTCGACACTTATCTATTCTTAAATTACACTCAAAATAGATTTTTAATAATTACACGGGAGTTTAATATATAAACTAGAAAAAAGTTATAACAGAACTCCTGTTAGCTTTGATCTTTAGAATTTGCTCGCGAATAAATTTGTAGATAGATGAAGACGTATTAATAGTATGGCCTGATTTATACACACACACACACACACACACACATATATATATATATATATATATATATATATATATATATATATATATATATATATATATATATATATAATACAGATGACAATGTTATAAACCTACAACCTATCTATCATATATATTATAAAAAAGAAAAGAAAAACATTGACTGCCTTGTTGGTTGATCATGAGGTCCTGGGTTCGAATCCCGGGTCGGCCAAAAAATCGGAGTTAGGAAGTTGGCGGTGTCTCACCCCCGTGCCTCGGAAAGCACGTAAAGCCGTTGGTCCTGCGCCTGATCTCTCTCCGGTCGTGTCGTTTTACCGTCCCATCGGATTATGAGAGTGAGGGAATGGAGAGTGCACCTGTGCTTGCGCAAACACTTGGGCACTATAATCCTGTCTTGCGCCGATGGCAATAGCCTCCGTTGAGACAGGCCGTCGTGTCCAGAATTCGGTCTGGAGGACATTATTATTATTATTATAAAATAAAAGAAGTAATGTAATAAAGACTGGTTGCCAACCGGCCTGCCAAGCGTAGAAACTATGTATAATATCTCGTTGTACGGAGAATCCCCCTGAGATATCCCCTTGACGGCCACAGTACCAGACGTTTCATACCTCGCCCGTTGCTGCCCGTCGCCAGTTTTTTTTACATAGAATAAGGGTGACACGAGCACACAGTCCACCTTATGGTAAGTTAATGCTGTGGCCCACAGACATCTACATATATCCTCGATTAACAATCAAAACGCAGATGCGTTGTCACCTCTGAGGACTAATATGAAATGCCTCGTTTCCAGTAAAAAAGGGTCTCCGGATCTTTACACTTACCATACGAAACACAGCAGTATTAAGCTGCTATTTTACGCTGGTATTCTGTGAGAGCGTGGTCGAGTTGACCCATTCGTGCTACAACCATCATATACCTGCAGCGTGGCGTATGAATCAGTTGGAGTACATTTTACGTCTGGTGCCATTGGTCAGTAAAGTTACAGTATATATGTTATATGTCCCACTGCTGGGCACAGACCTATCATTTCTGAGAAGGTTTATAAGCAAGGATGTTCCCGCTCTGCCCCAATGCGTGTTGGGCGAACTTTACATATCTTCGAAATATATTTTTTTCTTATTTATCAGTTCATAGTATGGGCTCGCGCTCACAGCATGGTGAATGTGAGCACAGAGAATCAATGTGAGATATATTTTAAGTTGTCCATGCTACCAAGCGCATTTATCGGAAAAATGTTTTAGCTGAATCTAAAATGACATTTATGAACAGCGAGCTGTGTCCGGCATGCACTTTAATGTCTTTTTTGGCAGATGCATTTGCAGGCGCGGGCGCAACAACTGCCCAAAGATTTATCGTAATCCGATGAAAGGTATAAGTAATTCGAGACAAACACCTTTTGAAAGTAATTTACGTTTTTACCACTGATTCGAAAGTAGTCTAATTCCTGAACTGGCGAGAAGCTTAGCAGGAGTTTTTTAATAACAGTTTAAAATGCTTGAAGCACAATTAAATATGAAAATATTTAGAAACAGTCTGGTATATAATATTGTTAAGCTATGATGGCTAGCGGGGGGCGTGGCTAATGATTGCGTCACCGCGGTGGTGGGGTTTTGCGCCCAGAAAGCCGGTCGCCCAGTGTTGGGAAATGTACAATAATTATTGGATTCTTACAATAATTTGTTACACGAAACTAAATTGTACCATAAAACATAGCTTTCTCATTATTGTACGCTTTTATACAATATTTTCCTATTTTTACACAATATAAGTTCAATACTAGACACACGCAACTTTAAAATGTATGAACGAACGTATCACGTACTTATACATGTAGCTATCGCTTGTAAAATCGCAAAACGTCTTGTATAGGAATGTATATCATTTGAACCCACGAAACAATTGGCAAATCAAATTGTCTCCAATGTCCTGTATGCAACAACTCTCAGCAGTCAAATCCGTCTACATCTACACGTCGAGATTTCGAACTCGAAGAAGAAGACGAATTCAAATTTTCTATTCCTGTTTAGTTCAATTTGTATAATTCCGCGCCCTAAGTTTTATTATTTTAATAAAAAAAAACATTTAATAACATATTTTTAGTTTATGCAAATATAAAGAAATAGCAAAAACCTATTAAATTTGGATTTAGACAGCTTAAATAAATAAAAAAATCTTTAGCAAAAAATACAATAATTCTACCCAAAATACAATATTTTCTAGCTTGGCAACACCATAATTTCGCACCAACTATTTCCCAACACTGCGGTAGACGTAGCAGGTTGCAGGGTCACTTTGGATCGAGCGGTCGGAGAGAGCGGTTGTGCTAAGAATTAGATCATAGAGAAATATATAAAGAAATAGAGAGCCATCTCCTAGGATTTTTTGTCACCCAATACGAATAGTGTCGCCGTCTGCTATCATATCCCTTGAACTAATCAAAGTTCAATTAAAGACGTATTATAGATTTCAGTAATATTAACATTTATTTTTGTTATATATAACATACACGATGTAAAAGCGTCTATTCCGCAAAATACAACACCAAACCAAATGAAATATGTCCACCGGGTTACCGTAATAATAAATGAAAGCGTCTATTTCGCACAACACTACACAAACATACAATGTAATTCCAGCATGAAAATCTAAACAGACAACAAGAAACAGAGGCTAATCCCAACTCAACCAAACTTATTGTAGCAACAACCGAAAATCATTTATAAACTATAATAAAACAACTTGCTCAGACGCCGGTAGCAATTATTTCATAATATAAAGTTGCTACTTGCCAGTTCGAGAATTACCAGCATTGGTGTAGTCGCAATCTAGCGCACCTTTTAGAATTTAATGTTCGAAAGTTTATGCGGATATCGTACAAGATGGCACTAGTGTCTTTGCAAATTATTGAACCCCAACCTAAAGTATGGAAGTGTAACCCCCCCCCCCCCCTGAATTAGATATTACCTTAAATCATTAATTGCTGATTAATATTGTAAAAGTGTTATAAAAGATTTATATTACAAGTTTTGTTTTGAGTGCATTTTTATTAAGAATTTTACCTCTCATCTGTAATAATATATTAGTATTATATAATAGTACCCGGTTGACCGAGCTTTGCTCGGTATTTTTCGCTCGATTTTTTTTAATTCGTGTGTTTTGGAAATTATATTTAGATACAAATTACATACTGATGAAATATAAATAATATTTTTCGATCTTAGCGACATAACAGAAAAAACGGAACTGGTTATTTGAATAAAAAAATCATGAGTGCAATTATTTTAATTAAAATTTTCGTGTTTTTAAAAAATACTAAAAAAAAGGGCTCGAAAAAATAGATTTTCTCAAAAAAGAAAGGAACTTGAAAAAAAATTAAAAAAGTCGGTCGGTTGGTCTGGGCTCGAACCGGTGTTTTACGATTCTGTGACTGCCCATTATACCAATTAAGCTATTTATAATCACTAACAATTAGTCAAAATTTACGTTCTTATTTTAACGATATTGTAGCAGTTTTTCATTGCCTAAAAACACGGACAAAAAGACATTTTCTAAAAATAAATCCTAGCTGGATCGATTTATTATCCCCGAAACTAAATTTTATGAAAATCGTTGGAGCCGTTTCCGAGATCCCGATTTTATATATATATATATATATATATATATATATATACAAGAATTGCTCGTTTAATAGTATAGGAATAGGATACAAGCTGTTAGTGTAAACACCGTCATCCTTGAAACCAGTGGTTTGGTTTCACTTATAGAACGTCAATTCAATGAAAAATAACATTTCTTTTTTAGTAAAATCTCAATTTTTCCTTATTTCCTCAATTTTTGCCTGCTCTAAGTCAGGATGAAAGTATGAAGGAAAACTTACATCACTGGTTATGTGTACCTATTGTGTTTTTATTGGAATGTTGTGTAGATAGCTAGCGCGGGCGGTTATCATTACAGTGATTACGTCACTCGGGCGCATAAGATATCCATGAATTTACGGAAGGTGTCGGACAGAAACTTTTTAAATTTTATGAAAGAAAAGAGCGTTTTTTATAATTCATTGAATTTACGTTCTATAAGTGAAAGCAAACCACTTGTTTCAAGGATAACGGTGTTTACACTAACATCCTGTATATATACCAAAGTTACTTTAAAAAAGTCTCGTTTTTACTGGTTCCTCCTAGAACAGAGGATTTTGTTCCGAAGCAGTATTAGAAGTAAAAACGTACATGGTTCTATGCTGCAATTATACAGTTGTGGCACGAATGGGTCGGCTCGACCGGGGAACGACACGTACGCACGCTCTTGCAAAATACGTTCCATTGTTGTTTTATTAATCCTGGTAAATTAATATCTGCGCAGCCAATAATAGCAAAATAAAATAAATATTATTCCACAAAGATAACCAAAATTGTTTTATTTTATATGTACCTACCTACACATAAATAAAATTGAAAAGTTCGTTTGTAATGTCATAATAACAACAGCTTTTTACTAAGTGCATATAAAAGTTTAAACGGTACTTAAAACAAAAAAGACTTAAAATTTTTGTCTGTTTATTCCGGCTAATCTCCGAAATAGCTGGACCGTTTTTGACGGAACTTTCGCTGGCAGATATCTGACGTCTTAGGAAAACTAATTAGGGTTCCGCGGTAAAACTTACCATTAACATTACTGCCTATAAATGTCCTCTACTGAACATAGGCCTCCCTCACAGATTGCCTCATGGGGAGTTTTGCCATTGTTGCCAAACTTGACAAGCGGGTTGGCAACCGCCGTTTTTTTTATTAATTTGAGTTATCTGGAAAATTCTGCTGTCCATCTCCTGTTTCATTTTCCCTTTGTCTCCTCTTATGACCCCCTGGCACGACAGGGGGTGGTGGTTGTTCTTCCACTGCCGGTACACGATAACGATTACAGGGTGGAAAAACTGGCCAAGAGCGTGTCGGGCCACGCTCAGTGTAGGGTTCCGTAGTTTCCCGTCCGTCACAATAAGTGTTCCCACTTATGAGTTTAAAGGTGGGTATCCATTATACTCGCGCTCCGCGCTCCTGCAACTGCTCCCGGTAGTGGGTACGTGCGCGAACATGGAGCGTGCAACAATGCACGCTCCGCGGCAGGCGCTCCGACTTTCCATCCAAGTTCAAAAGGATTTTCCCAGAAAGTCCTTATAAAGTTCTACTTTTCAGATTTTTTACATATTTTCTAAACTTATGGTTCAAAAGTTAGAGGGGGGGGGGGACACATTGTTTTTTACTTTTGGAGCGATTATTTCCAAAATTATTGACATTATTAAAAAATGATCTTAGTAAACCCCTATTCATTTTTAAATACCTTTGCAACAATATATCACACGTTAGGGTTGAAATTAAAAAAAAAATCACTTCCCACTTTACATATAGGGGGGCTACCCTAATAAAACATTTTTTTCCAATTTTTATTTTACCACTTTGTCGGCGTGATTGATACACATATTGATACCAAATTTCAGCTTTCTAGTGCTAACGGTCACAGAGATTAAGCGAGGACGGACAGACGGACAGACAGACATGGCGAAACTATAAGGGTTCCTAGTTGACTACGGAACCCTAAAAAAATTAAAACCCACGAAATGCAATCGTAAAAAATCCCACACGAACGAAGTCGCGGGGAACAGCTAGTATTTGCATAAAGCGTGTCTTCATTACACATTTAATCTTACTTCGTAGTAACTAGGTTATTACATTGTCTTATTACGCAACATTAAAAATACAACACAAACTTTAAAAACGTTTTCCTTGTGAAAAACGAAAAAAAAGCTTTTTATAACAAAGGCACATGGAATCAAGGCTGCGACTAGGAAATTGCCCTTCCTAGTTAAGTACACCATAGAAAAACACGATAGACCCGATACGGAAGTACAAGTGTTAAAACGCATTTAAAATAGAAAAAAATATATACACGTGTGAGGAATAGTGAACAGAATTCACTATTCCTCACACGTGTATTAACTAACAAATAACAATCAATACGACATTAAAAAATTGAGGTTGTGGCGACATAAGTGGGGACATAAGATGTATCTACTCATGCTTACATGGCAACTCGGTGTCGAACGTTTTGTACCAAGGTAAACGGCAAAGAGACCCAAATGCCCCCAACAGATGTGAATACTTCCCAGTGGAACAGTCCGCCTTTAATTATTTAAAGGGTTTTGGGACTGATAAGAGTCGCACTGCCCCAATGAAAATTAGCGGAATTTACAAGTCCAATTTGGAATTACTGGATTATAGTGCGCGAAGGTTAACACAAAAACAGCTGGACTTTTTATTCCCTCACACTCCCAGTTCGATGGGACGGCACTCTGACGCGACCGGAGAAAGATACACGGGAAATTTACTTTCCGAGGCACGAGAGTATAACACCGTCAACTTCCTAACCCTGGGCTGCTGCTAAGAGTTTCTCGAAAGAAAAATCCAATATATTATATAGCTAACAAATAATAAGCTAGCTACCAACCTATCGTATCGATCTACTACGTGTAAAACGTAGCTAGGTCTCCTACTTTTTGTACATTAAGTCTCATGCTACCTAATTAACAATTGGCAAACTTGGAAAATATCTTCCTTGTAAGGCGACGTATGAGAAAGGCCTATCTGATCTCAATATTAGAAAAATAATTTAACTACTTTGTACTTTAGCACGAATGGGTCGGTCGTCTTTACGTAGCACAAATGGGTCGGTCGCCTTTACTTAGCACGAATGGTTCGGCTCGACCGAGGCAGGACCACGCTCTCACAGAACACCAGCGTGAAATAGCAGCTTAATGCTGCTGTGTTTCGTATGGTGAGTGTAGAGAACCGGAGACCTTTTCTACAGGAATCAAAGCTTTGCAAAGTCCTTAGGGCTGACAATGCATTTGCATTTTGATTCTTAGTTGAGGATAAATGTGGATCACTATGGACCACAACATCCACTTATCATCAGGTGGTGGTGTTTACTGTGTGCTCGTTTCGTTTGTCACTATATGCTATAAAAAAACTCATTTTCTATTATTCTAAGACAATTTTATTGTGACGATTACTAAATAGACAATATTATCAAGTTTTAAATATGTCATTGTGCATTAAGTCATTGGGTTTGTATGTTTTTCGGTCAACTTGAGTATAGTATTTCCATTATCTAAATGAAGTGCGTCTACGATTCGAACCGGGTATTGTCTTACTCTATTTAACCGAGCCGGATTGAAATAGATCGTTTAACTTTTTTTTTATGAAAATGCAATGATAAACGAACTTAATGTTAAACATAGTTCTAATTCTATTTCTTTTCGTTAATCATCTTTTTATATAGGGTAAGAGTGACAAGCGAACACACAGTCGTCCTGATAGTAAGTGGTTGCTGTAGCCCATAAACATCTACATCTATCCTCCATTACAAATTAAAATGCAGATGCGTTGTCACCCGTGAGGACTAAGATGGAATGCCTCGCTTCCAGTAAAAAAGGGTCTCCGGTTCTCTACACTAGTCGTACGAAACAGAACAGCGTCAAGCTGCTATTTTACGCTGGTAATCTGTGAGAGCTTGGTCCTTCCCGGTCGAGCCGAACCATTCGTGCTACAACTATATTATAGCTCCATTGTGGCTCTACCACGTAAAGAACAAAGAAGATCAAAGTACAAAGATTTTCGTGCTACAACTTTACCACTAATATACCTGCAGCATGGTTCTACCACGTGAAAATCTATTTCACTTTATTTCATTTAGATATTAATTTCTATTCTAATATTCCTATTTTTGCCTAATAGCACACATAGAATTAGTTAAGAGTGTGGTACATACCCAGACGAACTTTTAGGAAGAAATGACGTACTTAAAACCATTGATATATTTAAGAAGGGGTAAAAAAAGGTTTAAAAAGGGGGATTAAGATTACCTGGAAAAAAAATTTTCTTAAACGTATTTCAAGTAAAACTAACAAAGGAAAACAAGCCTGAAGGTAAGTGATTATGTAGTCCATATAGATATCATCGCCAGAGGGATCGCCTCTTGTTGCTAAAGGTTTATTTTTGAACGGCTTTTTTTTATACACAACTGTACGTGTAGACCTACCCGTACTATAAAATAAATTTTAAGAAACGAACAAACCTAATTAATACTAGACTTTATTGGTGTAAAGCAAAAGTTATGTTAGTCTACATAATTATATCCACTTCTCGGCATACTCTAATTGGGGGATTTATGGAGCGGAAAGGAGTACGCTGCTATATAAATGTTTCGACATATTTAAAACTTGGTAATACTGTTTTTTTTATAAAACTACTGAAAGCCCATGGTATCTTATGGAGAACTGCGTAAAATGGTAGTATAATGCTGCTGTGTTTCGTGTGGCGATTGTAGAGAATATGAGATCCTTTTTACTGGAAATGAGACACTCCATTCTCAGGGATGACAACACATCCTCATTTTGATTCTTAACCGAGGATGGATGTAGATGCCTACAGGTCATGTGTTCCTTTGTGACCCTTATTCTACAAAAAATGGACCCCTGCAACCAACTTCAAATAAAGAAAGGTACAGATGTAAGATGGATTTTTTTATAAAACAGGTGGCAAACGAACTTACAGTCCATCTGGTGGTAAGTGGCTACTGCAGTCCATGGACACCTGCAGCCAACTTCAAACGAAGAAGGCTTTAGCATCGTGGTGATTTGAAACTGGATGAAACGAAAAAGCGACAGTAAAAAGAGACAGACACATAAATTCATAATATTTAATGTGGGAGAAAATGAGATAGGAAGCATTATAGATTTATAGCTCAATGTTCGCGAGAAAAAAGTCGTAAACGCGGCCGAAACGGCGTCACTTACGCGTTTTGTTCAACAAGGTATGAACTGCGGTACGAAGGTGTCGTGTGCTTATGGATTAAACAAGCAGTGAAGAACGGCCAAACCCCAACTTCGTATAATTATAATTGGTAAAATTGATATAAATATTTTTGTAATTTGTGAGTACTATATAAGTATAAGGTATATCGAAAAGAGTAATATAATATCTGTGCTAATATATATATATATATAAATATATATATATATATATATATATATATATATATATATATATATATATATATATATATATATATTAAAAGGATTAGTACATTTATTTAAGTACTATAAAATTATGTTTTCTTATATTTTGTACTTTATACCGAACTTGTAGTTTAAATTATAATATTAAATAAATCATTTAAAGTATAATATGTATTTTATATTTCATTTCATTCGAAGGTTTCACTTCTGTCGCGTGTGAGCTGCACGCATGTTTTTTTTAATACAACAACTTACAGTCCACCTGATGGTAAGTGGCTACTGAAGTCCACGGGCACCGGCAGCCATCCTCAAAGGCAGAAGGTTGCAGATGCGTTGTCACTTCCGAGTACTAAGCGGTTATAGAGAGCCAGTATAATCACCTTCAGACCCGAACACAGCAGTGCAAGAGAAGATGCTACCCAATAGAAGTGCTATTGGGCGGCAGACGTAGCTAATATGGTGGTTACTACTAAGACGGAGTACTAGATAAAAAATAATTCCTACCACGTTGTAAAAATACCTGTAATATAATACCTACTATCAAAAAGTTATTTGTGGATGGAAGATCATATCTTCGAAATATGGGTAAGGCAATTTACTCTTGACCTTGAAAAGAGCAAACACTCGAACATTCACTTCGCACCGAATGTGCCAAAACATGAGTGAGAGCGAATTTTCTTTTGTGTTATTATGTAAACATTGGGGACGTTCTAATTGTAGAACAATACGCATTGTGTCGCTCGAGTGGGACTTTCGTTACCGCATCTTTATTCGACCCTATTTAATATATTTTTATACGAAAGTAGGCTAACGAGCATGCGGACCACGTGGTATTAAGTGGCGACTGCCGCCCATGAACATTTCACGAGAAGGCTCATTATTTAAAGTTCACTTAGTTGTAGAGGTCTGGAAAAAAACGCTGGTGGTAACCGATTCCACAAAGAAGTCGTGCGGGGGGAAGATTTTCGGTAAATTGTACAGTGGTAAACCGCCTAGCACCTAGATGGTGTGGATAGTATTGCGAATATTTCACGATCTACGGTGGTGGAATTTTGCGGTTGAAATAAGGTACGTGAGGGTAATATGGTCACCATAAGCTTTGCCGCCCAATAAAACCAAAACTAGGAGGAGGAGAAAGACAAAAACACAAAGTCTTACACTATAACTAATATATTAAGAAGAAAATAGCAAACAAGCTTTGTCAATAATTAAGAACATTTCGAAAAATCAACCTAAATAAGACTAACGATACTACACAGTACTAAAATCGACTAAAATATTTACTGTTGTCTACTGTCAAAATTGCGTCGTTGAAAAAGAACCAAGCGGAACTCGACTTTCGATTAAGAAACAGAAGGGAGGAATCGAGGCTTCTCTCGATCCGGCCTCCTATAACGCCTACGTTGGGTTCGGGAACAACGTATGTGAGCTCCGCAACGGAGTAACACACTAGGGCGATAACCTCTTTCTTTTTCAGCAAGTAGGTTCAGACGGGGATTACGGGTCTTCCGAAGTCGTCCCGGTCCCGACGCCTTAATTCTTCGATGTGGACTGTATAACTTTTAGGGATGAATCACTTGGGAATAAAACAGCAATTATCTTCAAACCGTTCCGTGAGAGAGTAATCACTTTTCCCTATCACTTCCCTACACTTTTTCTTTCTTCTTCTTATTGACTGCTGGATTGATTCCCGAACTATTTTCCCGAACGAATTGCAATTTTTTTTTTTTTTTTTTTTGCGCCCGAAGCAATTAAAGGGCTACCCTGTACGTAGGGAGGCGGAAAATGCATTACGCATACCACGATAGCCGGTCTATCGTGGTTATGGGGGACTCACTGTCCTACCGGGGACCCTAAGTGATACCCCCTAAAAACCGCCTTTGGGGACAGGCAGCTGGCTGATTAAGCTCTATTGTGCCTTATCATGAGCGACCCTCTTTTGGGAAAAGAGGGCGCAGGCGGCTAAGAGCCGCTGAGGGAGTGCCTACGAAGGCAAAATAATATTAGTTGATATAATAATTATTAATTTAATTAGATCTGGCCTGAGCCGCCAGGAGGCAGTTCAGGTCGTTTGACAGTTTATTTGGCGGGTCCGAGAGAGAGTTTCTCGGCCTGCGGACACGATAGCGAGAGGGGGGTGGGGCCGCATAAGAAGCCGCCTCACGAATTAAATTGTTTGGGTGCGACTCTGAGGCTTTGAAGAAGTTCTCAGAGAGTTTTTTAAGGAACTGTTGAATTGTTGGGAGCTCTAAGTCCCGATGAAGGTCGGCATTACGGACGTACCAAGGTGCGTTCGCAGCTCGACGACAGAAGAGGTTCTGAACTATTTGGAGTTCATTTAATATGTTAGGGTTTGCGTGGGCAAAGACGGGGCCCGCGTAGGTCATGACGGGTCGTATACAGACCTTATAAAGGGTTCGCTTGTTCCGAAGGGACATTTTACTGTGTCTGCCCAACATACTGTTGAGCCTACTCAGGTAAAACCGTGCGTGACGGGTGACTCGTTTGACGTGGGGCCCAAAAGTGAGCCCTGTGTCTAGAGTGACACCTAAATATTTGGCTGTCGTATGCCAGGGGACAGGGGTCCCTAGCATACGTATTGGAGGAGTGTTTTTAAGACGGCGTCGTTTATAATCGAAGTGAACGGCGGAGCTCTTCTCCGGGTTCACATCGATGCGCCATTTTTTGAACCAATCTCCTAGGTCATCAACTGACTTTTGGATCTTGTTCCGTATGAAGGGTAGTGAGACACCTTTGCAGTAGATGGCAGTGTCGTCTGCGAAGAGGGAGAGTTGAACACCTTTCGACGGGATGGGAATGTCGTTGGTGAACAGGATGTACAGCAAAGGAGCAAGTACTGAGCCCTGAGGGACACCAGCCTTGATAGTTCGCTGTGAGGATAGCGTGCCTTCGTGTCTAAAACGAAAGGTACGATGCTTCAAATAGGAGGCCACGAGACGAACTAGACGATCGGGGAGACCTATTTTGTAGAGCTTGTAGATGAGGCCTGTGTGCCAGACTCTATCAAAAGCTTTGGCTATATCGAAGAAGACCGCGATGGTTTTATGACGTCGAGGATAGAAACCGCTGAGGATATATTCCACAATGCGGTGAACTTGTTGGGGACATGAGTGTTTGGCTCGGAAGCCGAATTGGTGGGGAATGATGAGAGGGTCACCGTCTGTGGGAAACAGATAGCGCCTCATCCGTGTTTGGATGACTCTTTCGAAGAGCTTGCCCATTGCCTTGAGGAGGCTAATGGGGCGATGGCTGGAGGGGAGGTTGAGAGGCTTGCCTGGCTTGGGAATTCCAATCACAGTTGCCTCTTTCCACGTAGTGGGAAAATAACTAAGGTTGAAGCAGGCGTTGAAGATAATAGATAGAAAGGTTAAAACCTGCTCGGGAAAGTGTTTAAGGGCTTGGTTGGAGATGCCATCCGCGCCCGGAGCCTTTTTAGGCTTAAGTCCTTTGATGAGGGATGAAATCTCATCATTGGACACAGAGATAGGTTCGGAGGCGGTAGGGGGTGAGTTCCGGCGGCGGACCTCATCCTCTACTGCCTGGACGTGTGAGGGGTCGACAGGTTGAGAACTAGGGGAGCATTGATCGGCAATGCTATCCGCAAAGCACTCAGCCTTCTCCTCGTCCTCGAAGGCAACCGTGCCGTCGGGACGGGAGAGAGGGGGAGTGTGGGTGATAGCGTCTATGCGGAGGGCTCTAGCCATCTGATAGTACGCTGTGTGAGATGGAGTGATATTCTCCATGAGCTTACTCTTTTCGAGATCTTGAAATTCAGAGAGGCGGAAGCGGAGTTTTCGTTGAAGACGATTGGCCGCGCGCTTATATTCGGGGGTGGGATATTTTGCTGCTCTCCGGAAAGCAGCTTTTTTGGCTTTTAATAGGTTGCTAATATGTAGGGGAAGCCCACTATTGTTAGCAACCGGGACGACCCTTTCGTTCTCCTTAAGGGAGGATTTAATAAGGGTGGAGAGTGAGTCGACCGCGGTGTCGATTTTTTCGGGACTGTCTAAGTCCGACGGAATGGAGATGGTAGAATCCTGTGAGTCCAGAGCTTTAGCTAGGGACTCCTTGAATCCCTTCCAATTAGTGAAGGTTTTTGTGTGTATTGGGGGAGGTGGCTGATGGCCAAGAATGAGGGAGACCGGTCTGTGATCTGATCCTAGATCGTCTAGTGTCTCGATTTCTCTGAGGTTGAGAGAAACTCCTTGGAGTAACGCAAAATCTAACACATCGGGAGAGTGATCGATGTTATCGGGAAAGTGAGTAACACCGAGAGGACTATGGATAGTGATATCAAGAGACTGCGTGATATCGAGCAGTATCTTGCCACTAGGGGACGTAGTGCGGCATGTCCATTCAGTATGCTTGGAGTTAAAATCTCCAAACATAATGACTGAATTGCCCAAGGATAAAATGGCTTCAAAATCTTTTTTGAGGGGATAGGTTCCTGAAGGGATGTAACAGGAGGCTATGAGGATGGACTGATGTCCAGTCATAGCTAGCTTGCATACCGTGGCTTCCATATTGGTAAGCTGCGGAGTAGAAATGGGCGAGCAATGAAGTGTCTTCTTGTAATAGATGGCCGTTCCGCCGCCTCGGCGGTCGGGTCTGTCATTACGAAGAAGAGAGAAGTTTCTAATAGAAAGGCCTCTAGTGTCCTTAGCTTTAAGATTAGTTTCCTGTAGGAGGAGGAAATCGACTTCGCGATTTCGAAGAAAGAGCTTTAGCTCTGGGAGGTTATTTCGCAAGCCGCGAATATTGAATGATACAAGCGATAAACCCTTAGGTTTGATACGACCGTGGGATCTTGGTAGGTTAATATTATTATCGGCCATTGAAGTTAAGTTAATTAAGTTAACTTAACTTACAACAGAGCAAGCAGAAGATCATTATGTTCCGCAAGAGCGATGAGACGCTCTTGGGGGGACTTCGCCGCGCGCAGTTTTCGTGAGATTACTGTAATCTCCCTAACATCTATATTCCTAATCGCGGAATATAGTGTGTTGTAGTCATCAATTGTGGGCTCTGCCTCGTGTGCGTACGAGGTTGTCCGCGGAGGGTCTGCCTTTTTGGGCCCCCAGGGAAAGACTGGAGGCTGCATTGGCTTTGAGAAGCCCGGAGGGGGCCGAATTATGCCCTGAGGGGGCCTAGGGGGACCCTGAGGGGGCCTAGGGGGACCCTGAGGGGGCCTGGGGGGACCCTGAGAGGGTCGAGGGAAGCCCTGGATAGGCTGAGGAGGGCCCTGGCGGGGCCGTTGTTGGAGGGCCGGGAATGAGCGGTCATTCACCGGCGGTGGAGCTTTCCTACTGGGGCGAGGTTGAGGTGCGCGTGGGCAACCCTTGTAGTTCGCCGGGTGACCTGTCTGGTTGCACAGGACACAGGCGGGCGGGGATTCGGCGTCTTTGGGCCGGGGACACTCTTTGGTGTTATGAGGCTCCAGGCACTTCACGCACCTGGGTGGGGCGGAGCAGTTGGCCGCCGCGTGACCATAGAGCTGGCAGCGGTGGCACTGCGCCGGGAAACCGGGCCTGTGTGGGGGCTCAACCTTCACCCTTGACAGGCCGCACACTGTGCGCACCTGCCGGAAGATGGCTTTCGCCTCCGGCACGTTGGACAGGATTACTAGGGCAAGGTTGTACCTCTTGCCCGTACGATTGTGCATTTTGTGCACTGCTTCAACTGGGAAACCTTGGGACTTAAGGTCCTCAAGTATCTCCTCGTTGGAGAACTCAAATGGGACGCCTCGGATGACGGCCCTGACTTTACGCTCTTCGGGGAGAGCGTACGTGTGGTAGGATACCCTTTCGGCTGTGAATAGCCGGGTAATTGAGCGGAAGTCCTCGATGGAGCTAGGGATGATTTTAATTGCCTCCCCGAGGTTGACTGCATGGTCATACTTGATGCCTGCGTCGTAGCAGGTCTTGGACAGATGGGTGAATTTAGCCTTGTCTCTTAGGAAGACAGGGGGCGGGACTTGCTTCTTCGCCAGCACTGGGGCACAGCGAGAGGCTGGTTTAGATGGAGTAGGGATGTCTAACGACATCAGTGGGACGGGGGCAGCGTCAGGAGCTGCGGAGGTTGAGGGAGCGGCAGGGGCCGCTGAAGTAGGGGGGGTGCGTTTCAACGCGGCGCGCTTTCCGTTGCGCTTAGAGGTGACCGTGGTGAAGTTTGACTCACCGGTTCCGTCGGAGTCAGAGGATTCCGATGAACCGGAGCCTGAGGTAGTGGCGGGCCTCTTCCGGGAGGTAGACGCCGAGGATTCGGAGCATGCGTACTCCATTTCTGAGGGGGCTGACTGTAGCGGGGCAAAGGAGTTCCTCGTTTCGAGGAATGCCGCTAGTACTGGCGGCGGAAGGTGTGCCTGAGGGGCAGGGGGGGGAGCCTGGGCGGCGATGGTGGCGATGGCGGCGCGGACCGTCTCATTGCCGTTTAACCCGTATTGGGTAATGAGGGCGGCTAGGGACTCAGTGAAACTGGAGTTGGCCATATTGGGTTAAGTGAGAAGATGAGGATGAGGATGAGGATGAGGACGGGTCCCTGCTCTCGGTAGAACAGGGACTAGAACGCGGGATGTACTACAACACACTATGCACGTAATAGTAAAAGTAAAATGCAAGAAAAACACAAGGAATAAGACAATGAGAAAAAAAAAAAAATGAAATTGAAAATGATAAATGAAAAACTATAATGAAAAAATTATAATTAAAATGAAAATGAAAATGAATGAAAAAAAAAAGAAAATGAAAATGAAAAATGAAAATGAAAGCGGAGGTCAGTCAGACCTCCCTGCCCGAAGACAGGGGGGTAAGAGCTGTAGCAAAAAGTGACTCACCGGCAGCCTCGACGCTGTTCCGCGTGAGCAGGACAGCGGAGGCGCGTGAGAGCGAGACAGCACTACCGTACTGTACGGGAGCGCGGACCACCAGGAGGCGACCGTCCGAGAACGATGCCGCCGGCGGACTGAGCACTGCGTCGGCGCTGTACAGCGCGAGCGGGCCAGCGGAGGCGCGAGGGCGGGAGAGCACTACCGTACAGGAACGAAAGCGCGGACTACCTGGATGCGACCGCTCGGAAGCGGTGCCACAGGCGGAATGACGAATTGCAATAAAACCCGTTCACTAAGCTACCCCCAGAACTATACGCGAAAGTGAGCCGCGCCATTCGCGTGCCTGCGCAACTTAACAACATGAATTTGTACTATTACTCTCTCACGTTTCACTTAATTTCTTTATTCACATAAATCATACATAAATACAAGTTATCTATTTAGATAGCACAAAACAATATCTACACCATGATATATATTATTTTTTCGTATCACAAAAATCCTTTAATTTATAAAACAAAACATGCCTATTTTAATCACAAATTCAAAATCCAAACTTCTTAAATATTTAACACAGAAAGTTAAAACAATGTTTCCCACTTGAATTTATACATATGTTAACTAATACAATAGTTTAATTTACATTTTCTCTATTTATTTCACTATTTAAAACACTTTTAAATTTCTTATACAAAACTATAATTATTTCACTTATACACAGGAATTTTCACATAAAAATAACACAGAATTCACCTTTTTAGCACGTACAATCAACCTGAAATGTTTTACAAGTCATTTTTACATAAATTGCTGAAATTACAAACATTTTAAATTTTTACATATTTGGCCTCCTAAGGGCGTGGTCAGCGTGCTTCCGTGAACTCACACTATTTGAACAACTAACTTTGCACGGCTCTCGGCTATCAGAAAAAATGAAAGTCTGAAATACACTTAATTTTAACAATATTAAATAAGTAAGTGCTTCTACATAATTTTCAAACAGTAGGAAACTATCTCTGATAAGATTCTTATCAGTTATCATGCTTCTTATCAGATAACAATACAAGTGAATGTTCTCATTAATCGATCATAACAAATAGGCATTTGTTTTCGTACAAAACATATCATACTTATACAAGACAATACTTATGCAATTAACTTCCGTTAATTCTGTTTGTGCACAGAGTGATCATCTCGACCGGGGAACAAATCCGATCTCTTACTTCACTTTAATATTCCTTTGAATTTACATCGTTGGAAAGACGATTTCAACCGGGGAACAAATCCGGTAACATAATTTATAACATAAAATTCCCTATATGAATTTATTGAAAGATATTACTTAGAAAACAGTAACTAGTCCGGCCTGGGAGTCGAACCCAAGACCTTCATACCATTGATTCGACATTTCTTTAAGATTTAACTAAGCATTTTCTTATCAGAACATCTCTATTGGACAATAAGTTTTTGAAAAGTTATTCGTCATCGGTTGACTTAATAAACTGAAACATTCTTATAGGCGCGTCGCCAACAGTCGTACATACAAATTTGTTTATTCTTGGAAATTTTGGTTTTACCGTAATTATCATATTAAAATAAATTATATCAAATCATTAAATCAGCAACAACAAACAATCCCTCCGACTATATAAAGATCTCAAAAGCATAATTAAAATAATAAACAAACAAAGTTATATACCATGTCAGTTAATTATAAATAGTCATTTATGAGCTATGGTCGTAAAAAAGTTGTCATCAGTAATTTAATAACTCATTAACCAAGTAAAATGTACTTTTAAGAAGACACTGGTGTATTTTTTTTAAATGTCTGTGTAGGAAGATCTAATATCAAATGTTCTATCTACGAAGTGCCGGCGTAAGAGATTCCACTGCCTCATATTATCCCATGGTTGTCTTAAGAGGCAACAGCGGTAATTTCAAACACACAAATGAGCAGAAGCATCAAAAACAACTGAAAATAATAAAAAATGCTGTTGCCAAATTGCCTGCCAAGCGAGGCAACTAATTTAAATAATATCCCCACTATCAAGCAATCTACGGGAAATGCATATCATCAGTGTTGGACGTTTGATAGGCTGTAATGAATACGTTATATTTTTTACGTTATTCAACACAGCCTGTTAAGTATTTTGAAAATTTATAACACACTACCTATCTGCCCCGGCTTCGCTTGGGTGATTACTGGATCTCGACAACAGCGCCACCTACCGGGTTCAAATAATGAAGGCACTCAATGTGGCGGGTAGACGAACACTTTGTCTTAGTCGACCAAGTTGACACACGCGGAAGCGTTGTATGTGAATACATTACTCAGAGTACCGACTATTGCAATTAATGCTCATTATCCGAATGGTGTCTAAAATTATGTAAGCTGTACCACTTTATTATTCAGTTTAATGATAAATAAGAAATGTCATTCGTAACGTTTTCACGTACTTAGTTTGTGACATATTTAGAAAAACGTTTAATATTAATTATAGATAATAATCTATTCTCATTTTTAAAAAACTGTGGTCGTTGGTCTCGTGTCCATAAGAGCGACTGGTGATTATGTCGTGACCGAAATCGGTCTGAAGGACGTTATTATTAACAATAACTGTATAACTTAATTATAAAATTAATCGTCTATACGAGTTTTTTTCCGGCTACGTTTTAATATACAATAATAATTTCATATCTTCTTTAAGGTCGTTACAGTCGTTAGAGGGTGACAATGGAAAAAGCCAGAAAAATCTTATGACCGCCGATGGATGATTGGTGGTATAACCATCCCGTACATCTTATCTTATAAGCCCTAATGTCCCACTGCTGGGCAAAAGCTTTTTTCCACCTTTCGCGGTTCTGTGCTATGGAGAACCAGTTTTTAATTAAGGAGTCCAGTTCATCCCGCCATCGGTTTATGGGTCTGCCTCCGGGTCGTCAGCCATTAATAGGAGACCACCGAGTTGTAATTTTGGCTATAAGGTCCTCTGACATACATACGGCAGTCATGACCGGCCCAGTCCCATTAGTTTGACAGATTTACGGGAGACGTTAGTGGTTTTTTTGGAGCGCAGAGTGGTATTTCTAATGCGATCTGTTAGTCTGACACCTAGCATGCTGCGCTCCGTTGCTCGCTGACATACCCCGAGATCGGGCCTCGGGCCTCTGCTATTTGGTGAGAAACCAGGTTTGGGCACCATATGTCGAGATGTGGAGGATGCACATGTCCGTGAATTTGCCTTTAAGGGAGGCCCAATAGCTCTTCCAGGCATTTTCTGTTCCTCGGGCGATCTCTTTTTCTTGCCCTGTCTGGAAAGAGAATATTTGGCTCAAATAAACATACTCATGAACATATTCAACCTCCACGTCATCTATACGTATCTAGTGATTGACATGGTTTGTCATTAACCTGGTCTTTTCTATATACATCAGAAGTCCAACTCCAGACTAGCTAATCGTAGCTCGTTGAGTACTTCTCCCAGTTCGTTGGCCGAGGATGCGAAGAGAATATTGTCATCAGCAAATCTAAGATTGCTTAACCTCTATGATCCGATCTTGACGCCTTTCTCGAGTCAACTATCTGCCAGTTTTCGAAATACCTTTTTTTATTGGATAGGGTGACAAACGAGCACACAGTCCACCTGATGGTAAGTGGTTGCTGTGGCCCATAGACATCTATATCTATCCTCGATTACGTATCAAAGTGCAGATGCGTTGTCACCCGTGAGGACTAAGATGGAATGCCTCGTTTCCAGTAAAAAGGGTTCTCTACACTCACCATACGAAATACAGCAGCATTAAGCTACTACGTTAGAAGTACTCTTAACCGACGAGCATATATGCGTAGATATATGGATGTAAAGGAGGCGAAAGAGGTATGTCAGGATCGTGCCAAATGGAAGTCCGTAGTCTTTGCCTACCCCTCTGGGTGACAGGCGTGAGTGTTTATGTATGTTTATGTATTAAGCTACTATTTCACGCTGGTATTCTGTGAGAGCGTGGTCCTTCCCCGGTCGAGCCGACCCATTCGTGCTACAACCATACTACTAATATAACTGCAGCATGGCTCTACCACGTATAAACCACCTATCTCGTATATACCAGATGTAAAATCCCCAGCCCGGCAATGGGAGCAGGTTCCAATGTGAAGGATTTTTAATACTGGGATCGTTAATACACAAATTATCCTTACTATGAACTGAACTTCAACTTAAAGTGAACCAAGTTAGATTGAGGAGGTTTGACAATTAATAGTTAGCGCTAAACCCTTTTTAAGCAAGATGATGGAATAGTCAAAGTAAAGAAAGAAACAAAAAAGACGAAAGAAGCATTGAGCTATTATGTACTACGTACTAGAGGAGACACTGCATTCAGCTATTCTGTTCCACTCAACTGCGGTGCATGCACTGCACTTTAATCAGTCACTCGCTAGGCGCTTGTAGAGTTGTCACGTGTTGTGTTGAATTAAAAAAAAAATCTTGATAAAAATATGCCGTCTTACTTAGATATTGCACAAATAATTCAAGAAATGTCAGTAAAAACCAAGGGATTACTTTTCATCGGTTAATAAGATACTTATTCAATAAAAAATTATTATAAATTAATAATAAAACAAATTATTCCTAAGACGCCATCTCGTATCATTGAATGTAGATTATGAAATTAATATGTTCAGATGCGACATTTCTGTGGGTACTTAAGTTTAGGACGAATGTATTATTATACACATTTTTTTTGTAGAAACATATAAGTTATTATAATTAGGCAAAATTTTTCATGTTTAAATCTGCTTATTATTCTTTTATTTTATTTTTAGGTTTCCACTTCAAAGTCAAAGTGGAATAAATTCGTCCATTTTTAACTATCGCGTGCCCAGCATTTATGAACGATTATTTACAGCATTTATGATTCTAATTTAAATAAATATATTTGTAATTTAAATTTTATGTTAATAAGTTTTGTTAAACATACATTTAGTATGTTTTTTTTATATTTGACATAGATACCTTTTAAAATATTCAGATAAGTATATCATTAAAATGTAATTGTGATATAACATTATGTAATATTATATTAAATAAACAAATATAATATACAAAATAAATGACAAAATTTAGATATTGTTCTCGATATAATTTTCCTATTTAACAATACAATCTACTATTACCTACGGATCATTATACCTATGTTTATTCTATGATAAAAAAACCAAACGCGCGAACACAGAGTAGCGCACATTTTTTGTTTGAGATAGCTGTTCTAGTACGTAAGTACATATTACTTCAATGGAAAGAAGTGAAGAAAAGAGGAAATGATTAACGATAACACAACGTAAGCTGGCAACCAGAAATGGCAGAAAAAAAGTGGTTTATACAAACGAAATGGCATCTGAAAGCAAAATACTGTAGCAGTGTTGCCACAGCCACAGCGTCGTTATTCTGCGATAACAAATATGGTTCACGCGGTTATTGTTGCTATGCTATGCTGCGCTATGTTGCGTCGATAAGAAGCATCCAGAAGACCCCCACCGTTATAGTCTACAATTGACAATCCAGCTATTTTATATGTACCATTTGTAATTTATATTACGGCCTAAAATATTATACTCTTAGTAAACAAATAAATAGTTAGATACATGAACACTTGATTCTAATAGAATAAGGATCTTTTGTTGATTTAATAAAAGTATATTACCCCGATGTCCGATCTTAACAAAAGTACCTATATTTACTCTTGTTTTGAAGAAATTTACATTGTAATCGGATGAGAAGACCGATGTGGCAACCATTGCGCGCTTTAAAAATTTCACATATACTTGATTTTTTTTTAATTTCTCATGCACGCTGATTTCTTTACTCGTACTTACGTCTTACGTAACTAACTTATCTTTGTCTACTTAAAATTGTAATAAATTATCTCCTGAGCCACCACTCAATTCGGTGCAAACTTTTAGACTATTACTAGATTTTTTTCGTAGCTTTGTTCGCTTAGACACTGTTTTTCCAATATCATTAGTGTTAAATATAACAGTGCCAAAATTTGGAATCAGCTAGTTTTTTTACGTGGTATAGTCATGCTTCAGCTATATTAGCATTATAGTTATAGCACGAATTGTTCGGCTCGACAGGGGAAGGATCACGCTCTCACAGAATAACAGCTTAAATAGCAGTTTATTAACGCTGCTGTATTTCGTATGGTGAGTGTAGAGAACCGGAGACCTCTTTTACTAGAAATTTACTGGAAATCTTAGTCCTCACGTGTGACAACGCATCTGCATTTTAATTTTAATTTGTAATCGAGGATAGATGTAGATATTTTTAAAAGATTTCGCTGATTGTAATATAATTTTAGCTAAGCCACATTCTGACGATATAAAAATATTAGTCAAACTTTACAAGGTGAAGTTCTCGGATCGCTCACTTACTTCTCAATGTGCTTGGTCTGGGAACTTTTCATTTTACTTTTTGTAACTAAATGCATATCTTCTTCAACTTTCTGTAATTAATTATTGATTTGAGAACTTTATAATGATGAGAATTTTATAAATAAGTTTAAGTATACCTAATGTAATTGTTTTTTTTTTGGTGATGAGTTAACGGAGCGACATACTCATATTGTGAATGAGCTCATTAATAAAGAATTAAAAAAAGAGATGTAGATGTCTATGGGCCACAGCAACCACTTCCATCAGGTGGACTGTGTGCTCGTTCATCACCCTTGTGACTTGTGATCTGATGTGGCGAAAAAAAATATCATGAGGAAACAGACATATATCTGAGCAATATAATATTAGGCTTCCAACAAGGAATGCTAGAAAGCACGGCCCTGAGCCACCCACGTCCATCCACTTCCTGCATGCCTTACCAGGTCGTCACTGCATCTAGTGGGGGGCAGCCCCATACTTCGCCTACCGGCTGAAACTTTACTTCACTTTAATTTTTTTTTATATATACGACCTGGGGACCTTCAAGAAAAGAGCTTACTCCTTACTAAAGGGCCGGCAACGCACCTGCAATTCTCCTGGTGTTGCGGTTGATCATGGGCGGCGGTAGTCACTTAACATCAGGTGAGGGGGCAAACATGCTCGTTTGCCCCCTCTTATATAAAAAAAAAACTTCACTTTAATTCTGAGCCACCACTCAATTTGGTGCACTTTATCATTAGAAGTAATGTAATAAATATTTTCTTTTTTAATAATTTTAAGGGTCACGAACGAGCACCTATCCTCGACGGCGAGTGATGATTGTGATTAATACATACAGGGAAATGTAACTGATAAATATCCGTAGTTACCATTATCGTATTAGTGAAATACTTTAACTTAACCTTGGTTTGTGGGTTGTAAACTGTAAACGGATTTAAGAATTGGGGAAGTACCACGATAGTAAGCAACAGCAAAATGACACTTTTTTCTGTAATTAAAATTGTTTTGTTTCCTTATATTTAACTTTTATAAATATCAATGGAATTCTATCTTTCCTTGTCGATTTATGACTCAAAAATATATGTATTAGCTTACAAACTTATTGCCTTGTCCTTACGTAATATTAAAGTGTTCGGTGCATTCGGACTATTGATTTTTTTGAACCTCGCTCCGCAAAATACTAATGAAATACTAATGAAAAATTGCAACACCGTCACGGAATTGGTATATAGCAACAAAGTTTGGTATATTGACGTTTATAACCAATGCATTTCAATTTAGCTATTGCGGATGACATCGTTCCCATGACTTTGTTTTGAGAATAGATTAATGTTTGTTTTCACGCTCACTGAATCAAGAAAAATATAACCTTGGAATATTACGCATCATGGCTTAATATTCAAAGGTTAGGTACGGTTGTACCACAAAAGGTCGGTTCGACCGGGGAAGTACCACTCTCTCACAGAATATTAGCGTAAAATTTATTTATTGATACGTATAATCGAATAGGTCGGTTCGAAAGGAAAAGTACCTACTACTCTTTCACAGAATATTAACGTTAAATTAATTAATTTATTTATTGATATTTATAACTATCAAAACACGAATTACCTAAAGTGACAGTGTAGTTCTTTTTATGCTTAAAAAATATAATTCTTCACTGCAGATAATTATGAACTTCATTCTTTTTTTATTTTTTATTACATAACTGGCTTTACGGCTCTGGTTTCTAGACCTTCTGAGCCTATCCTTTCTTTTGGGATCTTCATTTTATGTTCTTTTTCTTCACAATATGCTGATGCGTCACATTGCGAAGCCCTTGGGAGAATTTGACG
Organism: Parnassius smintheus behrii; assembly: GCA_036936625.1. Taxonomy (NCBI): domain Eukaryota; kingdom Metazoa; phylum Arthropoda; class Insecta; order Lepidoptera; family Papilionidae; genus Parnassius; species Parnassius smintheus. The sequence goes on along the minus strand of JAUPFT010000017.1, from coordinate 35,755,554 downwards.
ACAGCTCAACCTAGCGGACAGTTGATGACGACAGTCACTCAAGTTCATACGGCGCCCAAGCGATCAAAATAACTTGAGGTTTATATCGACATCAAAGCACTTGTTTCGTCGTTTTCTCTAATAGTTTACACGCGCGGACACTTAATTCACAAAATCGTATCACTGTTATGAAACAAAATCCACTTCAAACCATTATTCAAGCGACAAAACAGGAGCGACAATCCGTCCACGGCTAAGTTCCCGCCAAAACTCCGAGCTTAATTCTGCTGTGTTTGGTATGGTGAGTGTAGAGAACCGGAGATCTTTTTTCGCTTAAAACGAGGAATTCCATCTTAGTCCTTAAGTGCAACAACGAATCTTTACATTGATTTTTAATCAAGGATTATTGTAAATGTCTACGAGCCATAGCATCTTCTTCCAATCAAGGGACTGTGCGCTCGTTTGTCACCCTTATTCTTTAAAAAAATACATCTCGCTTCTAAAGATTTTTTTAAAAGCATAAGGGTAGCAAACGAGCACACAATCCACCTGATGTTTAGTGGATTCTGTGGCCCATAGACATGTACTTCTTTTTTTTTCCTTTCTTTTTTTTCTTCAATTTAAAATCAAAATGCAGATGTGTTGCCAGCCCTGAGGACTGAGAGGGAATGCCTCGTTTCCAGTAAAAAAGGATCTCCGGTTCTCTACACTCATCATACGGAACACAGCACCATTATGCTGCTATTTTACACTGGTATTCTGTGAGAGCCTGGTTCTACCCCGTTGAGGCGACCCATTCGTGCTGCAACCACAATATAGCTGCAGCATGGCTCTACCACGTAAAATGCGTCACTAATACATTTTCAAAAAGTGGAGCGGACTAATCAGAATAAAGAAAATTTCTTACCAAAAATCCCATTATCGGATTTGGCCCGACCTGTGATTCGAACCCGGGATCACATAATAAGAAGTCGCGCTAACGACCACTAGATTACTACTAAAACCAGGGAGGTAAGCGGCCGTATATTTTTAATGGTCAAATTCGAATTATATAACGTTTAGTTAATTTTAAAGTTAAGAAAAACTAAAAACAAACGAGACAGTATTATGTCTAGAATCAACTATCATTATATTCGATACTAATATATATATATATATATATATATATATATATATATATATATATATATATATATATATATATATATATAATAGTAGAATCAAGAATCATCTAAACGTTCTGGAACAGAACCGTTTTAGGATCAATTCCAACACATGCGGAATGCGGTGAAAGTCACATGGGACGGTTACTATGGTCTTCCGTTCCATTACAGCCTATAAAAGTCGACTGCTGAACAAATTTGCCATTGTTTCCACGCCTGGTTCTATGACCTTCACAGGACGGTGGTTATTATTGCACCGCCACTACATGGTAAGAAAAAGTAATACAATTGTATATTATATATAATAGTACACAAACGAAAATTAAAATTAATTTCTAAGTATTAGAAAGACTTCAAAACATCGACCCAAAATATTAATAATAATATTTTTTGATAAAAATATCTGGACCTGGCTCACGAGGTGACCGACATGTGGGGTGGTCTGCCGACCGAAATTATGTGTCTGCAAACGGGTTAATCCCAGCCAGCCTCTCGGGTCATCTGAGGTGGCTGGGATTCCGACGGACCGCTCCGGGGTCAAATGCAGAAGGCGGTGCTCCTGGATACCGCCCGCATCGTCCGCCGGTTTCTTTCCCTTTCCCCCTAACTCTCGGTCGTTTGGTCTCCCCTGCCAAGGGCTTCCACCTGGTTGGGTTTTTATTTATTCATGTATTATGTATATTTATCATTTCCTTTTATATATTTATCCAGCCAACCAGATGTGAATACTCTACCAACAATATTTGATAATATAATAATAATTTTTATTTATTAAAAATATAATCCTAGCGAAACGTAATGGGCTTATTTGCCCAACATAATATTTTACGATATTTATAACAATAAACTGACATTATCAAACAGGTCTCCGCGGTATATCCCGTGATAAGAACGCTGATTGCGTTTCCTCGCTGAATAGCTTGGCTTTTGAACGATGAAAAAACCAGCCCTCTTATCACCAGTGGCGACGACAAGTCACGAACATAATTCCTTCCGAAAGTAAGCCGCACATGGACCATCTCCAGAGCAAATGCGCACCGTGAACGCTACAAGGGTTTATTTTATTGTTTTTTATTTTATTGCAACGCACCTTTAACTGTGAGTTATAAAAGGCGGACTTAATGCCCTATATTATCATTCTCTACCAGTCAAACCTAAGAAAGAAGGAATAAATAAAAATGTTGGTAGATGAAATTTAAGGACAATAAAAAAAGTGTTCTTGCTCTTTACCGAGAACTATAAGTCCACGTGACCGTAAAATGGTCAATTTCTTATAACTTAAAAACTTATTTGCATAGATGACTCTGTGATACGACAGCTCTTCATTGGTTAAGAGGATATAGTAAGTCAGCTCAAATTCTAACTTCGCCCCCACTTCCCCGCGCGTCGTATACTATGTACCGACATGTTTGTAATCACTAATACTGTAGTAGATAGGTCGTTAGATACTTATTTCATTAGGTTTATCATATTTATGCCTGTTTCTTAACGCCAACCTAGTCGCTTCTTATTTTTATTACGGTTATATTCCATTTTAATTTTACGTCGTCCTGTTGCGTAATGTGTATTCTGATCGTAAGCGACACAACCTCTCCCTTGAAAAGCCGAAGCGAAACCGACCGGGCGTCAGGAATCAAGCTTCAAGAAGCCGATAGTTTAGGTAATTTCTTTTTACAGTGAAAATAATGGTATTTAAAAAAGGTAAATAACATAAGCTCTGCTTTATAGTTAGTTCAGTTAGTATGCAAAGTTTCATGATCTTATTTAAAGTATTTTATGAATAACAGCGGATTATTGTTTATTTTGGAGGTAACTTTGGATTTTTTTTCTATCGAGAAAATTTTACGGAATCGTGTTTTCGTCTAACATAGTCCTTAACATTAATCCTCAACTTTACCATATATTTATTTCAAAATCAATGCTGCAATATTTTCGGCATAACGGAGGATCTTGCTAAGCCATTTGAGGTTATATTTCCCCTTAATCAAATAATAAAGGGTCAAAAGAGGCGCTACTTTAACGGCGCCATATTGACAGTTGACATTATAGTAAATATTTTAGTCGATTTTAGTACGGTGTAGTGTAGTTAGGTATTTTAAATGGATTTTTCGAAGTTTCATAGTTATTGCCAAAAGTTGCTTGTTTTTTTTCCGTTATATTATACGGCTTTTTGTTTTTGTCTCTATTGCCCTCCTAGTTTTAGTTCTATATGGGGTTAATATCTGGTGACCATAATACCATGATATTACCCCCATTACTACATTGATAGTTCTTTTTTTATTACTATTTTATTTTTCTATGTAACTTTAAAAAAATCCGCTGTTCTAATATTGTATTCCCTTTCTTTATAAAGTAGTAAGTTACTACAATACTAGATAAAGTAAAACTTATACTTAGGTTAATGTATAATATCTGTAATAAGAGATATTTATTAATGTAAATGGACGGTCGGTGACCGACTTTCATCCTTATCGCGTTGGTGGTGTCGCCAATGCTAGGTACTTTTCCGTAGTGGGGCTGCTATTATTATATTGATATAATTTTCTATCCAACATTCCATTCTGATCAATTATTTAATTATTTTATAAATTAATTAGTATTGTAAAATATAAGTGTTTGAGCCATGCTGCAGCTATAATTAGTGTTGGCAACATTAATCTCCAGGAAAGGCTAGTCACCTTGTGAAACATGGTGATGTTGTTCATATTATATTCGTGGTAAAGTCACTCTGCTCACGCTGCAGCTATATTATGGTTGTAGCACGAATGGGTCATCTCTATCGGGGAAGGACCACGCTCTCACAGAATACTAGCATAAAATAGCAGCTTAATGCTGCTGTGTTTCGTATGGTGAGTGTAGATAATGGAAGACATTTATTTGGAGAGGAGAGACACTTATTTAGTTGTAGACGAGGCATTCCATCTTTGTCTTCAGGGGGTGACAAGGTTGCGGGGACGGGGCCGGATCTTGCGGAACACCAGTTTGGTTTCCGCAAGAGGCGCTCTACTGTGGACGCCATCATGCGCGTGAGAGCCCTCACAACGGGGGATGCAGTGGCCAGAGGGGGGGTTGTCTTGGCGGTGTCTCTCGACATCGCCAACGCCTTCAACTCCATGCCCTGGAGCTGCATTAGGGAGGCACTCCGGTATCACCGGGTGCCATATCTCCGTCGTATAGTCGGGGACTATCTGACGGACAGGGCCGTCATCTACCTCGGTCGCAAGGGTGAGTGGAACCGGCGAGAGATGTCGTGCGGTGCCCCGGCGGAGCGGGAGAAGGAGAGAGCAGCAGCTTTCCTCCCCGGCTGTCGCGGGAGACGCCCCGGGTATCGGGGGCTACGTCGTGGCTCCCGACCACCGTAGGCGCGGGCCTGTGGACGGCGAGCAATGGGTAGCTCGCCGTCCGTCCGTCTAACGACGACAGGCCGTGTCGACGGCGCGTTTTGTTCCACGCGCGCCTCAAAGAGCTGTCAGCAGCGTGAAGGGGCCCGCAAGGGCCAACGCCTGCCGGGGCTGCGGGCTGTTCGAAAGAGATACCGCGGCTCCGGAACGTAAGGGCACTGAAGGAACACGGATGGTTTTTAGTCAGTAAAAGTCTGACACTCCCTTACGCTCCACCCAGAGCGAAAGGCGTCATTAGATGATTTTCCATCCGCAAAAAAAAAATGGTTGACAAGGTTTTTGATACTTAATCGAAGTTAGACGTAGATGTTTCTGGGACCACAGCATTCACTTATCATTAGGTGGACTATGTGCCCTTTTGACACCCACGGGATGATATGGTGAAGTGGGTATTCTTACACTGCCACTAAATGATGAATGATGAAAAATAAGTTATTAAGCAAAAAGTGCTTAATCATGATGTACGTGAATGAAATATATGCAACTACGTGGACTGTTGGAATGGAGCCTTGACAACTACATCGCTTTTATAAATACTTTATTTTTAGATAACGGAGGGCAAAGGCAGCAGGCGGCATAAGATAAAACTGAATCACGAGTTGAGATAGCTTAAACGAATTTGGAGTCTACAGAAATTTTCCAGTAGACTTGGCGGTCCATCGCTGTGCGACTTACGAGAAAATAATATCTTCACAAAACTTCCTTGGGTAATCATTACTTACTACCACCAGCCATTTTCCGGAACGATACCTTCGGACCTTCGAGAAAATAACCTACTCTTTTAAAGAGGCCCGCAACCCACCTTTAATATTCCTGGTGTTGCAGTTGTCGTGGCCGGCGGTCGACACTTGCCATCAGGTGAGCCGCAAGCTCGTTTGCCACCTCTTCTATAAAAATGCTATTAGTCCCTTAAGTCTACTCACAACAAACATTCTAAATGAATAATGTACATGCAGCTGGTCGTCCGTGATAGAGATAAAACGACTAGTACTTTCATCACCCACGGCATAATAATAAAACTGAACTAGCGTTCTTGGTACTTGCTCATGAAGTATTTTATTTTTAAAATTTTATTTTATACTGGCTGATGGAAGTGGTTGCTGTGGCTCATAAATATCTAAAACTATCCTCGATTAAGATACAAAATGCAGATGCGTTGTCACCCGTGAGGACTAAGATGGAATGCGTCGTTTCCAGTAAAAAAGGTCTCCGGTTCTCTACACTTACCATACGAAACACAACAGCGTTAAACTGCTTTTTTACGCTGGTATTCTGTGAGAGCGCGGTCCATCCCCGGTCGAGCCGATCAATATGTGCTGTACCTATACTGCAAACATAGCTGCAGCATAAATACCACGTGAAAAACAAGCTGATCCCAATTTTGATGCTTTTATATTTAATAAATATATGTACAACACGTAACATAATTAACGCACTTTGAGAAAGTAGTTTATTCAGAATCGTTTACTGAATCGATTCCTATAATTTTTAATATAGGTAATTTTTTATCCCAAAAATAATTAACACTCTAAGTCTGTATAGTCAAAACAAACTGAAATGAACCGTAATTTAAGGCAAATAGACTTTTAAGACTGCAGTATTATTTGTACTATTACTAATTCTGTCATTCAATAAAATAAAGAAAAATACACTTTATTTTTAGCACGTGAAAGTCTTTGCGTTCGTGGATTTGTGCTGTGACCACAACATTCTTCCGGAAAGTATAACTAATTTGATAAATAAACAGTGCATCAAAATGTTTAACTAAAAATTCAGTGTATGTATTATGATTATAACGTAATATACTAATTGGGGTGTCTGAGGGTGTGCGTTAATTACGTTACATATTGTGTAAGTATATATATATATATATATATATATATATATATATATATATATATATATATATATATATATATATACAGGGTGTCCGGTATCCGATGTCCGATACTTTAAGGGGTTAAAATACAATTAATTTTATCGACAAATCAGGGATCAATGATTTTTTTTCGCCATCAATAAAAAAATGGCAGCACTTTAAAAAAAATTGTTGGCGAAGCATAGATGCTTGTATTAATTTAACAATATCTACCCAAGTAGAAGACTTTCAAAAACAAAATTGGTCTCAAATGTTAGTTAATAGTGTAGACAATAAATCTAGATTAAAAATATTATTTTTTAATTTTTCAGTATTAGTAAAAAACATTTATGAAAAAATAAATTAGACAACAAATTGATGTTGTTTTTCAGATTCTTAGCTTTAAAAAAACCATCGTGTTAACCAATTTTTTTACTTGTTTTTATTATAATACAGGATATTTGCTATAAATGCAATTAAATCTTAACTCTGAGTTAGATAGTTTAGGAGCTATGATAATTTGAATGTAACTGTTCAAAGTGACTCTACCCCGATATTAGATAACTAAACACCCATTCCAGTGAGTAAGATAAAATTCTTCAATAATTCAAGGAATCGTAAGCAAGCACAATAGCATCCTTTGTGTGAGCAGGTAAAAAACGCTGTGCACATCAGTGCGAGTGAGACAGAAAAAGGGCTGTCTCCAGGTAAAAAGGGTGCAGTGTGCGCTTGTGCCGTCGAGCAGTCGTCCCTCACTCTGCGTTGTGATAACATTCCTGGTTTTAAGTAAATCTACTTACTGTACATAATTATTGTTTGTTGTTAGACTTTGTTACGTTTTTGTTTTGTTGTTGAACTGTTACTTTTTGTTTATTACAATGAACGAGTACTCAAGCCAGCATATCGCTGACATCCATTTCGTGTACGGATTGTGTAACGGGAGTGCAAATAGAGCTGTTGTAGAGTATGCACGCAGATTTCCTAACAGACGTACGCTGAATGCTCGCACTTTCGTGAGAATTCATTTGAGACTTGCGGAAAATGGAATAAGAAGGCTCGGTAACGAACGTACTCGTGTTTTGTCGCTCCAAGATAAACATCAAATATTGCAAATGATTACTCAAGACCCTAGCCTGAGCATTAGACGCATAGCTAATCGTCTCAGTCTATCAAAATGGTCGGTGTGGAAAATTTTTAAAAAGAGAAGGATTACATCCTTACCATTTTCGAAGGGTGCAAGAAATACTGGAACCGGATTATGTAAGAAGAGCAATATTTTGTTCGTGGATATTGAGAGAAACGCGATATGACCCAAACTTTTTAAAAAGAATTATGTGGACAGACGAAGCTACTTTCACGCGATCAGGGTATACGAACTACCGTAACGAACACCTGTGGCTTCAAGAAAATCCACATGCGATCCGCCCAAGTTCTTTTCAACATAAATTTTCTGTCAACGTTTGGGCCGAAATGATTGACGACATTCTAATTGGACCAATCATTTTACCGGAGACAATGAATAGCCCAAGATTCCTAAATTTCCTGGAAACGAATTTTTTGGATGCTTTATTGGAGTTACCATTGGCCTACAGGGCCAGAATGATTCTGCAATTGGATGGTGCTCCGGCAGACTTCGCGCTTCTTGTGCGGAATCATTTAAATGCACACTATTCGTCGTGGATCGGACGCGGAGGAACAATTGCTTGGCCACCGCGGTCGCCGGATTTAACACCTCTCGATTTTTTTTGTGGGGCACACTCAAACGAAGAGTGTATGTAAATGTGCCAAATACACGAGAGGAGTTAGCAGAAAAAATAATTCAAGCAGCAAACGAATTGCGAGAAGACAAGGCAATGATCCAGCGCTCTACGCAACACGTTGCACTAAGAGCAACAGCATGTCTGCAGAGACAAGGAGTTCACTTTGAGCAGTTTTTGTAATTATTTTGCCAAATTAAATGCAATTGATATAAATTATTTTGTTTTATTTCATTTGCTAGTGTATCCGCGCTTTTCAAGTAAGTATGTTTACACTGTCATAGCTCCTAAACTATCTAACTCAGAGTTAAGATTTAAATGTGCATTTATAGCAAATATCCTGTATTATAATAAAAACAAGTAAAAAAAAATTGGTTAACACGATGGTTTTTTTTAAAGCTAAGAATCTGAAAAACAACATCAATTTGTTGTCTAATTTATTTTTTCAAAAATGTTTTTTACTAATACTGAAAAATTAAAAAATAATATTTTGAATCTAGATTTATTGTCTACACTATTAACTAACATTTGAGACCAATTTTGTTTTTGAAAGTCTTTTACTTGGGTAGATATTGTTAAATTAATACAAGCATCTATGCTTCGCCAACAATTTTTTTTAAAGTGCTGCCATTTTTTTATTGATGGCGAAAAAAAATCACTGATCCCTGATTTGTCGATAAAATTAATTGTATTTTAACCCCTTAAAGTATCGGACATCGGAAATCGGACACATTGTATATAGGAAAACGGTGTCTAAGCGCACAAAGCTACGGAAATATCTAGTTATAGTCTAAAAACAACAGATATTTATTATTTAGTTGAAAATTGTGCGGAATAACATGTACCAGTGTCGCTGAATATTGTTGAAGCATAAACATGTTTACTCTAATAAAATTTACTGTAATAAAGGTAAATTCATTTATCGTAGTTGCTAACATGTCTCCGCATTAAAGTTTTCTTTATTTGTCAGTTATTTATAGCGGAGTTTAGAATAGTTACTCAATATTAATAGTCACGTAGAATATTAATGTTTTAACATAATGTGTAAAACGAAAGGAAAAAGTGTAGCGTACGGCATGTGGGAAAAAATACATCGATTGCATGGGTGATTACTTTGATTAATAGAAATAAAAAAAGGAATAAAAAAATTACGATAACATATTTCATAAAACACGTCAATTTAATAGGTAAAGACCTATTAGTAAATATAACAATTTCGTAATACATATATAAATAAGCGTCTGTCCTTGAATTAAAGTACAGTTGCAGTGGTGGTTTAGAAATATTCACTACCCCATATCGTATCGCGGGTGTCGTGAGAGGCAACGGAGGGGGAAAAATCAGGTATTTTTATTTTTATTTTTAGTCTATTCTACCCAATAGACTAAAAATAAAAAAAACTGCGGTTGCCAACCCGCTAGCCAAGCGTGGCAACTATGGCAAATATCCCCCTATGAGACAATTTATTGGGGAGGCCTATGTTCAGAAGTGGACTTTAACTGTAACGGTAACGGCTTGTACCACAAATTTCGCAACATTTACCATAAACCTTGACGCCGCTCCCTGTCGCCGATCTCAGTATTTACTTCTATCATATAAGAGAAGGTCTACCACCGTCTATCGGAGGCCTCGATTTCTTTCTGACCTTTCCCAACCTTCAATACTTGAATTACCTATTTTCTTATTTTGATTTATTAAAATGTCTTGGATTAAACTTACGGGTTTTCTAAAATTGATTCTTATATCACTTAGGTTATTGACAACATATTTAAAAACAAATAAATGTACGTCTTGAATTTAAGTGGCAATTAAATAAAGCAAAAATATCACGGTCTCATTCTAAACGGCGTTAAACGATAAGGACAAATGACCTTGCATTGGCGCTAGTGTTATCTTATCTCAGAGTAATAATTAAGAGAAGTTAGATCATACAATCATAATATTATGTTGTTCAAAATATAATTATAAAGCTATTACGGATTTACCATGTATGATAATGATGTCAGTTTGTGACATCTTTCGAAAGCGGTAGTGCATAATATAATATTTTCTTTTCAGATTAATACTATATATAGTTAAAGTTACAGAATGTATACGTCCCACTGCTGGGCACAGGACTCCTCTCATTTCTAAAAGGATTTTAGGGCAAGGAAATGTCCGCCGCGCTGCTCCAATGCGTGTTGGTGAACTTTACATGTCTTTGAAATATTTTTTTGGTATTTCTCAGACATGCAGGTTTCTTCCCAATCTTTTCCTTCACCGCCGAGCACGTGGTGTTTCAGCACTTTTTTGTAATTGCAATTAACAATTTCATTGGTCAATTTCATTTCACGGGGATCGAGCCCGAGTTGCGCGCGTAGATAATATCATAATAGAAGATTCACGCTCAAAGGCTAATCCATTCAGCGAGAATACGCAGCTGGAGTTCTTGGCACGATACCATGGGGAGTAGGCTACGAGCACTTAACCCTAGGGTTAAGTGCTCGTAGGGAGTAGGACTGTATGATAATTTAAATTATTGGTTTAATTTTCTTTTAAATATTGAATATTTTTAATTGTCGTGTAAGTGAATGTTCCAATATACGAATATTATATAATATTATATACATAACATAACACATTACTTGTGTTTCAAGGTACACGGTTGGTCAAAATCTTTTTCAAAAATGACCTAGCTTTTTTATACGAGTAAAGGTAAAACGGGTGCATAGTTTTACTGGTTAGTGTATTCGTTTAATATCATCATCATCGAAGAATGAATATTATTACTACGTAATATAATTTTAACCCGGTATTCTGTGAGGCCAGCAGTGAAGGGTCACGTCTCGGTTCCATAAGTCATCACGTTCAACACGCACCGGTTGTACGCTTTAGTTTTCAGGTTTTGAGGTATACCTGACGAGAAGATGTGTCGTAATTTTCCGAACGTATGAGGACGCTCAGCGAGCTATGGAATGGGCTATGCTCGGGGTTTCTCTGCGTAATAAACTTAGAAACGATGGATTAGTAAGCTGACGTGGCAATGGGCTGGCCATATAGTTCGAAGAACCGACAACCGTTGGGGAAAAAGGTTCTCGAGTGGCAGCCTCGTACCGGTAGGCGAAGTGTAGGGAGACCCCCCACTAGATGGAGTGACGACATGGTAAGACATGCAGGAAGTCGATGAATGCAGGTGGCTCAGGACCGTGCATTGTGGCATACCTTGGCATAATTTGCGAAGGAAATAAAAATTTGCATCAAAGATTACGCAGTTTAAAACTTGTAAATAACGCGTTTTTAAAAGTTATCCGTGTTTGTGATCGATTCGGAATGTTGTGATGTGATGCCGGTTCTTTGTTTAGTCCCTTTGGTTATATTTAAAAACAAATAATGATCGGTAATGAAGACATTAGTGTTTTGTTGTTAAAGTTACTTTGTCTTACGCTAAATTAATTGTAGTGTCCTTGTAATTCATCTATGCGGATTAATTCCATCCGCCTTTTTTAATCATCGTATGTTGCGTTACAAGTTTTAAAATTAATATCATCATAACAATCGACCAAAAATTTATTGCTCAATATAAGACTCCTCCAAGGAATATCAACTCCTGCATTAAGGTTTCACCACTGTGTTTAAAGACGTTATCAAGCTCCTAGACTGGAAAATATACGGTATCAACTTTGATTTGATGACAGTATAGGTGTTATGGCAGAATCGCTGGAGGACTTCAGCACTATGCTCAATGACCTCAATAGTGTCTCCCAACCTATCTGTTAAACTGTCCGTCTTAAGGCGAACATAGAAGAGATTAAGGTCGTGCAAAACGTCCAGGTAGCACCTATGCCGGTGGTTGTTGGGAGCACTACGCTCGATGTTATTGACGAATATGTTAAACTAGAACCAATCACTATTTTATACGTGGTAGAGCCATGTTGCAACTATATTATGTTTGTAGCATGAATGGGTCAGCTCGACCGGGGAAGGACCACACTCTCACAGAATACCAGCGTAAAATAGCAGCTTAATACTGCTGTGTTTCGTATGGTGAGTGTAGAGAACCAGAGACCCTTTTTTACTGAAAACGAGGCATTCCATCTTAGTCCTCAGGGGTGACAACGCATCTGCGTTTTGATTCTTAATCGAGGATAAATGTCTATGGGCTACATCATCCACTTACCATCAGTTGGACTGTGTGCTTGTTTGTAACCCGTATTTTACAAAAAAAATTGTCCATTTTACGTCCAGATTTAATGTTTCGGAGTGTTTCTTTATGAGGTCACTAGTTGTTTTAAGTATGTTATTTGTTGGGTCGGTTTTAACCTTTTTATAAGTTATTACCCACAAATAGCATAAAATTGATAACACCTACATGTGACAAACTACTGAAGTTGTATGGGTTACCAAAAATACACAAGCATAATGATCCACTACTTCCCATAGTGAACAAAAACAAGAGCACACAAAAAGGATTCCTACCGTTTTGTCAGCGAGATTAAATACCTATATCTGGCAGACAATGAAACTATGGTCAGTTTTGATGTGCAGTCATTGCTTACATACTTATCTGTTGAAGACTGCATCGCAATTTTAACTTGAAGACCGGCGGAAAACAACATGCCCGTACAATATGCAGTATTACTCAGATACTCCCTTACAGCCAGATGTATCCACCTATTGTGGAAGGTTGAGTTCTACAAGAAAATAGATAGTGTGGCACGGAGCTCACATGTATCTCCCTTTGTCACTGTTCATGGAAGGTTTTGAGGAGAAGGCTTTGCTTACTTCTCCCGTAAAACCAAGATTCTACAAGCGGTACGTAGACGACACATTTATAATTCTATCTTTGAATAAAGTAACTACATTTATAGACCATCTTTACTCCATAAATTCTAAAATTCAGTCCACAATGTAGTTAGACGCAAACAATTCTTGAGTTTTTCTAGATGTGTTACTAATTCGGAATCTTGGTAACACATTGAGCCACACTGTGTATAGAAAAAAGACCCATACAGATAGATATTTTCGGTGATTCTCACCACTATCCTTCACAGTTAGCCACCGTGGGTAAATCTTTGTTTCAGAGAGCACGAGGGATCTGTGACAATAAACACCTGGCCTCTGAGCTCTAACATGTCAAGCAAGTTTTGCATGATAACAAGCTTCGGGTCCCGCGTCTACGCTACGTCACAGTGAACTAGTGCAGCCGGCTACAGTCGAGCGTGTGCCCCCTTTACTGCCGTATGTTAGAGATGTCACTGACAAGATTGGCTACATCTTAAATCGTGCTTTCATTGCAACATACTTTAAGCCACCGAAGAAGATTAGTCAGTTTTCATCATCAGTTAAGTGTAATGTCTCTATAATATGCAGGAGTGTGCAATTTGATTGTGAATATGGTCTCTCTCTCATATAGGACAAACAAAAGTATCAATTAAAATCCGTAATAAAGAACACATAGCTGATGTGAAGAATTGACGCTCCGGAAAGTTTGCAGTCTGTGAACACGTACAGGATCGCCCCCGTCACTACATCAGATTGGATAGATCACAAATCTTAGCAAAAGAACACCGATTCCTCCCAATGATGATTCGCGAGCCTGTTGAAATCAAAAGACATCCTAATTTCAATAGAGAAGTTGGTTGGTTGCTACCACCCGCTTGGGATTCCATAATTAATAAAATTAAATCCCAACCCAAGCATACAATTACAAGACTTCAAGATCGGAACAAAATTAATAGTTTAAGTCTGGAGGTAGCCGAGTATGATATTTGGACGTCGACCACCTCAGTCGTCCCGTGACCATGGGTGCTGTAAAGTACTCGAAACGTCGAGAATATAAAATCGGTTATCGCGTATAAAACGTCGGGAATATAAAATAAGTTAATATACGCGATAAGATACAGTAAAATATAAGTAAATAGAACATCATAAAATATGAATACATATACAATATAATAAGGTACATATAAAAATATATAAATGGACAATTATATTTAAATACAGCATTCTACGGCTTTGACCGTCAAGCACGCTATTAACGCTATAAGCGCTAAAACGAAGATATGTACGCATTAGATGTGATAAATCATAAACTTTCCTATAATAAGTCGGTCAACTTCCTGAGGTCACTGCGCAAATCAGTTATAAATATAGCACGATTGATAAGATGGGGGCGCGGCCAGCACTCTGACGCCACTTCATTGAGCCGGCTGGCGATAAGAGGAATTGTAAATAGTAGTAAACGACAACAGAAATCGTAATGTTGTTTATAGTGAACACGTTTTTATGTTGCAGATTGTACGAAACTACTGTGTGTATACGTAAATTCAACGCAAAAACTGAATAAGATTCAATTAATACGTAAGGGCATCTATGACTTTTTCTGCCATCAGGCCGTCGTCACTTAGAAATGAGGTAAAAGTTTTGATAGATTTCATATCGGGGAAAGTTATAAGTTACCAACGTGTACAGAAAAGTTGCAGCTATATTATGGTTGTAGCACGAATGGGTTAGCTCGAACGGGGATGTAACACGCTCTCACAGAATACCAGCGTAAAATAGCAGCTTAATATTGCTGTGTGAGAAACGAGGCATTTCATATTAGTCCTCAGAGGTGACAACGCATCTGCGTTTTGATTTTTAATCGAGGATAAATGTAGATGTCTATGGGCCACAGCATCCACTTGTGGACTGTGTGCTCGTTTGTCACCCGTATTCTATTTAAAAAAAAGATTAATGTTTCTCTCTTAAATACATATTGGTAACATTGTATTTTAATTAGATTAAAAGTAGGTAAATCAAAGAACGGATATTTCTAAAAGAAAAAAAACGTTAAAAATGTGTAAAATATTATAGAATACAGCACGTACATGCATGAACATGACATGAATACATGTAAAAAGAACGAATGAGGAGAGAGTGACAAAGCAAATTTATGTTGCAGAAGTGAATGGAAGAGTCGGAAAGGGACGTCCTAGGCGAAAATTTATCGACCAAATTGGCGATATATTGAATATGGACCAAATTAGGAGTACCCCTAACCGACGAGCATGTATGCGTAGGTATATGGATGTGGAGGAGGCGAGAGGGGTGTATCAGGATCGTGCCAAATGGAAGTCTGTAGTCTCTGCCTACCCCTCTGGGTGACAGGCATGAGTGTTTATGTTATGTATTCGTATATTATGTTTTAATTAAATCGCAACTATTCAATGACGACGACACTACGATGTGCGTAACAAATAAGTTCGTCTGATCGATTAAAACTAATTTTACGGATTTTATCGCGTTTAATTTATATGATTTTAATTTCCGACGTTTCGGGTGCTTTCCAGCACCCATGGTCACGGTGGACTGAGGTGACTGACGTCCTGATGTCAGTATTAACTCAGAGTACCTTCAGTTTTTTAATTATTATTTATGGTCCGATCTACGCGGAGTAACTACACTTACTTGTCTTGAAGTATTGCAGGGGTATGCTTGGGTTTAATTTTTGATTTTATTAATTACAGGGCTCCAAGCAGGTGGTAGTACCCAGCCTCCTTCCCTTTTGAAATTAGGATGTTTTTTTTTTTTAATTTTTAAAAGCCTCACGTATCATCCTTGGTAGGAATCGATGTTCTTTCGCGAGGATTAGTCGTCTATGAAATCTGTTGTAATGGCTAGGACCGCCTAGGATATGATGCCGAACTGCAGACTTCTCTTCTCTTCTAAAAGATTTCAGAGTTCTCTCGCTTAAAATAATATAAATTAAACGCGATAAATCCGTAAAAGTAGTTTTAATCAATGTGTAGTGTTCGCGGAAATGTAAGAAATCTTTAAGTTCATCTTAGTTTCAAATAGTGACATCTAGTAAGGGTAAGATTACTACTACGAGTACCATGTTTACGTCTTGTCGTCAGCGTGTGACGGCTACAACGAGTCGGCTTGACTGGAGAAGGACCACGTTTGCACAGTACACCACATTAGCATTACGGAGACGTGTTTTACTGGTAACGAAAAGTTTTAGTTACGAAACGTTCTGTTTAGTCAGTTGTCACACACATTCGCATTTTTAATTTTTAATCGAGTATGAATATCTTGCATAGCATTCACTTGTCTTCAGGTGGTGGTGGTGGTTTATGTCTCTTACGCACATGTGAGCATACTCTTTACTTATTTGACATCGCTATTTAAAAAAGTAAATACTGAATTACCCACGTGCACGACAGTGAAGGAAAACATTGTGAGGAAGCATGCATGTCTGACAAATGAAATATTTTTATACGTGGTAGAGCCGTGCTGCAGTTATATTAGTAGTATAGTTGTAGCACGAATGGGTCGGCTCAACCGGGAAAGAACCACGCTCTCACTGAATACCAGCGTCAAATAGTAGTTTAACGCTGCTGTGTTTCGTATGGTGATTGTAGAGAACTGGAGACCCTTTTTACTGGAAACGAGACATTCCATCTTAGTCCTCACGGATGACAACGCATCTGTATTTTGATCTGTACTCGAGGATAGATGTAGATGTCTATGGGCCACAGCAACCACTTACCATCAGGTGGACTGTGTGCTATCCTTTAAAAAAAATCTACAAAGACCACACGCACTGGAACAATGCAAATAAATTAACTGCAGCACACGCAACGGATGTATATGTAGGCAGTACAAATATACATCCTTATTCTTATACTAAAAATTATTATTTAATTAATATAAAAATACATAAAGTATATGTACCATATTTTATGTATTTTTATCAAGTTTTGTGTATTTATGTACACCCGTATCTATTGTATAAGAAATAATGTTTATCTTTTCGTACTTTATGCGCACCACATTTCATCGGATTGCGGTAAAACACTGTCAATATATTGCTTGCACTTGCGTAATACAATATTAATAGTAGGTGGCGCGCGTAGGTATCGTACCCAGAATTTTTTTTTGAAAATTATAATAAATAATTAAATTTCAATTAATATATATTACTTGTGAGATATATTGTGTTTTCATGCGATGGCCAAGTCACAATCTATATATTTAAAACATAAAAGATTTTTAACATTGATATGGTCACTACAAAATGTTGTTAGGTTAGCTAATTATGTAATAACTTAAAACAGAAGGATACTTAAGTAGGGACTGAATAAATTAACCGACTTGGTATTACATGGATCTCACAACTTTTTACGGTAGAAGAACTTTTAAAGAAACTTTTTAAGAGAGGTTTTTTTACAAGTTATGTTTTGATGGCATCTCATTTCTTTTTGTAGATAAGATAGTCCTACTTTTTTATCTTTCTGGTACCTTTTACTTCTTGAATACCAACAACGTACCTATCTACACCTATTACATATACAAGAACACTGATTCATTCAATGCAAATGTAACTTTGTAATTCTATATATTTATATGGAATTACAAAGTTATTTATGCAGTTGACGCGTCTAGAAAACTGGACCTACATAAAATAATGCTTTAGTTTTTCTTTAATTACACTAATTGTGTTAAATACACTAAACACTAATTGTATTCTAAGTTTGAAGCTTCTATGTCTACTAGAAGTGCCTAAGAGTTTGATGATCGGTCAGTCAGTGAGTGACAAAATTAAGAAATTTTGACTGGTTATAATTCATAAGCTACTGGTTCAAATTGAATGAAATTTGAAATATACCGTGTTTATACAATGTCTACTCGGTTATTGAAAATTAAGACCTCTAGTTTTATCTAATACGAAATTTATAGGGGGCCGAAAATGGCCTGAATTGCTTCGAAAAAGTATGGTACGGCCGTGGCGGTTTTTTTACTACTGCCGTGCCCCCAGATAAATAAATACTTACGCCTGCCACCCAAAGTGGTAGGCAGAGACTACAGAATTCCATTTGGCACAATCCTGACTCCATCTCTCATCTCCACCTCTCTCGCCTTCTCCGCATCCATATACCTACGCATACATGCCTGTAGGTGAAGGGTACTCCTAATTTGGCCCATTTTCAATATATCACAAATTTGGTCGATAACTTTCGCCTAGGACGTCCCTTTCCGACTCTGCCGTTCACTTTTGCAACATAAATTTGTTACTTAGTCACTCTTTCCTCATCCATTTTTCCACGTGACCAAACCACCGAATCATCAATTTTTTTAAAATCCTGGTCATAACATTATCTTGCAGACCACACACTCTTCTCTTATCACACAATTTCTCACCCTGTCACTCAGATTCAGCCCTAATATACTCCTTAACGACCGCCAAAATTTCCCCACTAATAATTTTACTTCCTTTTTTCACTTTTTCATGACCTGAATTAGACAAGGCATCTTGAAAAAAGAAACATCTACTTAACTAAAAACCCAGCAAAAGGGAGCAGCGTTAAAAATTAGGAAGCGTCATTGACTAGAAAATGTAATTATTCACGATTGAATAAACACGATCTGCCTTAGTAAATTGTAAGCAGAAAACGCTTTTTTCAGAATGTATTGAAGCGAAATCTGTAAAAAAGTCCGCAAAAACGAATGTTTTTTTCTGGACAAAGGAAATAATTAAATATAGCCTATTTGCGATGTCATAAAAAAGTGTTGCTTCTGCAAGAGCATTAAACCATGCTCTATTGAGGCTAGATGTACTCAGTATATTTTGTTTTGGGACTCAGTATCCATCTACTATCAGGTGAACTGTGAACTTGCTTGTTACCCTTAACCCATTATACCATAAAACGACTTACCGTAGGCCTAATTATCATTTTGTTGACGAGAAATGTACATGCACAAGTTGTTTTATTCGTGGTTTTTTGTGCCCTTATAGACGGCTTGGATATTTTTTTCGTAATTTTTTTTGATACTTATTTTTGACTACCATATTATATGACTGATTAGGGCACCTAACCCGGAATCTCTATTAAAAGTGCGATTTGTCACATGAGACATTAATATTTCATTAAAATTCATAGCCAAAACGTCACATTCCTATATGTGCTTAGAATAAATGGTAGACATGACGAAGATATAGAATGCAAAGTGAATAAAGAACACTGAGTAAATGAGGCCCTTTACTCTTCTCAAAAATCAAAATGTGCCATAAAGGTAAGTACGACGTTTCATAAAGCTGTGTTGATGCCTACCTAAATGTATGGCCGTGAAAGTTGTTTAAAGCAGAAAAACACGATTTTTTTTTATAAATTAGTAATTCTAAACGATAGGATGATAAATTATATGACAAGAAACAATTGAGGGTTGCGAGATGATTTAGACACGAAGAAAAAAGGATTGAGGAGTGACAAAACAATTTTTTGCTAACGAAAAGAGTGGAAAAGTCAACAAGCAACGACCTAGACGGAAATTTATCGACAAAGTAGGCGATATATTGAGGAAGTACCAAATTAAAAGTACCCTTACCGACAAGTATCTATGGTTAGATAGATGGATGAAAAGAAGCGAAGCGACGAAAAAGTTTGTCGGGATTGTGCCAAATGAAAGTCCGTGGTCTCTGCCCACCTCTTTTAGTAACATTCATAAGAGTGTGAAAATAAAATTTTTAATGTTTAACTCAATCTATTACGATTACTATTACGTATATAGATACATTTTCTCTTTCAGGTTTATGATTCTGGTTCAAAAAACGCGACAGGATGATGAGTGCTCAATAGTCGTCCAAAATACCGACCTTACTTACTATTTTTAATACTAAATCTCACGGTCTTTACTACTTTAGGTCAAAGTAACTGTGACACAAGGAGTCTAAAAGAAATTTTAAAATTTTGAGTACCTGACCCTAAAACTTTAGTTTTAAAAAAAATCGTAACTGTTCTATATAATTTACAAATTTTTGTTGCCTATTTTTATGTTTTCATAAATCTCAGTATCAGACTTCTCGTATCTTTGAAGCTAACTCTCCGTTGCCGCCAATCTGGGTATTTTAATTAAGTCCTAAATCGTATCCATATGATAATTTATTGGAAGCCATGAAATTTTTGAAGCATTTTACGTAGTGGTCTATTTGCACGACTTTTTTTTATAGGACAGGGTGATAATATAGGGTGAATGACACAGTCCACCTGATGGTAAGTGGTTGCTATGGCCCATAGACATCTACATCTATCCTCGATTACGAATCAAAATGCAGATGCTTTGTCACCAGTGAGGACTAAGATGAAATGCCCTTGTTTCCAGTAAAACGGGTCTTCAGTTCTCTACACTCACCATACGAAACACAGCAGCGTCAAGCTACTATTTTACGCTGGTATTCTGTGAGAGCGTGGTCCCACCCCGGCGAGCCGACCCATTCGTGCTACAACTATACTACCAATATAACTGCAGCATGGCGCTACCATCCGATCCGCGTCTTCCATAATTTAATGAAAGTCATGAATTCTTTCGAGCATTTTCCACGGTAGCTTCTTACACCATCCACAGGTCGATTGTGTTAATAGATAGGCTTTTTACACAACAGCACAGTGCGACGTCGTAACGCGAGTATTATATCAAGAACAGTGCACTGATTTTGTTATGCGTCGTCACACCGCAGCATTGTGAAAGAACACTTACGCCTTACGCTGACATCACAATTGCATAGTTCTGACTTTCTCAAACTTGTAGCTCCAGGTACCATTTCCCAAACACAACTTTAGCCCATAGCTATCTACATTTATTCTCAATGACGAATCAAAATGCTGATGCGTTGTCACCCGTGAGGGCTAAGATGGAATGTCTCCTTTTCACTAAGAAGTGTCTCCAGTTCTCTGTACCACACGAAACAGAGCAGCGTTAAGCTGCTTTTTTACGCTGTTATTCTATGAGAGCGTGGTCCTTCTCCGATCGAGGATACCCATTCTACCATGAATGGATGGAATGGACACTTATACTACTAATATAGCTGCAGCATGGCTCTACCACGTAAAGTTATTCTATAAAAAAAGCAAACATACTACGAGCATATTATATTATATACAAATACAACTAGTGTGCACCATAACGCGTGTAACATCCATGAGCCAGCCAGTCTGCGGCCATAACGTAAAACTTGTCGCTTACCCTTTACTGACATAGTTTAATTTTCGCATTGGTTGGAGAATACCGACTGGCATTAAGTTCACCCCTTGTTATCTTAAAGGATAACGAAATAAAGTTTTTTAATGGTATAAATATAATATATTTCATTCTTCCACGCCAAATAGTTTCGCAAATAAAACGTCTGTAAATAATTTCAGGCAGTCAGAGCGGTGGTTTCGAAAGCGTACCGTTTCGATTATTTTGGTACGTACCACCAATTTGGTATTAAAAACCATGGTATCGGCTGCCGTAAATTTCACAGTGTGAATGAAAATGTCGATTGCAATTATAAGCGCGAAGTTCGAAGGTAAAGGAAAACATCGTGAGCCAAAATACATGTGTGAGAATAAAATAAAATATTTTATTTTTATTTATTAAAATAAAATATATTATTGACTACTATCCTCCCTGGTGGTAAGTGTCATGAAGTCCTGGATAGTAAATTACACTATCTTAGCGCAAAATAAGCCTATTCACCCTTGCCGCGAAGACACCAAAATATTTCGTAGACATGTGCATTCAACAAGAACTGGTGCAATGAGGCGAATTAATTACTGATAGTTCTTTTAGAAATAAGAGGACTTATTTGCCCAGTTGGGGGACTAGTATTAAGTCTGGAACTTAATTTAAAAAAAATATATAACTACAATCAAAAAATAACATTTTTGATTGTAGTTAAATAACAAAAAACAATCAACAAGCAATATCGTAATCATTCTCTAAACTACTAAGACCCTGACATGAAGAACACACCCACCTACGTCCTGATACTTACCCGGCGAAGTTTATTTACTCAGTTTGCTACGCAAATAGGAACCTCGTTGCTTTACAAATATTACGTACGTTTATTGAAGCCATTAGCATCAACGGACGAAAATAATAGAAGTAACAAGAAATTTGACTACAACGTAAACGTAGGTAAAAACAACGGGTGAAACTGGCACCATGTAGTGGTTGTGCAAGAATATCCACTACCCCGAACATACCGGGTATGCGGCAAGAGGCGACAGAGGAAAACAAACCAAGAGATAGGTATCACTATTTTATAGAATAAGGCTGACAAACGAGCAACAACCCACCTGATGGTAAATGGATGCTGTGGCCCATAGTCATCTACATTTAACATCGATTAAGAATCAAAATGCAGATGCGTTGTCACCCCTGAGGATAAGGAGGCAATCAGGCAATGCACGGTTTCCAGTTAAAAAAGAGTCTCCGGATCTCTACACTCACCATACGAAACAGAGCAATATTAAGCCGCTATTTTACGCTGGTATTCTGTGAAAGCGTGGTCCTTCCCCGGTCGAGCCGACCCATTCGTGCTACAACCGTAATATAGCTGCTGAGTGGCTCTACCATGAAACTACTTAATTCCAAATAACAACTAAAAAAAAAACTGCGGTTGGCAACTCGCTTGCCAAACGTGGCAACTATGACAAATGTGCCTCCTGACTCGGAGACGTATGTTTAGAAAACAGTCGTAGTAAGATGCTAGCGCTTTTTTCTGCCAAACGCACCCATTATATTTATTATACTCTATGATTGTGACATCCCACGGCTAAGATTGACGGACCCGTGGCGCAGTGATATAGCAATGAGTGGCAGCGCTGCTATTTTCAGCTGCATCTATGGCTCTACCACGTATTACCAAGCTTTGTATTATGGGACTCTTACTGCCTGTGTGAGAACACATTTTTGTTTTCATTCTTGATCTAGGTATACACTGCTACCATTTACGTATACAATATTTATAGAATGTGTGCTTGTTTTTTATTATTACTTTTATATTAAAAAAAAAAACAATATTTTAAACGCAGTTCGCAAACCGTAACTTATTTTAACTTCAACAATCACGCAGGCTTATGAATGATATTTGCTTAATAATTTATTCTAAGTGCGTTCTACAGAACTGAATCAGCGATTAAAATAGACTTTGACTACCTATTTGTCTAAGTTTACAGTATTCATCCGCATATTTTTTATAGTCTTAGACTTTTGCTATTAACGAGTCAATAGGTCACTTAATGGTTGATGGTAATTGCAAGCTTGACGTTATACTGTAATTATACCGGTTCGTTTCCTTAAATCAGGAACACAAAAGTGTGTGCAAGATAAATTGGAATATGGTTATTATTTAATTATTCAACAAATTTCAGTTAAAAGTAAGTTTATTGTGTGTTGTAAAAACCAGCCGTCCGGCGAATGGATAAGGCCCTGCACCGTTGTTAGTCAAAACGTTTATTGAGAGAAACTCCTCCAGAACTCGAAATTGTTTTTCTGAAATAATTTTGTATATTGATGTTATTTCGTTTTTTATTATAAGTGATATATCAGATATATCACTTATATATGAGCAAATAGTCTTAATTGTGTTTGATTTTGCTAAAAAATACAAAATATACATTTATAAATTTAAAAGACCCCGTATTACGGATACTCGTGTGAGTTAGAGGAAATAAAACCAACCAATTAATTTGTTTTTCATAAAAATTTATTTTTTTAAATGTGTTTTTTTTTTTAAATTATTTCTATACGCTTGGATACTGATTCTGATAACACACTTATATATATATATATATATATATATATATATATATATATATATATATATATATATATATATATATATATATAAATACGACAAAAAATGAGATTGACTTCATTATGACGACCAGACGCCAACTGTTCAGTGATGTCTCAGTGATCGCAAGGGTGAAAACTGGCAGCGATCACCGAATGGCTAGAGGCACACTGAACCTAAACGTTAAGTTGGAGAGGTCTCGTCTGATGAAGTCAACGCTCCGTCCCCCTCGTGCTCTAATCCAGAATCCCGAAAACTTTCAGCTCGATTTACGTAACCGCTTTCAGTGCCTACAAGATTGCAATGCAGTGGACGATATGAATGACAAGCTCGTGGAAACTCTCCATGCGGTCGGAGCTAGGTTCTGCAAGACCCGCCGCAGAACACAAAAACTCTCCGATCACACTCTTAATCTCATGGCTGTTAGACGGGAGATGAGGCTGCAATCGTCAACAGATTTGACAGCATACAGGCAACTGAACAGACAGATCTCCAAATGCATGCGGCGAGACTTACGCAACTTTACGAGTAATACTGCTCGTATTAAAGAAGCGATCGAGCGGAACCAGGGCTCCAAAGTCTTTGCCGGAGATCTGTCTGCCAGAAAGAGCCAACTGTCAAAGCTGAAGACTGAGTGTGGCAGCATCGTTTCCGGGACACCTGAGATTTTGAGTGAGATTGAGAGGTTCTATGGGCAGTTGTACACATCATCATTGGAGCTACACGCAAGTGTGAGTAACGATCCAAGAGCAAGTCTTATCCGACACTATTCCGATGATATCCTGGACGTCAGTCTGAGCGAGATTAGAATGGCAGCACCTTAAAATGGCAGGGCCCCAGGTCAGAATGAAATTACAGCGGAGTTTATGAAAGCGGGTGGAACACCGGCACTTGAAGTCCTTCAGAAGTTCTTCAATTCCGTCCTCCATGGTGGCCCTACTTCGGAGGCGTGGAGCAGAAGTGCGGTGATCTTGTTCTTTAAGAAAGGCGACAACGCACTCTTGAAGAACTACAGACCGATTTCCCTTCTGAGCCGCGTCTACGTGCTGTTTTCAAGAGTCATTACGAATCGTCTCGCACGCAAACTCGAAGATTTCCAGCCTCCCGAACAAGCCGGTTTCCGAAAAGGCTTCAGTACCATAGACCACATACATAGCCTGCGGCAGATTGTACAGAAGACCGAAGAGTATAATCTGCCACTTTGCCTGGCGTATGTGGACTATAAGAAAGCCTTTGATTCCGTCGAAATTTGGGCGGTGCTACAGTCCCTTCAGCGGTGCCAAGTTGACTGTCAGTATATCGAAGTGCTGAAGTGTTTGTACAGTAGGGCTACGACGGCTATCCGAGTAGAGAACCAGAGCTCGAAACCTATCCAACTGCAGAGAGGTGTAAGACAGGGTGACGTTATATCCCCGAAACTCTTCACCGCTGCATTGGAAGACGTTTTCAAGCTACTGGACTGGAAAAGATACGGTATTAACATCAATGGCGAGTACATCACTCACCTTCGATTTGCCGACGATATAGTCCTTATGGCAGAATCGCTGGAGGACTTAAGCACTATGCTCAATGACCTTAATGGTGCCTCAAAACGGATAGGTCTTAAGATGAACATGGACAAAACAAAGATCATGTTTAATGTCCATGTCACACCTATGCCGGTAGTTGTTGGGAGCACTATGCTCGAAGTTGTCGACGAGTACGTTTACCTGGGACAAATGGTCCGACTAGGTAAGTCCAACTTCGACCGAGAGGTCAATCGACGGATTCAACTCGGCTGGGCAGCGTTCGGGAAATTACGACATATCTTCTCGTCAGGTATACCTCAGTCTCTAAAAACTAGATTGTACTACCAGTGCGTGTTGCCAGTGATGACTTACGGATCTGAGACGTGGTCCTTCACTGCTAGCCGTAAAAGGACCCTCAAGGTCGCTTAGCGAGCTATGGAGAGGGCTATGCTCGGAGTTTCTCTGCGTGATAGACTCAGAAATGAGGATATCCGCAGTAAAACTAGAGTGACCGACATAGCCCAACGGATTAGTAAGCTGAAGTGGCAATGGGCCGGCCATATAGCTCGAAGAACCGATAACCGATGGGGAAGAAAGGTTCTCGAGTGGCAGCCTCGTACCGGTGGGCGTAGTGTAGGGCGACCCCCCACTAGATGGAGTGACGTCCTGGTAAGACATGCAGGAAGTCGATGGATGCGGGTGGCTCAGGGCCGTGCTTTGTGGCATTACTTGGGGGAGGCCTATGTTCAGCAGTGGACTTGTGAAGGGCTGTAATGATGATGAATGATGATATATAAATAATGACAGTAAAGACAAGCCGCTAAAAAGGCCATAATAATTTGAGATTTCTGTCATAATTAGAGCACTTGCTTCATCGTTTCTACCTATGACTCACGCGGCTTACGACATAACGTTTATGCATCAAAAGCAAATTATAGTAATACGGAAACAGGAGCAGCTATCCGTTTACTAACAAGTACCCGCTAAAACCCCTTAGTAACTCGACTAGTGTAGGTGTGGTCGACAGGCGACGCGACGTTGCTCAAATTACTTACGTACCTTAGCAAATCCATGTTGGGTCTACGCAGCAGAATAACATTATTTCTTTTCCAATTTATATCGATTAAATTTAAATGAAATATGATATAATGATTTCGTATAAAAATGAACTCTTAATATAATTTTAATGCACTAATGTTGATTATAAGGTCATTGTTTAAAATAGTTTAGTAATGATAAGTAAATATAAAAAATTAAAGTGGAAATTTCTATTTAAAACAAAGTTTATTTTTTTTCACTTAAGGGGATATAGTAAGTCAGCTCAAATTCTATTTTCGCCCCCACTTCCCCGCGCGTCGTATGCTATGTACCAACATGTTTGTAATCACTAATACTGTAAGTCATCGTTAGATACTTATTTCATTAGGTTTATCATATTTATGGCTGTTTCTTAACGCTAACCCAGTCGCTTCTTATTTTTATTACGGTTATTTCCCATTTTAATTTTACGTCGTTGTGTTGCGTAATGTGGATTCTGATCGCGAAGCGACACAATTTCTCCCTTCAAAAGCCGAAGCAATACTAACGGGCAGTGTTGCCAGATGCCTTGAACCTTTTATCTGTATTAGAAACTGCTAAAATCTGTATTAAATCAGTATGCTATTTAAACTTTAAATCTGTTTAAAATCTGTATAATCTAATAAACCAAAATAGAATAATTGATCATCATCATCACTGCTTCTTTTGAAAAACAAGGAATAACTACTAACGTGATAAGCTGATAAGGTTTGATTATCGTTATTAAATAAAAATATTTTTTTTATAGAATAAGGGTGACAAACGAGCACACAGACCACTGATGGTAAGTGGATGCTGTGGCCCATAGACATCTACATTTATCCTCGCTTCAGAATCAAAACGCAGATGCGATGTCACGCTTGAGGACTAAGATGAAATGCCTCGTTTTCAGAAAAAAAAGGTGTCCGGATTTCTATACTCACCATACGAAACACAGCAGTATGATGCTGGTATTCTACGCTGGTATTCTGTGAGAGCGTGGCTTCCCCGGTCGAGCCGACTCATTCGTGCTGCAACCACAATATAGCTGCAGCTCTACCACGTATAAAATATACACTATATACTAAATTTTTTATATGGCAAAATTGGAAACATTAATTTAGGCAAACCGTTCTTAATTAAAACTCAAACATTTGCTATAAACGAACATAAAATTACATTATTTTTTTCAGTCACACATATTACTTATTTTGCTTCGTTCTGTTTTAAGTTGAATATTATGGTAATCCAACCAATAGAGTTAGAAAACTCTGTGTAAAAATTTGTATCCAGTGATACAGGTTAGCACTGGATACAAATTTTTATTTATATATAAAACTATATATAAATAAAAAAATTTACGGAATCGTGTTTTCGTCTAACATAGTCCTTAACATTTTACCATATATTTATTTCAAAATTAATGCTGCAATACTTTCGGCATAACGGAGGATCTTGCTAAGCCATTTGAGGTTATATTTCCGCTTAAGTTTCCATTTTTTTTAAATATATTTATCTATGAAATTGCTGATCATTTCAAAACAAAATAATTTTTGTTTGGCTAAGAATTCTAATATCAAATTAATTTTATTTTACAAACATGGATTTTTGGCGGAAAAAATTTAATACCCAAGAGGCAGTATAAAATGCCTTTGAAGAATTTGTTGACTACCGTTCTGCTGATTTCTTTAAGAAGGCAGGCAATTCAAACTGCCACTGCATTTACAAAAATGCATCGGTTGCATGCGTTAACTTATATCATAAAAATGGCAGTTTCATAGGTAAAGACCTAATATAAGTTGAACAAAATGTATGTTACATTTTTTTTATGATTTGCTGGTGTGAGCCGGCAGTCCTGAGTGACCTTGAGCTGACGAGTGCATGCAAAAGCCCTTCGCAATTGGCAATTTATTTCCACTTGTAATACATTAAAGCAATATCATCTTTAACTGCGATATATTAACGTCATTACCAGTTGTCAAGCTCCGGAGTGCTTCTTTAATTCTTATATACTGGATAACCTTTTTTACCGTCTGGAAAAAAACAGGGTTTAACATGTGAACGGAGTAGAAGCCTATGGCACTGATATTTTACAAAAAAAAAATATAAACAATAAAGTTTGAATTAAACGTTTGAAAAATTTGTTTCGAACAATTACTTTGCGTTTTACCCTTGAGCCTGTGAACCTGTGAAGTGAGGTCAAAGATGCCAACTAAATTTATTGTTTTATTGCCGTTCGTAAATTACCTAAGGGGTACATGACTTGAATTTCGACAGATTTTAATTAATTTATTTATTTAATTCAGAATTTTTATTTTCATTTTTTGTAAAATATCAATGCCATAGGCTTCTACTCCGTACATGTTACACCTTATTTTTTCCAGACGGTAAAAGGTCATCCAGGTACTATCAACGTAGATGGCCCTATTTCCGGCCATTAAGTGCTAATTTCAACTATATAAATTCGTACTATTTTAATTAAATCAGAATATTAGTAAACATATTTATATATATAGGGGTGTAAAATGTCATCCAGGTACTATCAACGTAGATGGCCCTACTTCCAGCCATTAAGTGCTAATTTCAACTATATATTAATTAAATTCGTAATTATATTCGTACTATTTTAATTAAATCGGAATATTAGTAAACACTTTTTAAACATGGTTTGAATTGATAGGTTATTTATCGAAAAATATAATTACACTTATTTTCAATAAAATTATTTCATGAACAAATTGAAAAGCGACGATAAACAAAAAGGGCGTTATGGCTCAAATTCCAGCCATTGTATTCTATTTCGAATGTCGTCCTTTTATGTACCTTACCTACCTACCTATTATTACATACCTACCTATTGTAGGTAAGTTTAAGAGGTGCAGGATCGTAATAATGTAACTAGGCCAGGAGTACCGAAAACTATTTCACCTCAAT
Organism: Parnassius smintheus behrii; assembly: GCA_036936625.1. NCBI lineage: Eukaryota > Metazoa > Arthropoda > Insecta > Lepidoptera > Papilionidae > Parnassius > Parnassius smintheus. Next base: position 35,726,315 of record JAUPFT010000017.1, on the reverse strand, counting down.
TTTTATGCGATTCTCTTCAAATTGTTTTACTGATGATATAAATGCATTTTGCATGGGGTTTCAGTTTCCCTCTGTCGTCTCTTACGATACCCAGGCCACGATATGGGGTAGTAGATATTCTTATACTGCCTCTACACGGCAAATGTCCTGATTGATGATGATTATTTCAGTTTATGACAACTTTAAATAATATATAACTTATATTACGTGGCTGAAACCTGAAATTAAGTACTTCTTCTAAGTTACGTCAAATGTAATAATTAACCTCCATACATTTCGTATATATATATATATATATATATATATATATATATATATATATATATATATATATATATATATTATTACAGCCCCATTAATACCCACTAAAGGAAAATAAAAATTTTATAATTTTTTTCAAGAATAATTGCATTACTAAGTCTATAGTCCTATTTATGAAAATCACAAAGCCTAAAGATAAGATAATATAAAATGAGCCTCATTTTATCGGGACCATAACTTGTCCAAAAATTAGGAAAATGGGCACAATCAGTTGCGTAGGTGTTTTGATTTTAAATTGAACGTTAATAGATTTATAACTGTGTGGTTATATTTGAAATATACTTTCCTCTAATTACAAAGAATTTTAAGTATAAGTTGACAATATTTGTAGTTAAGAAAACTAGAAACCTTATTTTAGAAGTAAATAGCGAAAAGGCTGGTATTACTATTGTTACGAGCTTAGGATTCGTGACAATAAAAACTGCCGATTGAATTACCAAAATTAACACTTTAACTACCGAATATCAATTAAAACTTAAAATAAACTAATAATTAATCACACTGATCACTTTAGTTCACTTTATTTCGCTCCAAATCTTCGCTTGTATCGCCAATTCAATACTGCCCCGGTCGCTTTTTTTTTGCGCCCGAAGCAAATATGGGCAACCCTCCGGAAAGCGGGGGAGGGAGCTGGGGAATGCTCATAGCATACCACGCAGCTGACTGCGTGGTTATGTGGAGACTTTTACCCACTAAACCCCACCTTTTAGGGACTGGCTTAACGGTCTAACTAGAGATCCCTAAGCCGTATACGGACGCGACCCTCCTTGGCAGAAAGGAGGGCGCAAGCGGCGAAAAGCCGCTTAGAAGTGTGCCTAATTAAGGCAGAATAAGGGCCCCGGTCGCGGCTTTCAACGGCTTTATATAGACTTTTACCACTGAAACATCCAGAATATTCCAGTAAATACCGGCCTCGACCGACCAGGTGCAGAAAGTTCGAGTGTGGGGCTTTCTAGAAAGCTTAGTTCTTGCATTCGATACTCGATGGCGCTAATGGGAAAGTTCTAGAAAGATCTTGACACTCCTATTTCTGATACTTGATACCAGATGGCGCTAGTGCCATCAACTGTGGCGCGCAGCACTATTACATCTACGCCTTCGTAAGTACTTACGCTTCTTGGCCATTAATAATAAATAAAAAGTAAATCATATGTATTATTTTCTTACATTTCTCATCGAAATATGCAAACGTAACATTTATGTATTTAAGATAATGGACAGTGTATTTAAAGTCTAAAAAATAAAAATTTATTTAAAAATTAAATACATCTATAATAATATTAAAAAATAGATTCTTCTTATTAAATACATTTAAGTCCCTATCCAACGGATATTAATATTCAAGTAGCACATAATTCTTGATTTAAACCATCTATTCTTCACGGCTACAAAAGAGGAGTATCGTTGTTTATTTTTCTGATCAAATGCTAAACCACTTGCACATCCACGCACAATAAAATATTTCTCCATTTTTTAATGTTTCTTTTTGTCAAAACTTAAAACCACCAATGCCGCGAAGAAAATTTGTACATTATTCAACTAACTTCATCTACTTGTACTCATAAACAGCTAACTTCGCAGTCGCTACTCACCGATGGGAGCGCCGCTATAAATTCTACAAATTTTCAGGGACAGGTGGGCTATGCTTTAGCACGGTGCCATCGTTCTCCTGTTCTCTAACCTCCATGCCTATACCTATCGATGATAATAGCTAATAGCAATATCCCTTTTCAAGCTTTCTTTACGTACTAATTTCTAATTTTACAACAGCTAGTTGTGGGGTAAATTTTTCCTCACGCTTGTAATCTAACCTAACAAAATAAAGTGACGTATTTTTTGTCTCTTTTTGCGATTGCCGGTTTCTATAGCATTCTGTGTCTACGTTGACGTTACTCTTGCTTTGCTTGAAAATAGTCTGTAAAACGCTCTCTTATCTGCATGACTCTTAAGGTTGGCCTTCGTGATATTTGTGGCAAATTCCTAATTGAACAGTTTTCATCAATTCTTGTCGCCATCTACCTGGGTGGCATACATTTCCATTTTCATCAAATGTATCTAACGTGCCATGAGGCTTATAAATATTTTGTGAGCTTTTGCTGTTTAGAAGAAAATTATGTAGTAAAGTATATGTCATTATTACAACCGGCACATTCGCTGTATCTAACTCAATAAACTTTTTGAAGATTCTAAATTTTGTGCTAAAAACTCCATATGTATTTTCCACTATAACTCGACTTTTAGATAATCGTTTATTAAAATTTCGTTCTCGTTCGGGCCTATGCATTTCTGGGTATGGTTTCATAATGTTTTCATGTAAAGCAAATCCTCCGTCAACTAACATAACATACGGCATGTTAACATTATCATTAGGCAATGGACAAGGTGAAGGCAAATTCAGATCATTAGAAGACATTTTTTCCCATAGTAAAGAGTTATTAAATACACCACCGTCACTGATCCGCCCTTGACTCCCTGTATGTGTAACTATGCAAGTATGTAATGCAATGTAATGCAAGGTTAAATGCTGCTGAAGAGTACCACTCAAATACTGAGATTGCAGGATCCAAAATAAAACACTATTTATCGCAACGCCCTGCTAATGGTACTGAATTTATTATAAGAACAATATGTGTAAAATGCATTAAAATGACGTCAAACACAAGCACGCGCTCCAATTACGTTAACATATAAAAATGAACGGGCTTACTCCTATATTTTTATATAATGTCAGTAAAATAAAACAATATTTTCTATCGACTAAAGCTAATAACAAAATACTATATGTCTGTTTATAGTAATAATATTCTGACCCTGAGTTATTTGGGCAATATACAGCTATATGTTTGCCATCCATGGCACCTACAGCATGAGGAAAGTTTTTGTGGAATCTCTTTTCAACTTCTAAACATTTCATAGCATTCGCCGGTAGCTGCAAAATAATAAAACATATTTTATTATTTTTATTATAGGAACAACAAAATGCAGTAAAAATAGATGATGATATAGAAGAAATAATCATAATGAAAGAAATTTCAATCATATCCGACGACGTTAATTATGCTGTGTCTGAAAAAAATTATGCGTCTGAAAAGAAAGCTACTGATAAGGAAACGTCAGAACAGACTAAAACTATTCGTCGTTGTTATAATCACAATATAGTCTTAAGATGAACATGGACAAAACAAAGATCATGTTTAATGTCCATGTCACACCTATGCCGGTAGTTGTTGGGAGCACTTTGCTCGAAGTTGTTGACGAGTACGTTTACCTGGGACAAATAGTCCGACTAGGTAAGTCCAACTTCGACCGAGAGGTCAATCGATGGATTCAACTCGGCTGAGCAGCGTTCGGGAAATTACGACATATCTTCTCGTCAGGTATACCTCAATCTCTAAAAACTAGATTGTACAACCAGTACGTGTTGCCAGTGATGACTTACGGATCTGAGACGTGGTCCTTCACTGCTGGCTGTATGAGGACGCTCAAGGTCGCTCAGCGAGCTATGGAGAGGGCTATGCTCAGAGTTTCTCTGCGTGATAGACTCAGAAATGAGGATATCCGCAGTAAAACCAGAGTGACCGACATAACCCAACGGATTAGTAAGCTGAAGTGGCAATGGGCCGGCCATATAGCTCGAAGAACCGATAACCGATGGGGAAGAAAGGTTCTTGAGTGGCAGCCTCGTACCGGTAGGCGTAGTGTAGGGCGACCCCCCACTAGATGGAGTGACGACCTGGTAAGATATGCAGGAAGTCGATGGATGCAGGTGGCTCAGGACCGTGCTTTGTGGCATTACTTGGGGGAGGCCTATGTTCAGCAGTGGACTTGTGAAGGGCTGTAATGATGATGATAAAAGAGGAGTGTGAGAAAGGGTGAAAAGCTGAATACTTTGGATGTACACAAGTCTTTATAAATAAGAATTATGTGTATAATACAACTTCATTCTCCTCATGCTAATGCCGTCTGTTCGGTAATTATATATTTCACTGGCAAACAATATAGGTCTTTTTATAAAAAATTAAAATGAATTATAAGTCAAAACTACATCTTTAAGCGGCTATTGTAGATCATAGTCCCCTGCATCGTCACAAAAGGATAAATCAACACACACACACAACAAAGGCTGTTTACATTTTTCGTCCTCCCTTAATTGCGTGCACTATCCCACTATCCCAGGCACAACGAACACCATTATACGATTTTATGGCCTTTAATTTTACTTACTTTTTAATGAAGTATTCATTTTGTAATCATACCCTAGACGACCTCCGATATTACATCAGATTTGATAGACCACAAATCCTTGCGAGATAACACCGATTTCCACCAAGGACTACTCCAATTAAAAAACATTCTAATTTCATTAGAGGCGGAGGCTGGGTACTTCCCCTTGCTTGGGATCCTGTAATTTATAAAATGAAAACTATTAAAATATAGGTGACATTCATTCTGTAAATACTACGAACAGACACATGCTAGTATCAGTTACTCAACTGCACTGAGTCAGTAATTTATTCATGGGCTGATGAAAATATACAAAATTTAATAGCAAAACAATTACTATAAATCATGCTGTCGCACGAAGTGTACTAAAGAAAGGTATGTAGATAAATGTGGGACGAGAGTCTGGTGATTAGTCTAACAGGTCTTTCCTAGTACTAACACTAGGCTCTCAAAAATTAAAATGGTTATACTTCAATGGTATTATTAGGCAATGTAAATTTGTCAGAGCAAATAAAGTACACATTATTATTATTATTTTACGCTGAAACCGTGGTACCTCCCTGGTCGAGCCGACACATTTGTGCTGCCACTATACCACTAATATAGCTGCAACATGGCTCTACCACGTAAGCGTTTGTGGGTAAAACTATTGAAAAAACAAATATTCTTAGAAATGAAAACTAGCTATACACATTTTTCATCTCCGTAACTTCTTTTTAAATATTTAATTGAAATCAGACTAGCTTCGTTATTACTTGTAGAAAAAATTCGACAGATATCTGCATATTTTTTTAAATTTAAATATAATTTAAAAAAAAAACTAGATCTAGAAAACCTAACCCACTTCCCTACTTGGAAAGAAAAATAATCTTTTAAGGAAAATTTATCAATTCCATTCTATTCGCAGCTACGAATATAAACTAAACATTATTCACTCCGCACTTAATTTATCTGGTTACGGGCTTTAACCGCTAATATATTAGTTAGACCTAAACGTTTTATTGTTTGTTTTTATATTTGCTGTTAACGTAAGATTATTTAAAATTACAAGGAAATTGCAATGACCTGGTTACCTTTTTAATAGAACGTTGTCTTGAGTATTTTTAATAAAAACCTTGCAGAGCATATACTTTTAAATTACAACACAACAGTAGTAGAGCCAGAGCTATATTGTTTATAGCACGAATGAGTCGGCTTAACCGGGGTAGGCCCTTACAGAATACCAGCGTAAAATAGTTGATTGATGCTGATGTGTTTCGTATGGTAAGTATAGAAAACCGTTCCATCTTAGTCATCAAGGTTGACAACGCATCTGCATTTTGACTCTTGATCGATATTAAATGTAGATGTCTATGGGCCACAGAATTCACTTACCATCAGGTTTAAAAAACTACATATATATGTATAATAAAATATAATTCCTTCTGTGAGGTGATGACATAAAAGAAACCATCACCCTGTTTCGTCCTGTAGGCGTCTGAAGAGGCAACTATACGGAATGGCATAAAAATCACTTGATGTTGATATTACGCTTTATTTACCGTCTAGATCTGGTTATATTTCGTATGGTGTAAACGGTATGGTTATAACTAGCATATATAACACATACTGTTGATGCTATAGGCGGTAGAGTCATGCTTCAGGTATATTATAGTTGTAATACGAATGGTTCGGATCGACCGAGAGAAGCACGTTCTCACATAGTACCAGCGTAATATAGCAGTTCAATTCTGGTGTGTTCGTATGATGATTGTAAGGAAGACCTTTTATAACTGGATTTTAGGCATTATATCTTAGTCCTCAGAGGTGACAACGCATCTGCATTTTTATTCTTAATCGAGAATAGATGTAGATATAAGCCCTACATCTACTTACCATGAGGTAGGCTGTATTCTCGCTTGTCATTGCTTTTTCTATAAAAAAAAACACTTAATACACCCAGACCGGCGACGGAAAGCAGCGTCAAATTTGCGAGACGTCTATTTCAGCGATCGTCTCTCTTGTACTCGTGTACTGTAATCCAGTCCTGCACATATGGCTAGTCTCCTTTGATACTGGACGCCGTGATCGATATTCGATCAGGAGGACATTACAATTTTTGTTATGAACTAGAACCGGAGATCCTTTTTACTGATGTTGTTCGTCAAGGTTGACGAAATAATTGATTTTTAATCAATGGTTGATTTATTTGTCTATGGGCCAAAGCATCCACTTACCCTCAAGTATACTGTGTACTCAATTGTAATTTTTGTTTCTATAAAAAAATTGTGGCGTTTTCTTATCGAAATTATTTGCAGGTATAAATAGTCTGCTTATGGCTAATTACATCTGGTAAATTTCCACAAAGTCCATTGCTGCCACACTTTGCCTACAGGTAGAATCTATTTTCCGTAATCCCAGTTTCGCTTGACAGCAGTAAAAATATTCATCCATCCATTACAGCCTATAGAACTCCACTGCTGAACATAGATTGCCTCATGGGGTGATTTTGATATAGTTCCCACCATAGAATACTATATTATGTATGTATTATAGTATTCTATGGTTCCCACGCTTGGCAAGCGGGGTTGGTAACAGCAGTTTTTTTATTATTTTGTGTTATCAGGAAGATTCTGCTGCCCATCTCCTGTTTCATCTTCTCTCAATTAATGTGGTTCCGGATTGGACCACTTGTTATAGGCGCGCGAATGAAGAAATGTATTTCGGCTTGAACAATTAGGAGGCGACCTGTATCAGCGTAGTTCGTTTTGAACCATAACAAAATGGCGGACGTGGCACGTGTCAGTCTATGGACAATTATGCTTGATACAAATTCAATTTAATACGTTAGACGCGTATATTGAAAGTATACATACAACAACAGTACGCACAGGTCGAAACTGATCGCGTATAGTTTAAATTTGTTATGAGCGTAACGAAAGAGCAGAACGTAGAAACTATACATGGTTATTAGTTATTACACTTTTATCGCGTATACTTTCCAATAAGGTACGCTTAAACTTTGAGCGAAAAACATACGGCACTTGTTAAAAACATATACATCGAGCATAAGCGCGATATAGTGTATGTTATTAATGTGTGTAGATAGTATTTTTAAGTTGTACAAAATAACGCTAATATTTATTAAACTTATAATTACTTCCTGTTCGCCTGACAATTTCGTGATAAAAAATAAAGGAAAATTTACTATGTAGATTATATAACATATATTGCCTAATATACTACTGTCACTGTAATCTGGATACTGTCCCTGCTATCTGGAAATTGGCCTTCATCACTCCAATACACAAAAAGGGCTCTAGAGATCAGGTTAATAACTACAGACCTATTTCCAAGTTATGCATACTAAGTATAATCTTCGAAAAAATAGTGCATTCCCAATTATATTTAGCTATTAGACAATCACTTCACGACTTCCAGCATGGTTTCCTCCCCGGTAGATCTACTGTCGTGAACCTTGCTCTACTTAATGATTTCCTTACTGATTCCATGGATAAAGAACATCAAATTGATGTCATCTATACGGATTACAGTAAGGCCTCCGACCGGAACAACCATAGTCGCCTCCTATACAAGATTGAATGTGTTGGCATAAGCGGAGATTTACTTCGCTGGTTTTCCTCGTATCTCGTTGAGAACAGAACACAAGCTGTAGTGGTAAATAATTATATTTCTAGCTGGGTCAAAATCCCTAGTGGTGTTCCCCAGGGCTCGCTACTAGCACCTTTACTCTTTGCTATCTTTGTCAATAATATCAACAACTGTCTGTGTAACTCTCGTCTATTATGTTTCGCAGATGACATGAAATTTTTTTCAAATATTTCTTCATTAAAAGACGCAGAAGCATTACAAAATGACTTGAGAAACTTACTTGATTATTGTCCCTATAACCATCTCGATCTATACCCTACAAAACGCTCAGTTGTCATATTTAGCTGTAAATCCAATAAATTGCTGTACGATTACCAGATTCGAGGCCAATCGTTGTCTAGAGAGTGTTCCATACGCGACTTGGGAGTTATACATTACTCGAGGCTTCTGTTCGATACAAATATCGAAAATATCATTGGCCGGTCTCTTAGGGTTTGTGATGCGTTGCTCTAAAAACTTAAAAAAAAATTAAAACCTTGAAAATTTTGTAGTGTTGTTACGTAAGAAGTATTTTGGAATATGCATCACAGATATGGAACCCCCAATATAAAACCTATATATCTCGAATTGAACGTATCCAGATGAAATTCATTAATCACCTTTGCTACCGAGTAAATGACCTCTACAACTCTAATCTCTATTATGATAATTGTAGAAAGTTCTATCTCTTAGCGCTCGAGATGCGAAGGTAATTAGCAGATGTTACCTTTCTACTTAAGATAGCTTCAAGTGAGATCGACTGACCAGATCTACTGGAGAAGTTAAAAATATCAAAACTCCAAAAAAATTTAGTTTTTTTTCCCACTATCACCACCCGCATGAAATATTAAGAGGATAGAGTAAGTCAGCTCAAATTCTAATTACGTCCCCACTTGCCCGCGCGTCGTATGCTATGTACCGACATGTTTGTAATCACCAATACTGTAAGTAGATAGGTCGTTAGACATTTATTTCATTAGGTTTATCATATTTATGTCTGTTTCTTAACGCCAACCTAGTCGCTTCTTATTTTTATTACAGTTATTTCCCATTTTAATTTTACGTCGTCCTGTTGTGTAATGTGTATTCTGATCGTAAGCGACACAACTTCTCCCTCCAAAAGCCAGAGCGATACTAACGGGGCGACAGGAATCAAGCTTACGCGCCGATAGTTTAGGTAATTTCTTTTTACAGTGAAAATAATGGTATTTTAAAAAAGTAAATAACATAAGCACTGCTTTATAGTTAGTTCAGTTAGTATGCAAAGTTTCATGATCTTATTTAAAGTATTTTATGAATAACAGCGGTTTATTTTTTATTTTGGAGGTAACTTTGGATTTTTTTTCTATCGAGAAAATTTTACGAAATCGTGTTTTCGTCTAACATAATCCTTAACATTAATCCTCAACTTTACCATATATTTATTTCAAAATTAATGCTGCAATATTTTCGGCATAACGAAGGATCTGGATAAGGAAGGATCAGGAGAAGCAATTTGAGATTATATTTCCCCTTAATAAAATCAGAATAGTTATTTGTATCGTGCTAGCAAGAATTTTAATAGCGTATCCCAGTTGTTTAACTTAGACCTATTAAACACAAGTAGGTACCATTTCGGTACGGTTCGAAAGTCTTTTTTCGACTCCAGCTGATGATTTTTTTTATTTCTTTTTCTTTTTTGATTTTGTTAATCTGTAATGTTTAGTTATTTAACGCACGATGTTACCTAGCTAAACTTACGGTTGATGCGACAGTGTCCTATTAGCTGTCGGTAACTCACCGCATGGAATTATTTATATAATACCACTATTTGCGAAAACCCATAAATGGTTTCCTATTGCCAAATTGTTTTCTACCTACTCTGTTTTTTGTTAACCGAGGGATTTCCGATTAAATAAATAAGTAAAAAAATATTGACCCTTGAATTTACTTCTATAACAGCTTCGGCGCTGCGGGAAGTGCAGCCCCTTCTCCCTCCGCGCCTACGGATTTACAAAAACACTGTAAGATATGGCAGACGAGACTACGTGGATTTGGGTCGCGCTGATTCAGTTTTAGAATCTGTCGATATGATTCGACCAATCATCCAATTAGCCGTGTTTTCGCGATCACCATAGATTTTTTCCGAAAATTCGGTTTATCTTATCGGTTTATCCTACGTTTTATCCTAACGGTTTTATCTTAATGGTTTATCCTACGACATATATAAAGTACACATAATTAATTATATTTAATTAATAATTATGACAATGAATGCCGTAAAAAAGTATGTGTCAAATTGACAATTAATTGTATTTCTTGTTGAAGGTAATTGGAAATTTTACGAAGATAAATAAGATTTAAGTGTCTTTTTAATTAAAATACTACCTTTATAATAAAAATAATTTTGTCTCTCACAAAGGACTTCATTATTTTAACAGTTACCTTTAAATTGCCATAAAGTAATAACCTACATGATTTGTTGATAAATAATTGTTGCATATTTTTTTAATATAATGATATTTACTTAGTAAATTTCTGAGCGTGTATACTTAATTAATATTTGTTACGCGTTTACATCCTAAATGTATACAACGTCAGAACATCTCGGTTCTAGCCTTGTTTAATCTCCTAAGGCCATGTATTCCTGCAAAAGTAGGCATTTAGCGCTGTCCCGGCCGCGCATGAATTATTTGGCGCGGACTCCAAGGCAGTGAAGTTGCATGACCCAACAAGCAACACAGTATAGAAATAAGCAGTAGGATGCTTTTTTATTTGACTTTACAAATGCATTTTTTATGATCAAACTTTTTTTTATTATAGCGATAAATTAGGGTTACATAATAAAAAGAAAATTAACAACCAGTTCGCTTTTGATAGGTATGGAAACTGAATGACTAGAGAACTGTTTTTAAGTTTTGTGTGAACACACACAACGCTAGGGGAGAAAGCCAAACTTACAGTGAAATTCATTATAACTATTAAAACCACAGGATTTATATTTATAGCACGCAATATTTAGTCTGTGACAATAATTATATGAACTCGTTAAGAACTGATTTATTGGTGCATGGAGAAAACTGACACGGGTCCGCCGTGGATGGCTTATGGATTGTAGATAACTACAAAAGGATATGAGATGTCATCAAAAACGTAACTTGTAAAAAAAACGAAGTCTCCCAACTCAGTTCTCCTACCTTAAAAAGTTGTGAGATCCATGTAATAACCAAGTCGGTTAATTTATTCAGTCCCTACTTAAGGGTCCTTCTGTTTTAAGTTATTACGTTATTATCTAACCTAATAACATTTTATAGTGACCATATCAATGTTAAAAATCTTATATGTTTTAAATGTATAGATTGATTTGGCAATCGCACAAAGCAATCTTTTTTTTTTTGATGGCGTTACTCCTATCAACTTTTGCAACAGCCGTTATAAGAGAATGCCGATTTTATTGACCTTGAGAAGGAAATTTGGATCCCATAACCATTTAACGATTAACCGTGTAGGGCTTCATCACAGCTAGCCACCAGCAGGGATTGTAGTTCATCACTGGCTAATAATAATTGTAAAAATAATCAACAATTTTATTGCGACTTAAAAAATTATATATTCCTCATTGAAGTAACTTACGTACTGTAGAACAGTTATTCCAAACAAAAAACGCTACTTTGTGTTCGCATGGTTGTTTTTTATCATAGAATAAACACAGGTAGAATTATCGGTAGGTAATAGTAGATTGCATTGTTAAATAGGTAAATTATATCGAGAATAATTTTTAAATTTTGTCATTTATTTTGTATATTATATTTGCTTATTTAATATAATATTACATTATATTATATCACAATTACATTAAATGATATTTTTATCTCAATATTTTAAAAGGTATCTATGTCAAATATAAAAAAAAACATACTGAATGTATATTTAACAAAACTTATTAATATAACATTTTAATTACAAATATACTTGTTTAAATTAAAATAAGAGTCGTTCATAAATGCTGAATGGAAACCTAAAAATAAAATAAAAGCATAATGAGCAGATTTAAATATAAAAATTTTTGCCTAATTACGATAACTTATATATTTTTCTACAAAAAAAATGTGTGTAATAGTCATATATTCGTCCTATACTTAAGTACCCACAGAAATGTCGCATCTGAACAAATTAATTTCGTACTCTATATTCCATGACACGAGATGGCGTCTTAGGAATAATTTGTTTTATTATTAATATATAATACTTTTTTATTGATTAAGTATCTTATTAACCGATGAGAAGTAATTCCTTGGTTTTACTGACATTTCTTGAATTATTTGTGCAATATCTAAGTACACATGACGGCATATTTTTATCAAGAGATTTTTTCACGTGACAACGCTACAAGCGCCTAGCGAGTGACTGATTAAAGTGCGGTGTAAGCACCCCAGTTGAATGAAAGAGAGAGAAAAGAGCAGCTGAATGCAGTGTCGCCTCTAGTACGTAGTACATAATAGCTCAATGATTTTCCTTAAAAATTTTGTATTTTAATTACCTTTCCCTTAAATGGATAAGAAACAAAGAAAACACAATTGAAGGAAGTATCCCATTATGTATTTGACACTAAATACATAATGGGATACATTCATCACAACCAGCTCCAAAAGTGATACGTCGTGCCAATATAGTCAGAAATTTGAACTCAGACACACCACTCATTGGACGTCTTTGTGTTACTCATTCAAGGGCACTATAGTAATTATTAGCTCGGTACATAGAATTATAATTACAATCAGTACGTGTTACCGGTGATGACTTACGGATGCGCAGAAGAACAAGAAGAAATTGTATAGTCCAACAAAACAGATATTGGTCTACGCAGCCCATAGCTAGTTTACAGCTGGTTTACAGCTGGTCCATTTCATTGGAGACAGGTATCGGTAGCCACAAAATCTTCCTGGGCACAAGTTCAAATAACTTTAAAAATACTTCATGAGGAGACTGTGTGCCCCCACTCTCTCTTAATCAAAGTACCTCACCAAATAATTTGACGTGATGTCATTTATCCTAAGCAAGCATGAGCAGCAAACTCATAGTTACACCCAAACCCGAAAGGGATTATGTTAACTTTTAGTTTTGGAAAAAAATGTAGGAAAATTTAAAATAAACAGTTAAAAACATACAACTAGTGGTGCCAAAATGCAAGAACAAGACAAGACTTAGCCAGTCTTGGTCTTGGTCTTGCACTAATACACCTCCTCTTGGTCTCGGTCTTGGTATTGCGCTGCTAGTCCTGGTCTTTGTCTCGGTCTTGCAGCAAGAGTCTCGAAAGCCTCGCAATTACCTATTAGCTATTGCTATTAAACTAGTTACTTTAGATCTCAGAACGACTTAACAGAGTAGGTACATTTTGAGCTTGAATTAACATAGCCATAGTAAAGACCAACCAAGTTAATAAAATTCTAAACATTTAATGAAAAATTCGAAAAATCATCTGACACCAGGTGGGGTTTGAACCCACGACCTAAGCGATCCGTGCCGATGCTTTAACCAACTGTCGTGTCTCACGATCACGGGAGCACAGAGTAAGGACGGGAGTCAGTCTGTTTCTTAATAAGTTTGCATGTGCTAAAACATGGCTAAAACATATTTAAAAAATTAATAACAATAACTTGACTGTATTTTAAAGAACGTTCTGTTCTGTCTAGAAAGAGATTGATAGACCCTCACCGTATATGAAATGGAATAAAAGAGTTAATACAATTTACCATTGATTTATATAAAAAATAAAATACAATACAAATTAAATTACATAACATCACACAATAGCTTTGCCTTTACTGTTAGTTTATATTAATTCTTTTGACCAAAAATTAATACAAATACAAAGTAACATACAGTAATAAAAAACACACACTTCCGAAAACTGAGATTTGCAGTGAACTTATTGAACATGTTTATCTATTAGGTAATAATAATATTAATAGGAAATAATTATTACAAACCCAGGTAGTTAATATAATAATTACTAATATAATAATATAGTTAATATAATAATTACTTAATATAATAAATTATTATATCTACCTATCCTTACCATTATCTAATTACAATATTCCTTGCGAGATCAGCAAAATGTATTCGTGTCCATTATGAGCACCCAAAACTTATTTTGTTCTTTGGAACATGTACTCTGTTCACAGGTCAGTATTCGACCTTTGATGATGCCGATAACAAGATGCTGCGCACTATCAAAGTGCCGATGGTCAAAACTAGGGGTGCACTCTTTTTAGGGTTCCGTACTCAACTAGGAACCCTTATAGTTTCGCCATGTCTGTCTGTCCGTCTGTCCGTCCTCGCTTAATCTCTGTGACCGTTAGCACTAGAAAGCCGAAATTTGGTACCAATATGTGTATCAATCACGCGGACAAAGTGGTAAAATAAAAATTTGAAAAAAATGTTTTATTAGGGTAGCCCCCTATATGTAAAGTGGGAAGTGATTTTTTTTTAATTTCAACCCTAACGTGTGATATATTGTTGGAAAGGTATTTAAAAATGAATAGGGATTTACTAAAATCATTTTTTATAATGTCAATAATTTCGGAAATAATCGCTCCAAAAGTAAAAAACAATGTGTTTCCTCTAACTTTTGAACCATACGTCTAACTTTTGAATCGTACGTTGAAAAATCTGAAAAGTTCAAGTAGAAACAACAGTACCTACTACCGGGAGCAGTTGCAGGAGCGCGGAGCGCTGCTGGAGCGCGAACATAATGGATACCCACCTTTAAACTCATAAGTGGGAACACTTATTGTGACGGACGGGAAACTACGGAATCCTACACTGAGCGTGACCCGACACGCTCTTGGCCGGTTTTTTCTTTTAATGGATATTTTCATTCGTTATGTATGTTTATGGTATTGTTCGTAATGCGCAAAAGTCCAATTTTTTAATATATTTTTTTGCGTCTTATTTAGCACCTACACTACACTCAGTCCTAACTGCAAGACACAAGAGTCTCGCTCGCTTAGTCTTGTTCCTGCTCAAATCTTTCACGGTCAGTCTTGGTCTTGGTCTTGTTCTTGCAAAAATGCAAGTACAAGACCAAGATTGATTTTGGGCAACACTATACATACAACAAAAACAAATGGTAGAAAAACTGTAATGATTTATTCTTATTTTACAGAACTACAAAAAACGAAGACAAACGAGCACCCAATTCGATTTGATGGTAAGTGTATGCTGTGGTTTATAGACACCTACGTCATTTCTCGATTAAGAATTAAATGGTCGATGTTGCGCTCGCGGATAAAGATAAAGACATTTTCTTTTTTAAGGATAAGGATCTCGACATTAGTTAAAAGCGCCTCCGGTTTTCGTTACTTAACATATGAAATACATCATACCTGCTTAAAAGAGCATTATGGTGCTATTTCAAGTAGGTGTTCTGTGTCCAGCCGAGCCGATCCATTGCCATCAATTGCTGCAGATATAATTTTTATAGGATAGGATGACAAACGCCCACACAGTCTACCTGATAGTAAGTGGTTGCTGTGGCCTATAGACGTCAGTCTACATCTATTCTCTATTACGAATCAAAATGCAGATGCGTTGTCACCCGTGGGGACTAAGATGGAATACCTCGTTTCCATAAAAAAAGGGTCTCCGATTCTCCACACGCACACACTCTTCCAGAAGCGGCCGCACAGGAAGTGGACCTGGTCGAGCCCCGACGCTTCGACAAAAAATGAGATTGACTTCATTATGACGACCAGACGCCAACTGTTCAGTGATGTCTTAGTGATCGCAAGGGTGAAAACTGGCAGCGATCACCGAATGGTAAGAGGCACACTGAACCTAAACGTTAAGTTGGAGAGGTCTCGTCTAATGAAGTCAACGCTCCGTCCCCCTCGTGCTCTAACCCAGAATCCCGAAACCTTTCAGCTCGAGTTACGCAACCGCTTTCAGTGCCTAGAAGATTGCAATGCAGTGGACGATATGAATGACAAGCTCGTGGAAACTGTTCATGCGGTCGGAGCTAAGTTCTGCAAGACCAGTCGCAGAAGAACACAAAAACTCTCCGATCACACTCTTAATCTCATGGCTGTTAGACGGGAGATGAGGCTGCAATCGTCAACAGATTTGACAGCATGCAGGCAACTGAACAGACAGATCTCCAAATGCATGCGGCGAGACTTACGCAACTTTACGAGTAATACTGCTCGTATTAAAGAAGCGATCGAGCGGAACCAGGGCTCCAAAGTCTTTGCCGGAGATCTGTCTGCCAGAAAGAGCCAACTGTCAAAGCTGAAGACTGAGTGTGGCAGCATCGTTTCCGGGACACCTGAGATTTTGAGTGAGATTGAGAGGTTCTATGGGCAGCTGTACACATTATCGTTGGAGCTACACGCAAGTGTGAGTAACGATCCAAGAGCAAGTCTTATCCGACACTATTCCGATGATATCCTGGACGTCAGTCTGAGCGAGATTAGAATGGCAGCACCTTAAAATGGCAGGGCCCCAGGCGAGAATGAAATTACAGCGAAGTTTCTGAAAGCGGGTGGAACACCGGCACTTGAAGTCCTTCAGAAGTTCTTCAATTCCGTCCTCCATGGTGGCACTACTTCGGAGGCGTGGAGCAGAAGTGCGGTGGTCTTGTTCTTTAAGAAAGGCGACAACGCACTCTTGAAGAACTACAGACCGATTTCCCTTCTGAGCCGCGTCTACGTGCTGTTTTCGAGAGTCATTACGAATCGTCTCGCACGCAGACTCGAAGATTTCCAGCCTCCCGAACAAGCCGATTTCCGAAAAGGCTTCAGTACCATAGACCACAAACATAGCCTGCGGCAGATTGTACAGAAGACCGAAGAGTATAATCTGCCACTTTGCCTGGCGTATGTGGACTATGAGAAAGCCTTTGATTCCGTCGAAATTTGGGCGGTGCTACAGTCCCTTCAGCGGTGCCAAGTTGACTGTCGGTATATCGAAGTGCTGAAGTGTTTGTACAGTAGGGCTAAGATGGCTATCCGAGTACTGAACCAGAGTTCGAAACCTATCCAACTGCAGAGAGGTGTAAGACAGGGTGACGTTATATCCCCGAAACTCTTCACCGCTGCGTTGGAAGAAGTTTTCAAGCTACTGGACTGGAAAGGATACGGTATTAACATCAATGGCGAGTACATCACTCACCTTCGATTTGCCGACGATATAGTCCCTATGGTAGAATCGCTGGAGGACCTTAGCACTATGCTCAATGACCTCAATAGTGTCTTCCAACGGATAGGTCTTAAGATGAACATGGACAAAACAAAGACCATGTTTAATGTCCATGTCACACCCATGCCGGTAGTTGTTGGGAGCACTATGCTCGAAGTTGTTGACGAGTACGTCCAACTTCGACCGAGAGGTCAATCGACGGATTCAACTCGGCTGGGCAGCGTTCGGGAAATTACGACACATCTTCTCGTCAGGTGTACCTCAATCTCTGAAAACTAAAGTGTACAAACAGTGCGTGTTGCCAGTGATGACTTACGGATCTGAGACGTGGTCCTTCACTGCTGGCCGTATGAGGACGCTCAAGGTCGCTCAGCGAGCTATGGAGAGGACTATGCTCGGAGTTTCTCTGCGTGATAGACTCAGAAATGAGGATATCCGCAGTAAAACCAGAGTGACCGATATAGCCCAACGGATTAGTAAGCTGAAGTGGCAATGGGCCGGCCATATAGCTCTAAGAGCCGATAACCGATGGGGAAGAAAGGTTCTCGAGTGGCAGCCTCGTACCGGTAGGCGTAGTGTAGGGCGACCCCCCACTAGATGGAGTGACGACCTGGTAAGACATGCAGGAATTCGATGGATGCAGGTGGCTCAGGACCGTGCTATGTGGCTTTACTTGGGGGAGGCCTACGTTCAGCAGTGGACTTGTGAAGGGCTGTAATGATGATGATGATGATGATGTGACTACCCTGTATTTTTAAACGTTATCCCCTCTCTAAACATTTCTCGTGTATTGTGGACAATAGTAAAACATCCAGCCCCAGGGCAGTTACTTGTTATAAGCACCCGTACCGTATCGTCGTCATGTATTTACTATTTGTACAATATTTTCCTTGTAACTATCAAACAATATTTATAACCTTGAACAAAAAGTAAAAACTGACTACAAATTGCTAAAAAGAAAAAAGACAAACGAGTAGTAAAATTAAAACATTTTGTACAACTGATTTCAACACGACCGAATCAATGCATTCGAAGTCAATGAAATACGTATCAGTAAAGATAACTCATAAAACTGCTGTTACGCCGCGCTCAAATCAGCGCACTAGCGCCATCTAGTGTCAGGAATGAGAGCGAGGGGAGCTTTGCAGTAAATGACATCACAAATCTTTCGACCGACAGCGCCACCCGAAGAACCAAGTTTCTGGAAAATCTACACTCGAATACTCGTTGCCTGGCGCGCATTTACCTGAATGTTCGGGACGCTTCTTTGCTAATTATATAAATAGGCGCTGCAAGATGCGATCGACAGAGTTGAACTCGGCGACACAAGCGAAGCTTCGGAGCGGAATTAAGTGAATTAGTGTGTTTAATTATTAGTGTTTTAACTTTAATTTGTGTAAAGTAAATTAAAGTGTTAATTTAGGTAATTTTATCGGCAATTTTTAATGTCACGAACCTCAAGCTCGTAACAATTGGTGTCAGAAGTGGGATAAAATAATGCCGATTTTACCCAAGGAGGAAACGGAGGGTGTCCGTAACCGAAGTCAACGCCAGCAGGAGACGGACCAGAGGAGATTTGGTGGTGCAACGCCGCAGATGTCTGAGGGCCAGCCGCCGGCCACGGAAGCCGGTCCGTCAGCAGCTTCTACGTCTGTGGCACCTGACTTAGCTGCTCTGATGGCCATGCTACAGGAGAAGCTGCAGCGTGGACGAGAGGAACAGGCCCGTCTGTTGAAAGAGCAGCAGGAGGAACAGGCTCGCCGACAGAAGGAACACGCTCGCCGACAGGAGGAACAGGCTCGCCGACAGGAGGAACAGGCTCGCCGACAGGAGGAACAGGTCCGTCGGTTGGAAGAGCAGCTGCGGGGTGGACAGGATGAACTCAACATGATAACCGCCTGTCGGAGGCCGAAACCCGAATCGACCAAGTAAACAATCGGGTTGACAACGTAATGGCTGACGTAAAGAAAACGCTGGACGACCTCAAACTGGGGGATGGAACAACAGCTCCCGTAGTAGCTACTACACCTTCGCTACGTGGGTTCAAGGTGCCACCATTCGACGGGACTTCTTCCTGGTCAGCCTACAAAATCCAGTTCGAAGCTGTTATGAAGGCGAACGGCTGGAATAAAAATCAGGCCATGACTGCTCTCACACTAGGCCTGCGCGACCAGGCCTTAACAGTTCTGGAAGCTCTCGGTGAGGAAGTGACTTATGAGCAACTCCTTGAGGCATTAGAGGCGAGATATGGCGACGCTCACCTGAAACACGTCTTTCGTGCGCAGCTTAAAGATCGCGTGCAGCGCATCAACGAAAACCTGCAGCAGTGGGCTCTAGAGGGGGAGAAGCTGGTGCGAAAAGCATACCGGTCTGTACCTGCGCTCATTGAAGGGAACCTGGTGCAGACATTCATCGACGGCATCCGTGACCTGGAAGTCAGAGCTGCTGTGAGGCTCGGGCACCACGAGACGCTTAAGGACGCCTTGGCCCATGCGCTGGAGGTAGAAGCCGTGCGGCAGGATCATCGTTCCCATCGCGTCAGGGAGGTTGCAGCAGTTACAGTTCGCGACCGCAACAGAGGATACAGCCCTAGGTGCTATGGCTGTGGGGAAAAGGGCCTTCTTCGATCCAGCTGCCGTAAGCGAACCCTAGAAAGGGACGGTGAACGATCTCAGGAGGGTAGTGCGGCCAACAGCACCGCACAGCAGCAGCAGGGAAACGAGTAAAAGCCAGAACTGCGGGGCGGGTGCTGGCTGATGTTAAAAGAGCCCCAAGGATCTCGATCTCACAAACCCATGATGGGAACAGTCTAATCATCAAGGGCGAGGTCAACGGAATGCCGTGTAAACTGACCATAGACACTGGAGCCTCTCGTACGGTTGTTAGTTCCCAACTTATAAGTCAGTTCCTTGGGGACTCCGCATACAACCTAGAACGCATTAATTTGGTAACAGCCACCGGTCAGCGTATACCCGTCCGTGGAGAGAAGGAGATGGAGTTGAAGCTAGGCAACGTGATCTACCTGCATAAAGTCATCGTGGCTGATATAATGGACGACCGCATCCTAGGCTTAGACTTTATGAGGAATAATTGTGGCGAGATCGACGTTAAGCAAGGTGTTTTGAAATGTGGACAGGAGGAACTTTTTATGGAAGGTGCGTTACCAGGGAACGTGTACAGCATCAAGAAGATTGTTCTTCCGCCGAGATCGGAAACGATTGTTCCGGTTAGTCTTCCTCGAAACGCTGGGCAAGCTCACCGTTGTGTACTTGTGGAAAGGGTAAACAATGACCTTCCATGGAAAGAAGCTCGAACCTTGGTCAGGACCACTGACATCTCAGGAGTACCTGTGCTAAACCTTTGCGACCGGGAACAGATTATAGAAAAAGGCACACTGGTTGGTACTTGTGAGGAAGTGGATTGGTTACGTTAGTGCCAATATATATCGAGTGGGACCCCCAGCAAGGATTCAGAAACGAGAGTGACCACACTTTTGGAAGACTGTCGCAGTGTTCTGCCCCCGAACGAATTGGTCAAGGCGAAGAAGTTGTTACTCGAGTACGCCGATGTATTCTCATCAAACGATGCTGACATAGGAAAGACTGGTTTAGTTCAACACAAAATAAACACAGGTGAAGAGTTGCCTATCCGTCAGCGGCCAAGACGATTGCCGGTAGCACGTGAAAAGGAAGTGGAAACCATGATTAAGGGAATGGTGAAGGATGGTGTTATTGAACCTTCATCTAGTCCATGGTGTTCACCCGTGGTACCGGTAAAGAAGAAGGACGGCAGCTTGCGGTTTTGTGTTGACTACCGCCGTCTGAACGACGTTACTAAGAAGGATAGCTATCCCTTGCCAAGAATTGACGACACGCTGGACATGCTTACAGGAGTAAAGTGGTTTAGCACGCTGGACCTAAAAAGTGGCTACTGGCAAGTTGAAATTGACCCTAAGGACAAGGAGAAAACTGCGTTCTCGACGGGAAAGGGTCTGTGGCAATTTAAAGTAATGCCGTTTGGGTTGTGCAATGCTTCAGCAACGTTTGAAAGGCTGATGGAACTTGTACTTACCGGGCTAATTGGCGACGCCTGTCTGGTCTACTTGGATGACATCATCATCGTGGGCCGTACGTTTGAGGAACACCTTCAAAACTTGGAACGCGTGCTCATGAAGATTAAGAGTGCCAACCTCAAGTTGAGTCCGAAGAAATGTTCACTATTCAAACGGCAAGTCAACTTTTTGGGGTATGTAGTGTCGGAAGAAGGTATCCGCACGGATCCAGAGAAAATCGCAGCTGTAAAGGATTGGCCGGTTCCAAAAGACAAGACGCAGGTTAGAGCATTTTTGGGTATGTGCTCCTATTACCGACGTTTTGTGAAGAACTTTGCAGATATAGCCAAACCTCTGCATAAGCTAACCGAGGAGAAGCGACATTTCTGCTGGGATGAAAGTTGTAACATCGCATTCCAGGAGCTCAAGGACCGTCTGTGCAAGACACCTATTTTGGGATACCCTAATGTAAGCAAAGAGTTTATAGTTGACACAGACGCAAGTGATATAGGACTTGGCGGTGTGTTGTCTCAACGTAATGGTGACCAGGAGGTCGTGATAGCGTACTTCAGCAAGTCGTTGTCAAAACCGGAAAGGAACTACTGTGTCACAAGACGCGAATTGCTAGCTGTGGTAAAGTCGTTGCAACATTTTAGCAAATATCTTCTGGGACGAAAATTTCACTTACGAACTGACCATGCTGCATTAAAATGGCTATTGCAGTTTAAAAACCCAGAAGGACAAGTTGCGAGGTGGATTGAACTACTGCAGGAATACGACTTTGAGATCGAACATCGCAGCGGGAAATCTCATGGCAACGCAGATGCATTGTTAAGAAGACCTTGTCCTGAAGATTGCAAACATTGTACTAGGCAAGAGAGTAAGGAAGTGGTATCCGTGAGGATGCTCAGGGCAGACCACCTCAGCAACGAGTGGAAGGACAGCTTACTACATGCAAAGCAGGAAGATCCGGACATCAAGCCGATTCTGGAATGGATAAAGGCCAGTGCTCCCAAGCCCAAGTGGAGTGAAGTCTCAGCGATGAGTTCGACCACTAAAAGCTATTGGGCCCAGTGGGACAGCTTGCTGCTTCAGGATGGAGTTCTGTGTCGTAAATGGGAAAACGTTCGGGGAGACAGCTGTCATTTGCAAATGGTTGTCCCTAAAGCTAAAGTACCGCATGTTCTACAGCTGTACCATAATGATTTTTCAGGAGGCCATCTGGGATTTAAACGAACTCTACTGAAGATCCGAGAACGGTTTTACTGGGTCCACTGTCGAAACGATGTCGAGGACTGGTGTCGCAAACGTACAAGTTGTGCGGCTGTAAAGGGACCTCAGACTCGTAGTAGAGGTGCATTGAAGTTGTACAATGTTGGTGCACCATGGGAAAGAATAGCCATTGACGTGGCGGGACCGTTTCCGGAGAGTGAAAGCGGTAACCAGTATTTCATGGTTGTGATGGATTACTTCACTAAGTGGCCAGAAGTCTTCGCCATTCCAAATCAAGAAGCTTCAACAGTTGCTGATAAACTAGTTCATGAAGTCTTCTGTCGTTTTGGTGAACCTTTAGAGATTCACAGCGATCAAGGAAGGAATTTCGAGTCTCAAATATTCCAGGAAACTTGCCGAGTTATGGGTACTCATAAAACAAGAACGACTTCTTATCACCCGCAATCTGATGGAATGGTGGAACGATTTAATCAGACATTGGAGAGGTACCTAGCAAAAGTTGTAGACAATCGGCAACGAGATTGGGACAAGCACATAAAACCGTTTTTGTTGTCATATCGAAGTTCTGTTCACGAAAGTACAGCAGTGACACCAGCTTTCGCAAACTTTGGAAGGGAATTACGGCTGCCTGCGGACCTGATCACCGGGATACCACCCGATGCCCCACGCAGTATAACCGATTATGCAAATGACTTGCGGAACAAAATGAATGACATTTATGAGCACGTCAGACAATCGGGCCAGCAAATGTCTGAGAAAATGAAAACCCGGTACGACCGCAAAATGAACAATAAAGGGTTCAACGAAGGTTCATTAGTGTGGTTGCATAATCCAGTCCGCAGCAAAGGGAAATCTCCTAAGCTTCAAGCTACATGGGACGGCCCGTACCGGATAGTGACCAGGATCAACGATGTAACCTACCGGATACAGAAAGGCGCAAGAGGGTCTCCTAAGATCGTCCATGTGGATCGCCTAGCGCGTTATTATAGGGTCGATAATGCTCGGGACGAGCATGTCTTAGGAGGGGGCAGTGTTTCGCCGCGCTCAAATCAGCGCACTAGCGCCATCTAGTGTCAGGAACGAGAGCGAGGGGAGCTTTGCAGTAAATGACATCACAAATCTTTCGACCGACAGCGCCACCCGAAGAACTAAGTTTCTGGAAAATCTACACTCGAATACTCGTTGCCTGGCGCGCATTTACCTGAATGTTCGGGACGCTTCTTTGCTAATTATATAAATAGGCGCTGCAAGATGCGATCGACAGAGTTGAACTCGGCGACACAAGCGAAGCTTCGGAGCGGAATTAAGTGAATTAGTGTGTTTAATTATTAGTGTTTTAACTTTAATTTGTGTAAAGTGAATTAAAGTGTTAATTTAGGTAATTTTATCGGCAATTTTTATTGTTACGAACCTCAAGCTCGTAACACTACTAATTAGATCTTGATTAAATTTTTATGAGAATACACGGAAATTACCAGCTTTCAGATAAAAAAAGAATCATCAAAATCGGTTCAACCACAGAAAAGCTCTGAGGTAAAATACATAAAAATACATACAGTGGAATTGAATACCTCCTCTTTTTTGACGTCGGTACAAAAAACATACACAAGAATTGGGAACCTCTTCCTTTTTTAGTCAGTTAAAATATAAAATAAACAGAGTTTATATGTCATAAATATGCTGCATAGTAACGGTTTGTACGATTAATGAGAGTATTGCTATTTATCAAACAATTGCGTGCTCTGGTAACCTTTGTAATTAAAAATGTACAATACAATGGCTGCGTTTGGCAGAAAAAAGCGCTAGCAAGCGTTTGTAAGCAAAATGGCAAAACTAAACAGTTTCGGCCAGGACACGTTTCCTAACTTCAGTAGCGCTGACACAATCCGCCATTTTGCTTATTTACTTTGTTTGTTTTGAAGTAGAGTTTATAAGTTGTTTTGTGCAATATTAGTTTCAAGTAATATAATGACATGAATAAACATATTATACATGTTATTAAAAATTCATGATTGGGAAGTTTTTAATATGAATGCTTTACAAACATATATTTAAATAAGGATATATATATTTATATTTATATTTAAATGAGGAAAATAGCTACTTACGATTTGACAGCGCTTACCTCTTACGATCGCCATTTTGCTTACAAGCGCTTGCTAGCGCTTTATTCTGCCAAACGCAGCCACTAACATTTATTGCTAAGAAGATTATGCTAAGTGAATTATGTCATACCCGAGGCCTGCTTTCTTTTGGAGTGGGAAGCGAGGACATGGCGGTCGGTCGCATAAATATTCATTACCGCCCCTGTCCAGCCTTGTAGCCTCCGACTGAGGTAATCTGTGTTAGAGGTAATTTGTATCGATATTTGTATACAAGGCTACCACAGCTCGTCACGATTATAGCTATGCAGTTTTTTATACAGAAAAAGGGTGCCAAACGAACACAATCCATCTGATGGTAATTGGATTCTGTAGCCCATACATATCTACATTTAACCTCGATTATGAAACAAAATTTAGATGAGTTGTCACCCCTGAGTACTAAGATGGAGTGCCTCGATTCCAGTAAAACGGATCTCCTGTTCACTTACTATACGAAATGCGGTAGCATTGCGCTGGTATTCTGTGAGATTGTAAGAAATCAACAAAACATACCACTACAACAGTTTTTCGACATTCGAGCAAATAGTAGTATAGTTGTAGCATGAATGGGTCGGCTCGACCGGAGAAGGACCACGCCTTCACAGAATACCAGCGTGAAATAGTAGCTTAATGCTGCTGTATTTCATATGGTGAGTGTAGAGAACCGGAGACCCTTTTTACTGGAAACGAGGCATGCCATCTTAGTCCTCACGGATGACAATGCATCTGCATTTTGTTTTGTAATTGAGGATACATGTAGATGTCTATGGGCCGCAGCAACCACTTACCATCCGGTGGACTGTATGCTCGTTTGTCACCCTATCCTATAAAAAAAAATGTTATTTCAAATTTTCATTCTTCAAAGCCCTTAAAAATTTTAGTTAGAATTACAAAATCGCTTAAATTGGCTATCAGAAGGCCGCAATACAATCATCATCATCATCATCATTACAGCCCTTCACAAGTCCACTGCTGAACATAGGCCTCCCCCAAGTAATGCCACAAGCAATAAAATACATAAAATAAATTGAATAACGTTCGTACTTCGTAGAACCTGTTCGTCCGGTCGCACATCGTATTAATCACAGCCAAGACTTCCGAAAAGACTTCCAATTTTGACTGGAGTCACACGTAAGTCTGAAAAATGATTAAAGATACTATTCCGCGAAATATAATTCCAAAAATAGCAACGTACAGGCCTCCCTCGTTTCTAAAACCACTTCCGAGTATTATGAAACAATTAGTCCGACACGCTGCTCCAGCATCACTCATCGTCAAATAGATTTTTTTTATAGAAGAGGGGCAAACGAGCATACGGTTCACCTGACGTAAGTGACTACCGCCGCCCATGAACATCTGCAACACCAGGGGAATTGCAGGTGCGTTGCCGGCCCTTTAGAAAAGAGTAAGCTCTATTCTTGAAGGTCCCCAGGTCGGATCAGTCCGGAAAAATCGCCGGTGGTAAATTATTCCACAGAGAGGTCGTACGCGGAAGAAAACTCCTAGTGAAACGTACAGTGGTGGATTGCCAAGCATCCAGATGGTGTGGATGGTATCAAGAGGTTTGCCGCGTAGTTCGTACATGAAATTTGGCGGCTGGGATTAATCCGAAAAATTCGTCAGAGCACTCTCATTTTTCAATGATCAGAATGATGATCAGATAAATGTTATTTGTAGTATAAAGTACAACATAAGCAAATAGAAAATTACGTAACTTAATAAAATAATTCAACTATTTTAATTATAATTTCATGCTATTTTATTTATAACATTTTTGGCTGTCTGTCTGCCCAGCCCAATATTCGGATGACTGAACCAATTGTGATAAAGATAAAAATGAAGAAATTGTTTATAAAAGTTAAAACTTATAAAATGGTTTTGATAATTATGTCATAAGCTACAAGAGTCTCTCCAACAAATCTTTTTTGGTTTGAAATTATGCACAAAAAAGTTCTTACACTTTTTAACTTAGTTTTTTGCAAAACCGGTATTTAAATTTTTCTTTTACATTTTCATTGTACTACGTATCTACCCATCAGTGATTAAAGATAAGGTGTTAAGACCTTTATGTAAAATAAATCGTAGACTAAGATCTTCAATAGCAAAAAATAACCTTTAGGTACTCCGGATTAACATTGACATCGGGACGTCAGTCACCTTAGTCCCCTGTGACTATGGGTGCTGGAAAGCACCCGATACGTCGGGATTTAAAAAGCGTTTAAAATTAAACGCGATAAAATCCGTAAAACTATTTTTAATCAATGTGTAGTGTTCGCGTAAATATAAGAAATCGTTATGAGTTTAAAGTGGTTTCTCGGTAGATAAAATACTTGTCCATTTTTAGGGTTCCGTAGTCAACTAGGAACCCTTATAGTTTCGCCATGTCTGTCTGTCCGTCTGTCCGTCCTCGCTTAATCTCTGTGACCGTTAGCACTAGAAAGCTGAAATTTGGTACCAATATGTGTATCAATCACGCCGCCAAAGTGGTAAAATAAAAATTGGAAAAAAAATGTTTTATTAGGGTAGCCCCCCTATATGTAAAGTGGGAAGTGATTTTTTTTAATTTCAACCCTAACGTGTGATATATTGTTGTAAAGGTATTTAAAAATGAATAGGGGTTTACTAAGATCATTTTTTGATAATGTCAGTAATTTCGCCCCCCTCTAACTTTTGAACCATAAGTTTAGAAAATATGAAAAAAATCTGAAAAGTAGAACTTTATAAGGACTTTCTAGGAAAATCATTTTGAACTTGGATGGAAAGTCGGAGCGCCTGCCACGGAGCGTGCAATGTTGCACGCTCCATGTTCGCGCACTTACCCACTACCGGGAGCAGTTGCAGGAGCGCGGAGCGCTGCTGGAGCGCGAACACAATGGATACCCACCTTTAAACTCATAAGTGTGAAACAGAGTAAATGGGGCCCTGCACTCTATTGTGAAGAGTCAAAATGTGTCAAAAAAGGCACGTATGGCAATTCACAATGCTGTGTTGGTCCCTACTTTAACGTATGGTAGTGAAAGTTGGGTATGGCAGAAGAAGCACGAGAGTAGAATAAATGCAGTAGAAATGCGGTCGTTAAGGAGTATGTTAGGGCTGAATCTGAATGACAGGGTGAAAAAATGTGTGATAAGAGAAGAGTGTGGTTTGCAAGATGATGTTGTGACCAGGATTAAGAAAGGAATGCTTCGGTGGTTTGGTCATGTGGAAAGAATGGATGAGGAAAGAGTGACAAAGAAAATTTATGTTGCAGAAGTGAATGGCAGAGTCGGAAAGGGACGTCCTAGGCGAAAATTTATCGACCAAATTGGCAATTTACTGAAAACGGGCCAAATTAGGAGTACCCTTAACCGACGAGCATGCATGCGTAGGTGTATGGATGTGAAGGAGGCGAGAGAGGTGTGTCAGGATCGTGCCAAATGGAAGTCTGTAGTCTCTGCCTACCCCTCTGGGTAACAGGCGTGAGTGAGTGTTTAGAGTGGGAACACTTATTGTGACGGACGGGAAACTACGGAACCCTACACTGAGCGTGGCCCGACACGCTCTTGGCCGGTTTTTTTTGTTTAAGTACTACGCAAACGAAGTTGCAGCTAAAAGCTAGTTGATATAAAAAGTTAAAGTTACAGCCTATATTATATACGTCCCATCAATGAACAAAGGCCTCCTTAAATTAGTGCTTACTTAAAATTGCAATTAACAATTTCGTCGGTTCCGGTGGGGATTGAACCTGGGTTGCTCGCGTACTGTGTATGTATTAAGTTCATATTTACAACTAACTGTTTTCCGTGACTTCTTCTGCTTGGAATTAATTACGATTGGATTTTAACTTTTTGACGCGGTACCCTAATTCTTTTTCTAAAATAAAAATAGTCTTACTTCCTACAATATCAGCTACATGCCAGTGAAAGTTCGTCATAATGGGTCCAGTCATTTATAAGAATAGCCTTTGTTATAAGTTGAATAAAATCGTTTTCTGGATACACTTTTGTATGAATTTGGTGGAAAGTAAACAGACACTTCAATTTCATTTATTTTTATAGATTATATTACATTTGTTAAACTTTTTTTTATTTGTTTCGTAACAATAATACTGGTCCCTTTGCACACAATTTCATACAGTTAATTTCACGCCGCGGTGTGGTTTTGCCTTTTGAGGTATTCTAAAAATTAAGAAATGTATATACTACTAGCTGTTTCCTGTGACTTTGCTTACGTGTAATAGCCGGAACAAACAGACGGACAGACAAAATATTTACAAATTGTGTTTTTGTTTTATGTACCGTATATACTTTCACATACATTTATTAGAAACTGTTGTTTTGACAATACAAACAGACACTTTTATTTATTTGTATAAATTATTTACTTTCTTTAAAGACTGTTTACTGGCTCGCTACATCCTTCATACCAGGACACAGCAATATATAGCAGAGTAGAAGCCGAGGCAGTGTACAGACATAAACTGCACAAAGAAAATAAACCTGACTGAGGCATTCCTTACAACTAAGATTCTCGTAGGTGACAACGCGTACACTTTTTTGTTTTAACTTGGCTACAGCTGTACCTGAACTGCAGCTTCATACCATCAGGTAGACACTACGTTTATTTGTCTCTTTTTACAAAATTTCTAAGCCTCGTGCAACGATTAGTATAATTAAGTATGTCTGTAGTTTTCTTAAATAAAGTACTGTATGACCTTGTACGCTTTATTGTACCCAATATTGTACCCGATATTGTACCCGATATTGTACCCAATATTGTACCTATATACTGATGTCCTTTTTACCGTGGAAAAAAAACAGTAGCCTATGACACTGATATTTTTCGAAAAATAAAAACAAAAATTTTGAATTATAATCGTTTGAATTTTTTTTCAACAATTACCTTGCACTTTGCCCTTGAGCCTATGACCCTGCGAAGTGTCAAGTTCAAAGATACTTACTAAATTTATTGTTTTATTGCCGTTCGTAAAGTAGGGTGTATATGATTTGAATTTCGATAGATCTTAATTAATTAACTAAATTCAAAATTTTAGTTTTTATTTTTTGTAAAATATCAGTACCATAGGCTTCTACTCCGTTAACATGTTACACCCTATTTTATTTCAGACGGCAAAAAGGTCATCGGTATAAAGGAATACAGGACCATTAAATAATAACACCGAGAAAGAGGATATCTGAAAAGTTTATTTAGACAGTTTTTCTCTAGACAGCGAAACCTCATTTAAAACGATGGTGGTCTAAAAAATTACATGTGACGAAGTAAAATAAATGTTTTGGGTTGAAAAAAAGAGGTATTTATTTTTTACATCTCTTCCTTTCATTTCTTTTTATTCCAAGTGTTTTCTAAAAGTATCCAACCAATTTTCCTTTACATGCTCACAGTGCAGATTAGGTACAGTGTTCAAGCTATTTTAGGGAAATTATAGAAATCATTACGGCTTAGGTCGGGGCTGTACGGCGGATGATCTAATAATTCTATGTTTTCTTGCTCTAAAAACTCTTTTGTTCTGTATGCGGTGTGAGAACTCGCATTGTCGTGATGGAGGACGATGCGGCGGTTGCTGTTATCTTTACGGAGTTCAGAAACGACCTGTGGCAAACAAATGCTAGTATACCATTCTGCATTAACCGTTCTTTATCCCTCAAGAGGAATAGTCGTAACATGGCCGGTTTTGAAGACAAACGTGGCCACCATTTTTGTTTGCAACACTCCGTGAACGAACAATTTTTGTTGGCTTTAACTCATTTTTGAACACCCAAACTCGTAACTGGTTTTTTGTTTCGGGTTCGTACGCGTATATTCAGGATTCATCACCTGATACGATGTTGTATACAGCATTTGAGGATTCTGCGTGGAATCTTTTGAGAGTTCTGACGCACCAAGTAACGCGAGCCGCTTTTTGCTCTTCACAGAGCGAATGCGGTATCCATCGGGAAAACAACTTTTTTACACCTAATTGTTCATGCAAGATTATTTGTATTTGACTCATGCCAATGTCTAAAGTTGCCTGAATTTCGCGGTATGTCACATGTCGATCTTTCTCAATCAGCTTACGCACAGCATCGACGTTTTCTTGGGTGACTGCAGTTTTTGGATGACCTTGACGGGGATCATCACTGAGCTTGACACGTCCACGTTGAAATTCAGCAAACCAGCGATAAATTGTGGTTTTGGATGGGACTTCATCACCAAATATAGAAATCATCCGGTCAACACACTGTTTTTGTGTTAAACCACTTCGAAAGTCATAATAAATCATCGCTCTTGAATTTTCTCGAGTCAATTTAATTTTCTCAACGACTCAACAAGTTTGACAAAACCTTGTGACAAGACCGAGAATCTTTTTTTAAATAAATAAATGGTATTCGATTTTATTCGATTTTTAAAACCAAGGAGTTTTCAATTAAAAAGATATAATAATATGACAGGGACAGTGGAAATATTCGATTCCCGATACTTTTAGTGCAGCCCAGGTAATACCCAAGTTAATGCACTCACATCCTTTTAATATGGTCGAGGAGGGCAATTACTGCCACATGCGTTATGCTTGCGAACAGGTGCTGCTTTTGTGACTTAATGGTAGTTCGAGAAGTTTTAAGATGCAGAATTTCTACTTCCTTGATGAAAATAGCGCTAAATTACGTATTATTTTATATTAATATCTTAATGTATATAAATTACGTGTCACGTTGTTTGTCCGCGATGGACTCCTACACTACTTAACCGATTTTAAATGAAATTTGCACACCGTGTGCAGTTTGGCCCAACTTGAGAGATAGGATAGTTTTTCTGCCCATGAGTGACCCACAATTTTTTTTTACGAAAATAAGGATTTTTAATAAAGCATGACAAAGTGTCGTCGAAAAGGGCAGAACAACGTATGTCTGGTAAGCTAGTATGACAATATATTTACTTTAACCGAGTCGTGGTAGGTCACCTAAGCGCTCGCTGTAAATTTCACAGTACATATGTATCAATTACAGTAAAAATATGTACATAATATCCTTGTATGTCTATGCCACCTTTTGTGATTCATAATACGCACAGATTTTTCGAAACTGGGCGCAACCAAAATAAGTGCGAATCCACAATATTATTTTGAGCTCTATACCGGTAAAAACATCAATTAATTAATGCAATCTGATGTTACTATCTCGTGGGTGCCGTAAGAGAAGATAGAGAGAAGTGAAACATGAGGGCGAGGCAGCAGCATCTTCCTGATAACAACTCTACAACCAAATAATTAAAAAAACCTGCGGCTGCCTCGCGCTGCAACTATGGCATAACTCCTTATTCTCAGAATTTCATAAGCTGTGATGAATGATACATTATGTAATAAGCATAAAATAGTGAATCTTTATAATTAGCGACTCATGATAAAGATAGTAAGCTAATTATCATAGTAAGATGATTCGACGGGATGATCTTATGGAGGTTAGTGTTTTACGTTTACAAGAAAATACACTTCTTTGAGGTATAGTTTGGAAGATTCAGGATCAAAATTATATAAAAAGTTCAAATGTTGATGACTATAGTGAGCCGTAAGTTCGCTGTAAATATAACAGAACGCAAGTAACCCGGGTTCGATCACCGCCGGCACCAATGAAATTGGTAATTGCAATTTTAAGTATTATTAATCTATAAATATAATATAAATATATCTATAAATATAATATAAAATAATAGTACTGATTTACCACGTGCTCGGCGGTGAAGGAAAACATCGCGAGGAAACCTGCATGTCAGAGAAATAAGAAAATAAAATATTTCGAAGACATGTGAAGTTCGCCAACACGCATTGGGGCGGACACTTCCTTGCCCTAAAACCCTCTCAAAAATGAGAGGAGGCCTGTGCCCGGCAGCGGGACGTATAAATGCTGTAAGTAACTTTACTTTTTTTATAGGACGAATAAGATCAAAAAAGCGTACGCATACATTGGGTGAACATTAAATTATCACAAGCACACCAACATCACGTTGAATTAAGCGAAACAGGAACAGAAATACACGAAGATTACACATAGATATTGCGACTTTTTGTAAATGCGGAGCGAACCCGCGCTTTTAACATTTTTTTTAATCCCTGTGTTTGCGTTAGTGAAAAGGTTTAGAACAACTAACAATAATGTGGTGGAATAGATTTTTATTTTAATTACTTTAACTCATTTTTAATAATGACTCAAATCGATTTCAAAACTAAATTATTAATAACTTAATTTCCAGTACACTACGTTTTAATACACCCTTTTTTTGATCTCATTTCTGTAATATCTCTTTTGAAAAACTTACCACAATAATTCCGTAAGTTAATAATTGAAGTAAAGTAAGTTGAAAAATATTGTTAGCATTTTCCATAATTTTTATATTTCCATTTTGCTTGCATTCGATATTTATTATTATTTTATAATTATTTATTTATAATATATAATTAATTATTTAACTCAACTCTAACATGAAGATCAGATTTAATAAAAAAATAATTTTCATTTGATATATCAATCACTTTAATATTCCAACACGTTCCTGAGTTTATACCACAAAAACAGTAAATCATTTTCCTGTAAAATTTAAGTTTTACTATTACCGACATATTGCTCGGGGGCGTCGATATCTTCTGTATAAGTACTATCACCTATGAATAAATTACGAAGATTTTTTTGCATTAAAATACATTGCACATTGAAACTTGACATGGACAAAAGAATAAAATGAAAGAGAAATGTGGTACACAATGGGCGTTGAAATCGCTAAATACTAAAAATACTATTTTTATCTATGTTTATCCATTACAGCCTAAAAAAGTTCACTGCTGAACATAGGCCTCCTCCATAGATAACCTCATAGAGATTATTTTGCTATAGCTGCCACGCTTAGCAGGCAAGTTGGCAGCTGTCTTTTATAATTTTAAGGGACGTGTTTTAGTTTCCCTCCGTCGCCTCTTAGAACACCCACGGGATGATATGGAGTAGTGGATACTCTTACACCATCTCTTCACGGTTATTTATATTAATCTCCTATTATTAGTAAGAATTTTGTCCATAAAATCAATTCAGAAAGTTTAACACGAAGTTATTTAGAATTGTTGGGATCCGAGGTCAATATCCTTAGGCACTGCACAAATAGCAAGATTATTTCTTTAAGTCGTGACGGACATTCCCGAATCGGAAGCTTTTATCTGTCTATGTGTGCAGGGTCGCCTCATACGCCACTTTCAAGGTTGCATGTGATTCGTTATCCTTTACAAATAAGGAAAGTTGTCGGAAATTTTGTATGTCCTAGAAACTAACTGTAAGAAATGTGTCCTTCGGCAAGAGATTGCATTTTTATTTTGCGATATAATAATAATTAACTCATAGACGATTTCGACCAGAGTGAAATTTAAATGTAGTAATGTAAGAATGTGGTGAATATACCGATGACAGAAAGGAAAAACCAAGAGATGTGCAGCTGCAGCGTTTTTCTGATACCGAAGATTTAGGACTTTCGGTGGGTAGCCAATAAGCTCGAGAGTTATTTATAGACTCTGTCTGCTTACAGTGTCAAAGCTTATTAAGACCAACAAAGGCTATTACTACCTAGACTAGACCCTACTTGGGTCTGATGTTCTCTGCATTTATAAATATCATGTCTATTGATGAACGTCGGGCTTTGGATTCCGCATTAGGCCTTAGAATATATGCGGCCGGCAACAACTTACAGTTTACCGAGAACCACCTGTTCAATAAGCTTGCCGACGATGCTCAGACGAGAAATACCACGCTATGAGTTACAGTTGCCGTGGTATCCTTTACTTAATGTTGGCATCATATACATATATCCTGAGGTACCCGTGCCTTTGGACCAAAATTTAACGAGGAGCTTGTATAGCAGGGGTGCAACAAAACTTAAGACGTTTCCTATAGCGAACAACCTTGAGCGTTCGGTCCTATACAATCTACGCGCTCTCGCTAAAATATATCGCGTAAAAATACGCCCGAATTTTTGGAATTATTTCAATTAAAAAAGAAAAGCGAACTTAAGAAATTAAATAAAACGTGGATAAAATAGATTTTTAAATTATCTATCCATTAGTATACTCCGCCATTTTTAAAAAAATGATTTTAAATGTATTTATGACACATAAAAAAAATTTAAACGTGGAATGTGATGATAGGATATCGAAAATTAATAAAGTGCTTTTAGATGTAGCTTATTTCTCATAATTAATGAGATAATAGTCTCTGAAAAACGTACTTTTGCAAGATTTTGGTCGGGGTACCGCCCACCACCAGGACTCTTGGCACACTCGAGAGCTGTAGGTGAAATTATTGTGGGTAAGACTCTAATTTATGCCAGGTAATCTGATTAAGAATTAAATAAAAAGCTTCTGGAAGTACGGCAACTGGTCGCGAGTACAGACCGGTGTGAATGTTCGACCCATCTGTGTAAATGACGCTTAGAGTCAGCTATGATCGTACCATCAGCTTCTTCATGTGGAGCAGTTTTTTTTTTGGAAACAGGACCGACAGTTCATTTAACGCCTGTATAAAAACCGCTACCTGAATCATCACACTCTTGAATTTTATGGCAGAAGCCAAGCCAGTAATCATAAGGAAGAAACTACAACTGCATTTAACAGCTGAATTGGCCATTGCGAGCTTTGAAAGGAACGTGTGTGATGAACGTGACAAAGGTCTTTTTCTAGTTAGGGTTATATTTGACTCGTATTGTCCTTGCTTGGGTGCTTCCAGGATACTTTATGTGGAGTCCTGTCTTTGAAGTATGAGTTGGTAAGGCACAATCGGTGATGTGAACAGAGGTCGAGCAGACGCTGACCATTCTCATTCATTTTGCTGATACCATGGTTACAGAGGCATTCCGGCCAGGCTATGTTATCCTGATCACTTCAAGCATTAAAGTCACTCAATGTATGGAGGTGATCATTGAAAGGTTTTCTAAGTTATTATAAGTACAGATAAGCTATTTATGTTTTATATGAATACCTATACAGAATGGAACCAGGAAGATAAATAAAGCTCCTTAGAACTATGAAACAGGTAGATTTCTTGAAAAAATAGGATACGTACAATCTGGTTGCATGCCTGTTAGTACATTTTATTATTTTTAATCCGTCGTAACGCACGTACAATACTTATATCTATTACACCGGAAGTACAGACTATACAGTTATTCTACCAATTAGGTATCTATGGATTATATGATTGTAGAATGTATATATTACTTATAACACATATAATGTAATTTTTCGAGTAATGAAAGTTTACAACTGTCTGCGACGCAAAGAATATCTATAATATTTATGTTTAATAGTAATATATTATAGGCATAATAGTTTGCGTATAAGAATTTGTCTGTAAATGCATACAGCGTAAACATTGCCCTACGAAGAATGGAAAAATATTTCATTCGCCTTTGCGTCCTGAATGCTGTGTGCAGTCAAGTATCTGGTAAGTATACCTAGAGTCGCCCCAATATCGCGAAAGGTCGTACGTTTCGAATAGAATCATGGTAAACCTTACCGTAATTCAAGTATCTGTATATAAAATATATACTTCAGACTTCGTGGTGGCCAGTCTCAACGGAGACCAATCATATGCACAGGACAGAATTGTAGTGGCCAAGTTATGCGCAAGCGCAGTGCTCCCTATATTCCCTAACTCCCAAAGTCCGACGCAACGAGAACCGGTACCGCCAGTGAGATTAGGCGCAGGATCAATGGCTTTACATGCATTCCAAGGCACGAGGACGAATCGTCGCCCATTTTCTGACTCTGGACAACTACTAACAATTTCTTGAAAAAAAAAACCTAATCGATGATTTTTGCTGAACCCGGAATCCAAAACCGTGACCTCATGATCAGCAGTCGCGCTTATAACCCCTAGATTCACCAGGCAGTCTTGTCAAATATATCTATAAGCAGATACTAAGTCTAATGTACATATGTATTTTTAAAATAATTGTGACAACCAAGAAAAATGTCATAAAATGCTCAATGACTGTCGTAGGTCACACCAGTCATTGAGCATTTTATGCTGGATATTAATATCGATTCACAATTAAGCATCAAAATGCAGCTGAATTATCATCTCCTGCAAAAAAAATAGAAATGTCTCATAGCGAGTATAAAGGTTAGCTTCTGTTGTCGTCAAAAACATTATGAAATATTATTCCGATATTTTTGTGAAAGTTTTTCTTAGCATTATTCTGTGAAAGTGCGGTCTTTATCCAGTCAAGCTGGCTGATACTTGCTGCAATTATAATAATACAGTTGCAGCATAGCTTTACCACGAGGCATGAATACTTAGGTAACGTGATAGAGTCATGCTGAAGCTGTATTAGTAGCATAGTTGTAGTACGAGTAGGGTAGTAATGTAGAGTAGCCGCCGTAGAGTCTACATCACCTGAAGATGCTTCGTGTAGAGGCGAAACACGTGTCGTATTATCGTTGATGGTGTGTCTTTCCTGGAATAGTGGTGTTGGGAGTGGTAGTGCTGGGAGTAGTAGTTCTGGGATTAGTGGTGACGGGATTAGTGCACGCAATTGAGGGAGGGCGGGGGATGCTCTCCAATCTAGGTAAGACACATCATTGTATTTAATTGAGCGGATGGTTGCAAAGTATATATATATATATATATATATATATATATATATATATATATATATATATATATATAAACTATTAATATCTTTATTATAATGGATTTTCGCAAAGTAACGCCCGATTCTATCAATTATATCACACCTGTCATTGCGCTCTGACGTAAGTAGTCTGTTCGTAAATTTCCATTACAGTCTCGATTCAGCCATTTCGAAGATTAGTCCCGGCAGACAGACGTATTTAAAAAAAAAGTTTATTCATGTCTTAATGGCATGCAAATTACCCCTTCAGCTCAATATAAGGCAGGTACATCGATATTACCTAGTATCTGTCTACTTCAAATTTATTTATATGTGTGTATATATTTGATTTATTGCTCATTTTTCAGTCATCAAATAGAAGTTACTTAGGATAAAATACATCTTTGTACATATAAATAAAATTGAAGTTTCTGCCCGCTTCGATAAAACAAATTTACAAATAAGGCTGTTTGTTTTTCCGTCAGGGCTCGAAATAGATGAACTATTCACAAAGGATCAAGGCTATATTTTATACAAAAAACTTGATTTTTTTTTTGGGAGAAGCACAAATTGGTAGTTTAAATTTGTCTTTGACTGTCTTAAATATAAAAATAGCAAGCAAAGCAGTCGGGTCGCCAGTAAACATATAAAAATTAAAGTTTTATGTATTAAGTTCAATTACTTTCACAATTTTAAAAAATATCGTGTTCATAATTTATTTAATGGATGATTTTTATATGATTATTGAAGAATCAACCCAAAATAAAGTATAAAGCAAGTGGTAAAATTAAAAAATGTTGTAAAAACCGACTTTAATTTATAATCGATATAAGAGCATCATCAATGTCAGTTAAATACGCATTAGTAAAGATAACTTTATAACTACTGGTCACATCTTGATCAAATTTATATGGACCACATTAGAAGCACTAGCTTTCAAATAAAAAAAGAATCATCAAAATCGGTTCATCTAGAAAAAAAAGTTCTGAGGTAGCATAAATAAAAAAAGTTCTGAGGTAGCATAAATAAAAAAGTTCTGAGGTAGCATAAATAAAAAAAGTTCTGAGGTAGCATAAATTAAAAAAAGTTCTGAGGTAGCATAAATAAAAAAGTTCTGAGGTAGCATAAATAAAAAAAGTTCTGAGGTAGCATAAATAAAAAACAGTCTAATTGAGTACCTACTTTTTTGAAGTCAGTTGAAAATGAAGTTAATTAGTCTTATTAAAATTATTAACTTTTGGCCTGATCTGAATTACGCAGTATTATTAATACTGCGTAGTTCGGACCAAACATTAATAATTTTAATCTAAATAGTCTTATTTAATTTGCGTCGTCTATTTCAAATTTCAGATAAAGAAATTGATTACAATATTTTTGCAAGCCTTCGTATACCTAGAATAAGCTAAAGATTATGTACTGGCGATTTTTGAGGTCATCTCTGTTCAATTACAATATTTTTTTGCAGTCATTATTATATTGTGACGTAAGACATTTTGCAGATATTCCACTATCGAGGTATTTGTTTTGTTTTGTATTCGCGTAGTAGTATACGTTGTACGTTGTAGACGCGTTCAAAAATTATAGCCCTTTAAACATCTCGAATAGATTTTTAAATATTAAAACTTTCAAACGAGAAATAGTCTTAAGTTCATGTCCATAGCGCTAAATTGACTGCCAATAAGGTGATGGCCAATTATATTATATAATTTGTTAGAATTAAAAGACACAAACTACACTTTTGAAACAGTTTGTGCCAACTAAATCTAAAATATACATTTATAATTAGCGTTTCGGTCTATTAATGTGACGTCATTCAGGTTTTACGTTACCATCAAAGACCATTTATTATTTTTATTTTATTTAATTTCCATTACCGATCACGGCCGAATTAAAACGTGGCTAGAGATTAATTTTAAAGATTAATCCTTAGTCTCTATATGATTGGTCTACTGTCAACTTAATAAACTTTTCGGATTATACAACAGGAAATCCCAATTTTCATATAGGAAATACACCAGGAAAGGTTAGTTGTTAAAAATACTAAGTGTGAGAGCGGATGTTCAACATGCTCTCTTGCGTAGGCAATTAATCATTTTCAGCAAGAGACAGAGTATCCGCATTATACATTCAGTATAGATCAATTAAAGTTAGACCATATCCATAGTGTGATATGTCCCCATCACCATTACACACTGGTGTAATGTGAAGGGCACAATTACATGATAACACCAAAGTATGCAAGTCAACTGCAACACCACCTATCTCTACGTAACAGCTTGTCAGCAGCACCATCCTCCTTGCCTGCACTGGAAGAACCACTACAGCGGACAAAGCCACGACACTATCCTAGCATTCGTAGAATTTCTTCACTCGTAGAATTGTACAATGCGAAATCTCTCGCGTACGGTGTATACAGTGAATTTTATACTGCACAAACACTGGTAATTTCTCGATATACGTTTTTTATTAGTGATCGATGCGATATATCCTCAATTTCACCTTGCCACCATCGATATGACGCACCGCTAGAGCGACGCAACCTCTCGCTCACTCTCGATGCAACCGGTAGAAGGTATTTTGTAGACGCGCCGATAAACTTAATAACTAAAAGGCCGCCTTAGAACAAATCCACAATGAACGTTAATATCTTAGTGTAAAATTACTAGTATATTTAAAATTATTTGAATAAAATATGTTTTTTTATACTGTCTATGGAAGCAGGTGGGTGCCTCAGGACCAGGCTTTACAGCGTTCCTTGGCAGAGCCTATGTTCAGAAGTGGACTTGTGAAGTACTGTAATATTGATGGTTATATACAACGTAATAATCAATGATACAAGTATATAATAAATAAACTACGATTAAACTTCCAATCTATTTAATAAATTTGACCCGAACAACGTGCCCATGTGACTGTGTGAAATTTCACATAATCGCTTCCCAATAACAATGTAAACTTCATTGTTCAGTGTATTCTGACGCTTAACTTTCCAACGATTCCTCCATTATCATCAAGTATCGGATGCATTTAGGTCAACCACTGTTATTGCAAGTGACCTTGCTCGCTTGCATGCTGTAGTTTTAATTATCGTTTTTTACTTTGTGTAATTCAGTGCCAGCCAGTCAGACGAAGAAAAAATTTAAATTAACTCTTTGTTTATGATGATATCCTAGTAGCGAAAATTAATTTAAACCTTCATTCAATTCATTCAAGCCGGTAATAATGAGAGTCCACTGCTGTCAGGCACCCTGAATTAACTATGAGGGGAATATGTGGCATAGTTGTCACGCTTGGCAACTATGCCAATTAATTACTATGCCAAAAATGCCATTTGCGGGTTGGCATCCACCGTTTTTATTTTGATTATAATTTGTTATGAAAAAGACGCTTTTGTTTTATTTCCCTCTGTCGCTGGACACAAAACCCACTGGATGATGAGTTATGGAATATCTTCAGTGAGTACCGGCTTGTGTATCTTGGCCAAATTCGATTTCGATCGAACAGAAGTGTATATATATATATATATATATATATATATATA
This sequence comes from Parnassius smintheus behrii, assembly GCA_036936625.1. NCBI lineage: Eukaryota > Metazoa > Arthropoda > Insecta > Lepidoptera > Papilionidae > Parnassius > Parnassius smintheus. Next base: position 35,685,373 of record JAUPFT010000017.1, on the reverse strand, counting down.
TATATATATATATATATATATATATATATATATATATATACACTTCTGTTAACTTTTTAGGCAGTGGTTCTAGCGTGATCATTTTGCGCCTGAGTCACTTAAGAGTAAAGTATGCTTTAAATTACCTTTTATTGATCAATTTAAAGTAATCATGAATGATCAACGCTTTGTAGTAGTAATGCGGCTTCTATACTGTTTTAGTGGCGTCAAACTAGTGTGCGGTCACCTTGTTGGTTTTCTTGACTAATTGCGAGGTTAATGTGCTTTTTTACCACTAATATTCCCTGCGCTGTTGATAGATGATATCTAAGAGTCGATTTCATATTCATCATTCATCGTTTTAAAAGATTAAAGAGGAGTTTTGTATCATTTTGTTAGTATATTGTACAAGTAACTTTATTAATTGTTTTGTGTTATTAGTTAGAAGGTACAATTGGACTGACATCTTAAAAGTAACGTAACTCCCCTAATCCAAAAAGAATAAAAATAGTTCAATTGTTTTACTTTTATATTTAGTCAGGTTGTAATTTTTATGATGGAAACATTTTACCTATTGACTAGCAGCATTATGTACCTAATATTGCTTAATTTAATTAGTTTTACTGTTATTACTACAAGTTAATTATACTATGGCTTATAATTATAACCTTCGCGCAAAGAAGCAATAAATTGACAAAGTTTTAGCGCAATCTGATGAATGGTATGGCAGGCAGGGCATATAATACGAACAAACAAGCATTAATTTTTATATATTATCTATGAACAAATATTACTGATTGGGTGCGTATTATTTTAATTCGATAGTTTTTAATTTATTAATTTATTTCCTTCAACATTTTTGTTTTATTTTTTTAGTACCTACTGAAAGTTTATTTCAAATTAGTAGTATTTATTAATAGATCGATTTCATAATACGTTAACGTAAAAGAAAAAGAAATTGTAAAATACCACAGTGTCATTTGCTTCTATTCGGTTCACCTGTTTACATCCTATTTTTTTCCAGACGGTCTAAAATATCCCCAAGCATATTAGATGGAAAAATGACCGCTTAAGAAGTAAAAATCTTAGTTAAATCTGAAAAATAACCATAACAGCTAAACTATATACATACACAAAATATTAAAATATACAACAAATATAATTTACAAACCAATTTTACAACCAATTTAATAATTATCATTTTTACGCGTAATAATCATGTTTACGCGAATACTACGCATTTAATAAAATACATTTTAAGAATTTCCGTTGGTTTTAATTATATTCACAAGCTTTCGAAAATGTGTGCCGGAAATCTGAACTAAATCGAACCGTGCGGTGCCGGTGTAAGAATATTCACTATCCAATACCCATATCGTCCTATGGGTCGTCCTGTGGGTCGTCCTGTGGGTGTCGTAAGAGGCAACCAAGGTGACCAAACCAGGAGATGAGACACAGCGTCTTTCTAATAGTAACTATGAAATAAAAACCTGTACCTACTAATTCACTTACCTATGAATGAATGCCTGTGTTCAGTAGTGGGATTTCATAGCCTGTGAAGGATGAAAAGAAAGCTGAAATGAAACAAAGTGAAAGAAAAGCAAATTTTACGCTGGTATTCTGTAAGAGTGTGGTCATTCCCTGGTCGGGCCAACCCATTCGTGCTACAACTATACCAGGTACTAATATAACTGTAGCATGGTTTCACCACGTATAATAACCCACTATGGGTCGCAGCTGATGGTTAAATTAGTCAATTAGATTGAAATTAGTTTTATTCAATTCGTAAGGCTTAAATCATAAGGCTATGTTAAACGCCAACAAACAATTACATAAATATGCCTACTCAAATAGCAAAGTCGTCCGTTAAGGAAACTATTTTATCACTAAAAAGTTATAATAAGGCTTTATTAAAGTGTCCGTTACGACAGTGTGTTGTATAATAGCGACTAATAAAACCTTTCAGCTGTATAATCTGCACCCATCAAAGTAAGTCGAAAATATAAAAATACGTCTTAGCGTTTCCGAGCAAATACTTGACAAATTTTCTTACATCACAAGCTAAGTTCAAGTCTTATTGAATCAGGTGGTGATGTAGATCATGATTCTCTGAAACCAACTTTAACTTTAAAATTTAGATAACAAATAACAATTCCGACTAGGCTAGTCATACTGGCCCTGTCTACAAATAATACGTGATTACACTTCCTGTCCTTGGAGTATTAATAAGCAAGCTACCGTAAAATCGGGTCAATAGAAACCGCGTGGTGGATACAAACAAGTCTGGTTATTCGATAAAGTAGTGTCTAGGTGTTTCAAGATTGCCAAAATAAAGGAAAAATGTTAGCATATAATAAACAGTAATACATATAATAATGAACATAAAGATATGTAGAAAAACCTACAGACAATTTAATCATATAACCAGATTTGTTTCTAGTCACCCGTGGTTTCTATTCACCCCATTTTACTAGGTACTTATTTATACTCTAAGGTAAGTGGCAGTACCTTAGAGTATACATTAGTAATTAAGGCAGCCGGGTGGTACTTATTTAGACGACTACCTTGGAGGAAAAAATGGACTAACTCAAGACGGACTCCTACTCTAGAATGTGATTTTTTTATTCTGCTTATTTCACAATCTTAACTTGATCATTGTGATTAAAGCATAATAGTAAAAATGACCTTATAGTTGTATTTTAAGCTATTGCATAGGTTTTATAGCCGACTTTGGGCGCGGCGACCAATTCAAGAAATTCCGTAAGCGCCCTCCACATTCACGCCGTGAACACCCGTGAAAGGCGTGAACCGCGAATGTGGATGGCTTTCGCGCCCGTTCACGGGCTTCGCGCCTTTTCACGCCGTGTTCCCCGTCCAGTGTCGGTATTTTGCGCCCGCTTCAAAGGGTTTACGGTGCGTGAACCTTCCGTGAACGCAAGCGCATCCACACTCGCGCGTGAACTCAGTAACGCACGGGACTCGGTGCGTTGAGGTTGTGCTTATTAGTATTTGTTTACGGCGGACGGTGCTTCAAAATGAGCGTCAGTTGGACGAACGAGCAGGAACTCTTATTGATCGAGTGTTTTCATGCCGAACCCATTTTATGGGATGCTAAACACAAAGACCACAGAAATAAAATAAAAGTACATGATGCATGGATACGAATAGGGAAAATAATGAACATTGAAGCGACTGATTTAAAAAAAAAAGAAAATCTTATGTCCAGTTATAGGAATTATAGGAAAAAGGTGAAAGATTCCGAAAGGAAGTCTGGAGCAAGCAGTGACGAAATTTACAAGCCCATTTGGTTTGCCTTTGACGCGATCGATGCTTTTCTAGGAGAAAGCGATATTTGCAAAAAAACTACAAATACGGTTAGTATGTTTTATTTGCAATTTATTATTAATGTCAACATGTAATACGGGCTCCATACTCCTATGTGATTCACGGCGTGAATTCACGCCGTAATTTTGCCGCGAAGTCGTCGTGAAAAACATGTCCCTCCACATTCGCACCGTTCACAGTTTAGTTCGCGCGCTCGTCGAGAATGGACGCCGAATTATGCACTGCTATCGCCGTGACGCTATGCACTTTGGCTCACTACAATGACGTGTATATAAAAGATAAAAAAAATGGAGACGAAGAAGATGGTGGATGACAAAGATACATCGAAATAGAACAAGGAAAGTGGTACCTATGATGAGTGTCGATTCAGATGGCGTAAAAGAACTGTTAAATAATTAGTTCAGTCCTGTCAGACACAAAAAACTGTACGGGCTTTTAAAGTTAAAGATTATTTGCGTGGTAGAGCCGTGCTGCAGTTATATTAGTAGTATAGTTGTAGCACGAATGGGCCGGCTCGACCGGGGAAGGATCACGCTCTCACAGAATACCGGCGTCAAATAGTAGCTAATTCTGCTGTGTTTCGTATGGTGAGTGTAGAGAACCGGAGATCCTTTTCACTTAATGTTAATTTATTATATATTTATTAATTTCAATATTAATTTCTATTTTATTTTATACTAACATTTCGTTAAGGTTTGTTTTACTACCAATCTATGACTATTGTTGGTCGAAATAAAGGATTTTATTTATTTTTGTTATTATTTACTCGAAACGAGGCAGTCCATCTAAGTCCTCACGGATGACAACGCATCTGCGTTTTGATTCGTAATCGAGGATAGATGTATATGTCTATGGGCCACAGCAACCACTTACCATCAGGTGGACTGTGTGCTGGTTTGTCATGCTATCCTATAAAATAAAAAAATAAAGGATTCGGTTAAAGCATTTGCTATTCAAATTGACACCATTTTCAATAAACATATTAACCTTTTACCCAACGGGACCGCAAATATATCGCAAGTGTTAAGCTTGACATGCACTCGATATAGTACTATTTTATTGCACACAAAACGAGTTTCATAGGGTCATTTTATTTGTTGCAGCTTAACTATGGAAAACCAATTGATGGAATTAGTTGCCGAACCTTCCGGTGAATTTAAAAAGTTTACTCGAATGTCTTTAGAAGATTTTGAGTACTTACTAAATAAGGTTTCACCAGTGATTATGAAACAAGATACTCAACTGCGAAAAGCCATTCCAGCTCGAATGCGTCTCGCTGTCAAGTTAAGATTCTTGGCTTCTGGAGATAGTTACGAAAGCTTGCATTTCTTATTCAAAATTTCACCTCAATTAGTTTCGGAGATCATACCTGAAGTATTTGAATCAAGTCTTGAAGGAGGAAGTTAAGGTAATAAAATAAAATTTTACTTGAAATCGTGTTTATTTATTAAAAATGGAAATAATCACTTATTATCATAACTGAATTAACTTATAAGTAGCTCCTCCAATAACTAAATATAAAAAGTGAATCATCTTTATCTTAATTATGTCAAGAGCACGGAAAGCTTCAGACTTTGAAATTTGTAATGTTTTCTTATGCCATACATAATAATAGATAGAATAGAACTGAAAGAGTGAAGCTTGACATGCACTTGTCTGTACTTATTCTGAGATCAATCCTAATAAAAAACATAATACCAAAAAAATAGCAATGTTTTGGCTTACAGTTAGGCAAGATGAAATGCGGTATGATCGACATCGATCGATGAGATTGGTATTCAGAATACGTTGAGCGTGATGTGCTGGGTCTCTCATATAACGCAGTACATGGAGGTGGAGATTGGTGTTCAGAATACGTTGAACGTGATGTGCTAGGTCTCTCATATAACGCAGTACATGGAGGTGGAGATTGGTGTTCAGAATATGTTGAACGTGATGTGCTAGGTCTCCCATACTGAGCTGGGCTATTAGAGAATCTGTTGTATCGATTTCGACTATTTTGTTGCTGGCGTAAGAATATGCCGTCTATTTCATACATGAAAGGTAATCTGTCATCTTCAGGTAATGTCTTTATTTTTTTGGATAACATTTTACCATATAGGTCATAAACATCATCTTGGTCGGAGTGGGATTCTTTCCTATTGATGGTCGACTGTAATGTAGCAAGGGCATCTTGTACGACTTTGCCGGCATCTTGAAGTTCAGGTGGATTGTTGCGCCGACGGATTGTGTGTGGTAACTTTTTTTGGTAATTCAGGTTTTGTACATCTTGTTGTTCTTTGACCTCTTTATTGTCAACCGATTCTTCCTCCTGAAAAAAAGTGTAAAAAATAATTATAACAATATTTTTTTTACTTTATTATTTTACAGATTCCATCGACCGCAGAAGAATGGCTAGATATCGAAAATGGATTTGCTCGTAAATATCCTCGTGCTATTGGATCCATAGACGGAAAGCACATCACTCTAGAATGTCCAAGTAACTCAGGATCAGAGTATTATAATTTATAACTACAAAAAAACATTCAGCATAGTATTGCTAGCATTGGTGGACAGCAGTTACACTTTTATTTTTGCAGATATTGGTTCTCAGGGCAGGATTAGTGATGGCGGAGTATTTCGGAATAGTTTGCTATGGCAAAAAATTTGCGCAAATGCTTTAAATATTCCTGAACCAAGCCCTCTCCCAGGCTCGAATGTCGATGTACCGTACGTATTTTTGGGAGACGGTGCTTTTGCACTTACAGATCATGTGATGAAACCTTATCCAGGCAACCATGAATGTGGTTCTCCAAAACGTATATTTAACCAAGCATTGTCACGAGCACGTGTTGTTGTAGAGAATACATTCGGAATAATTGTGACGAAATTTCGTGTGTTTAAAAAACCGTTTCAGTTATGCCCAGAAAAGGTTTCTCTTATTACAATGACTTGTATATTGTTGCATAATTATCTCAGAAGGAGCAATACTTCGTTACCCATATATACACCGCCCGGGACGATCGACATGTATGATAACAATGACGTACTCATATACCCCGGTTCCTGGAGACAAGAATTGGAAAGCAATTCTGCTGTTCGTGATTTGCCACACGTACCTCGTCGACCAGCTTCGAATGCGAGAGAAATAAGAGAAAATTCACAATTATTTTTTTGCACTAAACCAACAACAAAATATGCCTTAAGAGGAAACACCATGGCCGTTTTTCCATATAAACGTAGTTCCTTTTTCCTCCCTAGAAAATGCCAGCAGAGCAATATTTTTTTTCCAAGAAATCTATGGCCACTATTGCCATGTTCCTGTTTTCCTTATTTTTATAAATTAATTATTAAAAGAGAAATTAAACTTCAAAAACCTAAAAAATTGGCTAGATTTTCAGCCGTGTTCAAACATCCATAAAACTTTGACTAGATTATATAAAAAACATAGGAACACGGCCAAAACCTTTCTTTAATTTTTAATGACAAAAGTAGTTAAATAACAAATACCTATTTTCCAATTCTCTCGCCCTCAATGTTTCCTCTTAATCTTTACATGTTGACATTAATAATAAATTGCAAATAAAACATACTAACCGTATTTGTAGTTTTTTTGCAAATATCGCTTTCTCCTAGAAAAGCATCGATCGCGTCAAAGGCAAACCAAATGGGCTTGTAAATTTCGTCACTGCTTGCTCCAGACTTCCTTTCGGAATCTTTCACCTTTTTCCTATAATTCCTATAACTGGACATAAGATTTTCTTTTTTTTTTAAATCAGTCACTTCAATGTTCATTATTTTCCCTATTCGTATCCATGCATCATGTACTTTTATTTTATTTCTGTGGTCTTTGTGTTTAGCATCCCATAAAATGGGTTCGGCATGAAAACACTCGATCAATAAGAGTTCCTGCTCGTTCGTCCAACTGACGCTCATTTTGAAGCACCGTCCTCCGTAAACAAATACTAATAAGCACAACCTCAACGCACCGAGTCCCGTGCGTTACTGAGTTCACGCGCGAGTGTGGATGCGCTTGCGTTCACGGAAGGTTCACGCACCGTAAACCCTTTGAAGCGGGCGCAAAATACCGACACTGGACGGGGAACACGGCGTGAAAAGGCGCGAAGCCCGTGAACGGGCGCGAAAGCCATCCACATTCGCGGTTCACGCCTTTCACGGGTGTTCACGGCGGGAATGTGGAGGGCGCTTACGCTACGGTCTCCTATTAAATGCTATACGCGACGTCCGACTTCAGCGTAAACGTTCCGATCAGCGTCTGAACGCCAGACACAGCGTCAGCGGTCAATACATATCTTACAAACGGACGACGTCTAGACTTTCGATCGAGCAACAATAAAGTAGCTAACAGAGGTCACTTGTGGTTATGTGTCATATTTTTCATAAAATGGATATAAATTCAATACTTTTGGGGACGCTTGTGTTACTTGAAGAAGAGGCACAAGACGACCGTATATGAAGAAAAATAAACCGATTATTTATGAAGGGATATAAAGAAGGATGTTTCCAGCTATTGATAATGACAAAACACTTAAAAGACAGCAATTCTAAATTTACTGAATATTTTCGTATTAATCAGGAACAATTTAAACATAATAATAATACAGTAACTCGTCTTTTTCTTTATTAAATTTTGTCATTTTGTACTGACGCTAGACACGACCTTCACGCTGCAATGGTTCGAAATAACTAGAGACGCAGCGCAAAGCGTCTTAACGCTGCCTACGACGTCCATACGCCGACATCAGCTTGTGAAAGGGACCACAACAGTACATTTCTATAGTAAGCATCGTAACGCGGCGTACGGCGTGACGCTGTAAGCGGCCGATGGCGTTTACAGGAGACCACCGCCTTACAGATTAAGAGGAAACATTGAGGGCGAGAGAATTGGAAAGTAGGTATTTGTTATTTAACTACTTTTGTCATTAAAAATTAAAGAAAGGTTTTGGCCGTGTTCCTATGTTTTTTTATATAATCTAGTCAAAGTTTTATGGATGTTTGAACACGGCTGAAAATCTAGCCAATTTTTTAGGTTTTTGAAGTTTAATTTCTCTTTTAATAATTAATTTATAAAAATAAGGAAAACAGGAACATGGCAATAGTGGCCATAGATTTCTTGGAAAAAAAATATTGCTCTGCTGGCATTTTCTAGGGAGGAAAAAGGAACTACGTTTATATGGAAAAACGGCCATGGTGTTTCCTCTTAAGGCATATTTTGTTGTTGGTTTAGTGCAAAAAAATAATTGTGAATTTTCTCTTATTTCTCTCGCATTCGAAGCTGGTCGACGAGGTACGTGTGGCAAATCACGAACAGCAGAATTGCTTTCCAATTCTTGTCTCCAGGAACCGGGGTATATGAGTACGTCATTGTTATCATACATGTCGATCGTCCCGGGCGGTGTATATATGGGTAACGAAGTATTGCTCCTTCTGAGATAATTATGCAACAATATACAAGTCATTGTAATAAGAGAAACCTTTTCTGGGCATAACTGAAACGGTTTTTTAAACACACGAAATTTCGTCACAATTATTCCGAATGTATTCTCTACAACAACACGTGCTCGTGACAATGCTTGGTTAAATATACGTTTTGGAGAACCACATTCATGGTTGCCTGGATAAGGTTTCATCACATGATCTGTAAGTGCAAAAGCACCGTCTCCCAAAAATACGTACGGTACATCGACATTCGAGCATGGGAGAGGGCTTGGTTCAGGAATATTTAAAGCATTTGCGCAAATTTTTTGCCATAGCAAACTATTCCGAAATACTCCGCCATCACTAATCCTGCCCTGAGAACCAATATCTGCAAAAATAAAAGTGTAACTGCTGTCCACCAATGCTAGCAATACTATGCTGAATGTTTTTTTGTAGTTATAAATTATAATACTCTGATCCTGAGTTACTTGGACATTCTAGAGTGATGTGCTTTCCGTCTATGGATCCAATAGCACGAGGATATTTACGAGCAAATCCATTTTCGATATCTAGCCATTCTTCTGCGGTCGATGGAATCTGTAAAATAATAAAGTAAAAAAAATATTGTTATAATTATTTTTTACACTTTTTTTCAGGAGGAAGATTCGGTTGACAATAAAGAGGTCAAAGAACAACAAGATGTACAAAACCTGAATTACCAAAAAAAGTTACCACACACAATCCGTCGGCGCAACAATCCACCTGAACTTCAAGATGCCGGCAAAGTCGTACAAGATGCCCTTGCTACATTACAGTCGACCATCAATAGGAAAGAATCCCACTCCGACCAAGATGATGTTTATGACCTATATGGTAAAATGTTATTCAAAAAAATAAAGACATTACCTGAAGATGACAGATTACCTTTCATGTATGAAATAGACGGCATATTCTTACGCCAGCAACAAAATAGTCGAAATCGATACAACAGATTCTCTAATAGCCCAGCTCAGTATGGGAGACCTAGCACATCACGTTCAACATATTCTGAACACCAATCTCCACCTCCATGTACTGCGTTATATGAGAGATCTAGCACATCACGTTCAACGTATTCTGAACACCAATCTCCACCTCCATGTACTGCGTTATATGAGAGACCCAGCACATCACGCTCAACGTATTCTGAATACCAATCTCATCGATCGATGTCGATCATACCGCATTTCATCTTGCCTAACTGTAAGCCAAAACATTGCTATTTTTTTGGTATTATGTTTTTTATTAGGATTGATCTCAGAATAAGTACAGACAAGTGCATGTCAAGCTTCACTCTTTCAGTTCTATTCTATCTATTATTATGTATGGCATAAGAAAACATTACAAATTTCAAAGTCTGAAGCTTTCCGTGCTCTTGACATAATTAAGATAAAGATGATTCACTTTTTATATTTAGTTATTGGAGGAGCTACTTATAAGTTAATTCAGTTATGATAATAAGTGATTATTTCCATTTTTAATAAATAAACACGATTTCAAGTAAAATTTTATTTTATTACCTTAACTTCCTCCTTCAAGACTTGATTCAAATACTTCAGGTATGATCTCCGAAACTAATTGAGGTGAAATTTTGAATAAGAAATGCAAGCTTTCGTAACTATCTCCAGAAGCCAAGAATCTTAACTTGACAGCGAGACGCATTCGAGCTGGAATGGCTTTTCGCAGTTGAGTATCTTGTTTCATAATCACTGGTGAAACCTTATTTAGTAAGTACTCAAAATCTTCTAAAGACATTCGAGTAAACTTTTTAAATTCACCGGAAGGTTCGGCAACTAATTCCATCAATTGGTTTTCCATAGTTAAGCTGCAACAAATAAAATGACCCTATGAAACTCGTTTTGTGTGCAATAAAATAGTACTATATCGAGTGCATGTCAAGCTTAACACTTGCGATATATTTGCGGTCCCGTTGGGTAAAAGGTTAATATGTTTATTGAAAATGGTGTCAATTTGAATAGCAAATGCTTTAACCGAATCCTTTATTTTTTTATTTTATAGGATAGCATGACAAACCAGCACACAGTCCACCTGATGGTAAGTGGTTGCTGTGGCCCATAGACATATACATCTATCCTCGATTACGAATCAAAACGCAGATGCGTTGTCATCCGTGAGGACTTAGATGGACTGCCTCGTTTCGAGTAAATAATAACAAAAATAAATAAAATCCTTTATTTCGACCAACAATAGTCATAGATTGGTAGTAAAACAAACCTTAACGAAATGTTAGTATAAAATAAAATAGAAATTAATATTGAAATTAATAAATATATAATAAATTAATATTAAGTGAAAAGGATCTCCGGTTCTCTACACTCACCATACGAAACACAGCAGAATTAGCTACTATTTGACGCCGGTATTCTGTGAGAGCGTGATCTTTCCCCGGTCGAGCCGGCCCATTCGTGCTACAACTATACTACTAATATAACTGCAGCACGGCTCTACCACGCAAATAATCTTTAACTTTAAAAGCCCGTACAGTTTTTTGTGTCTGACAGGACTGAACTAATTATTTAACAGTTCTTTTACGCCATCTGAATCGACACTCATCATAGGTACCACTTTCCTTGTTCTATTTCGATGTATCTTTGTCATCCACCATCTTCTTCGTCTCCATTTTTTTTATCTTTTATATACACGTCATTGTAGTGAGCCAAAGTGCATAGCGTCACGGCGATAGCAGTGCATAATTCGGCGTCCATTCTCGACGAGCGCGCGAACTAAACTGTGAACGGTGCGAATGTGGAGGGACATGTTTTTCACGACGACTTCGCGGCAAAATTACGGCGTGAATTCACGCCGTGAATCACATAGGAGTGTGGAGCCCGTATTACGAAAATAAACCTAAGAATACGTAGTACTATTATTTATTCTGTGCTAAGACTCCAAAACCTAACATCGTCTAACGTCGTTTCAGTTCGGCAGACTTCGGCACGGTGTTTGGGGGCGTGCGACTAGACGTATGCGTGTAGACTAGTTGCATGTATTGTAAGATAATAAAAATATTTTAAACAATAACATAATTAATTGCAAGATGCATATTCTTTGGATTTATATGAGTCGTCGTCATGCTAGCAACTTTCGTGAATTTAGAGTATTTAATAAACACAGACTTTATAGAAAATTATCTTTTGTCGAAAGAACTCGATATCAAACATCTTTTGAATACTCCGCAGCGTCGACGACGCGGATTGTCAGTAAAATAAAAGGTAAGTCTTTTTAAAATACCAATTGGTATTTTACAACATAAATGCAACTTCTTTAACCATAACTGCGTATAAGTGGCTGCCATGAAACTAAAAAGTACTTTGCATAACTTAAATAAGCGGCTGCAGTTATGACGTCACTGAAGTCGAGTGGTCTCCACCATACCAATCTAAATGAGAGACCCTATAATATTAGCTTACAAAAAAAAAAACAGATGTTTCATGTAATTATTGATATATTTTTCAGGTAATATGTGCACTGTCGTTCCTTGCTACTGGTAGTTACCAAAGAATATGCGGCAAAAATATCAATACTTAGGTGTCGCAGCCTTCAGTGTCCCGCTGTGTTCATGAGGTTGTGGAAGCCCGTCCTACCCCGGTCGAGTCGGCCGATTCGTGAATATTTTAAACAATATTAACTTCTCATTGATTCAATAAAAGAAAAAAAATGTTTTCTTAACGGTCACCACGCTCAAAAAGTGTAACTTGAATTAATATCAAAGAAAAAAAACAAAGAAAATAAAATACTGCATAAATAAAATAAATAAATAATTACAATTGCATAAGTTGATAAAAAATGCTATGCAATAGCTTTACTGCGGCAGTCACACGTATTTTATTAAAGTTATTCATTATCAGTGTTCTGTCCTGTTTCGATATACAGCCAATTACACTATGTGATGAATTCCTATTGTGTTATGTAAATAGTAAAATTAAGAAAAAAAAATCATTTACATTGGTACCGGTGGGGATCGCACCCGGGTTGCTCGTGTACTGCGAAATTTAGAGCGGGCGCTAACTATCTGAGCTACCGTGGTTTTGAGCTACCACAAGTGATTTACCACAAACTCGGCGGTGAAGGAAAACATCGTGAGGAAACCTACATGTCTGATAAATAAGAAAAAAACAATTCGAAGACAGAATTTCGCCAACACGTATTGGGGCAGCGCGACGGACACTTACTTGCCCTAAAACCCTTTCAGAGCTGAGAGGAGGCCTGTGCCCAGCAGTGGGACTTGGGTATATAGGCTGTAAAAAATAAAAATATAAATTTACACTACATATACGATGGTCATGGCTGGGTTTAGATCTCCTCTCATTTCTGCGTGTTGGAGGACTCCACATTTCTCATGTCCTCGAAATATTACATTCTTTAGATATGTAGATTTTCTCACGCTGTTTTTTTGCAACGATGAACAAGTGGTACATCAACACAAAATCATGAAATACTAAAATAAATTTAATTACGCTCATTTCCAAATGTCAAACATTGCACAAACTACGACAGAAAATGATTTAAAGGCAACAGCACTGTGGCAGTGGCAACACTGTTACAGCATCACGCTGATTCGAATGCTTTTTCTTTGTCGCAAAACAATGCTTTTGTACTTTTTGTGTTATATGTACAAAGAAATTAAAACAACGAATGTTTTGATTTCTTAAATAACAAATGTTTTGATTTCATTGTACATTGTGATAAGTGTGACGAATTAATCATTGATTCATGCATTTATTAAATTATGAGTTAAATTGACACAAACTTGAATGACAAAGTAATCATAGTTGTACTTTATCTAAAAAAGTTGTTTTTATGTAGCCGTATGCACATACAGTATGTCCTATAGTTTTTGTGTAATTAAAACAAGACGCAACGTTGGGTTATTGCAGACCACTGAGCGGTCAACGGTGCTTCACACGTTTCCATCCACGCAACACGTTCACGTTACTTACAACGGCTAGACAACGCCATTTATAACAGCAAAATGATATGGAGGGTAACGATTGTTTACTTAAAGATTTCTTATATTTACGTGAACAATACATACTAGATTAAACTAATTTTACGGATTTCTTCGCGTTTAATTTTGACTTTTTAAATTCTCGATGTTTCGGGACGTCAAACACCTCGGTCTCCCCGAGACCATGGGTGCTGTAAAGCATCCGAAACTTCAGGAATGCAGGAGGAGTGCCGCCGCAGGAATGCTCCACTCCTGTGGCGGTAAAGCGGCTGTGATTTTTTTACAACAAATGATAAAACAATTAAAATTGTCGAAATTTATGACTGAGCGGGTAATATGTGATCCTCATGACAAAAACCATAAATTGAAGCATAAAGTGCACGTAGTAGAGATACTTATAACGAGCAGACATAATGCGGTCGCATCAACAACCTCGACGTCAGTCGTTGTTGCGAGTTGATCAATAAAGGAGTATGAAGGCTGAATATGAACACCCACTCGCGTCGTTATTGCCGCAGAAATATTTAGGGAAATAATTCCGGCAGCACAGAAGCAGTGGCCGTGGCTGAGTGTAAATGGGGCATTAAAGGCGTCTGTGGTAAATACCAGAAAGATCTCATGTTTTTCCATAGATGGCGCTATAGTCGTTTCGCTTACGCTTGATGTAAAAATATCCTACACAGTTACGCACGCAAACAAGCTATTGTTCTTTTAATATACTGTTTTGTCAGATGATCTGTCGGTATGCGTGTTAATTTTAACATGATTGCAATTAACAGAAGCAATTATTCAACTAAATTATCTTAAAAAAAAAGGTTCCACTTACCTTTATTATTTACGAGATTTTAACCAAGGTCGATGAACTTTTGAGATTATTTTCTATGAATTCTTCCATTTAAGTCATAACCAGGGGCGTAGCTATCGCCGTATCAGCCCTATCAATCATACGGGGCCATAGGGAATATAACCATGTGCTTATATAGGTCTTTGTACGGGGCCCACAGGCTACAGGGGTCCTGAACGTATACACACAAATTCGAAAACATTATCCACAATCTTACCGAGAAAAAAGACATGTCATAAAAAAGTGCCCAACGTGCCTAGAGAAGTTTTCACTTCGTAAATTACGAAAGTCAAAAAAGGAATCTTCTTTTTCCCCTGGGTAAGTGGTTGCCTAAAAGTTGGCAACACAACATATGTAACGTCGTACAATATTGTAAGCTGTTATTTGAAAAAAAAATAGTTCCGCTGGGTTTCTTGCTGGTTCTTCGAAGGACATAGGTGTTTTTTGCAAGCCAGTGATAAATGAAAAAAGTAACTTTCAATAAGTATTGTTTACAATTTATACTGAATAAAAAGTTTCTGTTTCTGATTCATAACGTCTCACGTCACGATTGACCCGCGACCACCGATTACAAAATCCGCGACGCGTGTCAGCAGAGTTTTTACGGGATTCCCCTGTTTAAGTGAATGACAATGACAAACCACGGAAAACAATGTTTACTCGTTTTATTTCAATCCGGTTAAAATGTTGTTTTAATAAACATTGTAATAAAATCTTGTCCTTGTGACTTATATAATGGTTAATTAAGTTTGTAGGCACGTCTATAAAATACCAATTAGATCGAGAGTGAGCGAGAGGTTGCGTCACTCTGGCAGAGCGTTATATGAATGGTGGCGAGGTGGAGTTGAGGGCATATCGAGAAACTCCCCCCACCCACTCATTTGTACAGTGTAAAAATCACTGTAGGTGCCGTGCGCGAGAAATTCCACTTAAGTTACTCTACGAGTGAAGTCAGTTCTTCTGCAGGCAAGGAAGATGGTGTTGATGAGAGACTGCCCAGTGTTACGTTGAGATGGGTGTGTTGGTGTCGGTTTGCATACTTTGGTGTTATCACGCAACTAGCTGAGCCCGCGGTTTCACCCACGTACATCACGCGCCTGGGCCACGTGACGCAACATGACACCCAGTTTAAGCATTTTAGATAGCAATGTATGGAAAAATTGGCTAAATTAATTGAGTACTTTTATTGATATATGAGTACGTTTAATTTGTGAAAAAAAGGTAAATAATATCTAATAGAAAAACTAAAATCGTCTTCAGCTATGAATGACTTAATAAATAACAAACAAAAGGCACGGAAAGGGTATGTTTGATCTGAATTGTTTGGCTAGCTTAGTTCCTAGGTGTATTAATTATAAGTAATAACTTAGAATCGATAATTATTTTAATTAAATAGGAGTGTTTTTGTTACTGTGTTCTTTCTTCACTGGTTTCTTTACCCTTAATTTGGGCCCACCAACAAGTTGTGATACAAGGCCTGCCTAAGGCACGCTACGTTTATAAGTATATATATATATATATATATATATATATATCCTATACTATTAAACGAGCAATTCTTGTATATATGTATATATATATATAATCGGGATCTCGGAAACGGCTCCAACGATTTTCATAAAATTTAGTGTCCAGGGAGTTTCGGGGATAATAAATCGATCTAGCTAAGATTTATTTTTAGAAAATGTCTTTTTGTCCGTGTTTTTAGGCAATTAAAAACTGCTACAATATAGTTAGAATAAGAAGGTAAATTTTGACGGTTTGGTAATGATTATAAATAGCTTATTGGTATAATGGGCGGTCACAAAATCGTAAAACCCCGGTTCGAGCCCAGACCGACCGACCGACTTTTTTATTTTTTTTTTCAAGTTTCTTTCTTTTTTGAGAAAATATATTTTTTTCGAGCCCTTTTTTTAGTATTTTTTAAAAACACGAAAATTTAAATAAAAATAATTGCACTCATGATTTTTTATTCAAATAACCAGTTCAGTTTTTTCTGTTATGTCGCTAAGATCAAAAAATATTATTTATAATTCATCAGTATGTAATTTGTATCTAAATATAATTTCCAAAACACACGAATTAAAAAATCGAGCGAAAAATACCGAGCAAAGCTCGGTCAACCGGGTACTATATATATATATATATATATATATATATATATATATATATATATATATATATACTTGTCACCTCTCTTAGTTGTGACAATTAATTGTAATAATTATTGTAAATTAAATATATTCTAAATAAAGATTGCTTTTTTTGCAACCTCTGGCAATAGGAGCCCACATAATTGGCGCAGTCGGTAGGATTTTCTAAAGTAGAGTCAGTGAATCAAGAGTGACAAAGAAGATACAGAACCTACGGGAGCACCAGTCCAGAGGCGAATTCAGGCATTGATTCCGCAAGAAGAAGATACATATTTTTATTGAATTTTATTTCATTTTAATCGTGTTAGTTTAAAGCTTCCAAAATTTTCCAAGGGGAACACGGAAGGTTAGGTTAGATAGTAGTAAGACTTCTAAGCTTAGCATTATAGGCGAAAATATAGGTTTAGAAACCGACAGTATGGCTCAATCAAATGACATTGATTTAATTTATAAGTCACTTAGAGTTCTGCCTAAATTTGACGGTAACCCTTACATCCTCACGCGCTTTATTAATCTGTGCGAAGCTCACGTAAGAAACGAGTCCGGATACGAATTAGTCAACTTATCTCTTAATTAACGGAATTTTAAATAAAATAACCGGGCCCGCGGCTAGGCTAATAAATTCAAACGGAATACCCGAAACCTGGGCCGGCATTAAAAGCGCTCTTAAAAATAACTTCGCCGACCATCGCGATGAAACTGCATTATACAGCGACTTATCATTACAAACCCAAGTCCAGTACCCCGCAAGAATTTTACGAGCGGATTCAAAGCTTATTTAGTACAATAATGTCGTATGTCTCCCTACATGAAACGATCGGTACGACCATCGAAGCTAAACGCGCACTCTATAAAAAACTGACCTTACAAGCTTATTTACGCGGACTTATAGACCCTCTAGGGTCTAGAATAAGATGTATGCGACCCGAAACTATGGAGAAAGCACTTGAATTTGTGCAAGAGGAGTTAAAGACCCTCTATCTCCAACAACAAAATGAAGGCGGTCAGAACAGGAAAGAATGGACTCCATCTACTCCTAGCTCTAATTTACCGTTAAATAATTTCATTCCAAAACCTACCGCGTTTAACACACCGTCACTATCTAGATCACAGGTTAATAACACACTGAACTCATTTAGACAACCACCTATGCAACCGCACGCTGCACAGGGTTGGAGACCCAGTCCTCCGCCCCAGACCACGTGGTCCCACGCGTACGCAACAGATGATGCGTGCTCCACCACCAAATTATAACCCACACAGTAATGTGTTTAAGCTCCATAACAGACCTCAGCAACCACAGGGCTTCAATTTAAATAATAACTTGCGTCCTTCTCCTATGAGCGGTGTCACCCCATTTGTTTCGAACCCTTACCACCGACTGGACATGACTGGTGACGATTTGGCAACCCACCGCCGAGCAATTACTAAAAAACTCGTGAGGTAAACTTTAACGAGACGGGGTATGACTAGGACTATAGCACCGACGCGTACTATGAATATGACTATCCTGACTATAATTGTAATCAATAGACTATACTTACGAATAATACCCTAATTATAGCTACGAGTATAACCACGGCTAATGATGAGGATTTTCAGAAGTCAGAAAAACCAAAATAGAAGTAAATTTCCAGATACAAAGGCAAATCGGGTACATTCAGACAAGTAATCCCCCATTGAAATTCTTAACGGACACCGGCGCTTATCAATTATTTATTAGTCCCGAAGCCGTAAGAAAATATTTTAGCCACATCCCACTGAATTATGACCCATTCGAGGTCACTAGTGTTCATGCGACGAGTAAGAACGATTATTCCATAACTCTCCCATGCCATTTTGAGCTTAACGAGCAAGATAATATAACTTTGTTCATCCATAAATTTCATAATTACTTCGATGGACTGATAGGTTTTGATTTACTTGGCGCTCTAATATTGCTTGGGGTTCTAATATTGACCTTAGAAATAAACTACTTATTATTCGTAACGCAAAAATTCCCATCGAAATGTATGACTCACGTAACGCAAATTTATATGAAGAAATTATACCGCGCAGTCATCAAAGTTAGTTAGGTTGCCTATAAATTCAAAGGACGGCGACGTAGTAGTTGAAAATCAAACAATTTGCAACTGCATAATTTCTGATTGATTAACAAAAGTAATTAATAATCGTGGTTGGGTCAAAATTACTTTATAACGGCCCAAATGACGTAATTTTTTCAATGGACCATCCGGTAGAAGTCGAAATATTTAACGTCGAGTGCCAGTTTACCGAAACGTTATCAGATCGCGCTAAAAATGTTTTATCCCGTCTTCGCACCGATCATCTTAATACCGAAGAGCTAGCAAACCTACAACGGCTATGCGCCTCATATGCCGACGTGTTTTACCTTGATGGTGAACCCAATTGTGAATTCAACAACAAGATCAAACATATTAGGATTAAAACACACGCCAAACCCCCGTACCTACCAAGAGTTACAGATACCCGTATGTCCACCGAAAAGAAGTCCAGGACCGAATTAATAAGATGCTTGAGCAAAATATAATTAGACCATCAGATTCTGCCTGGAGCCCTCCTATTTGGATTGTACCAAAAAGGCGGACGCTTCCGGCAAAATAAAATGGCGTCTTGTTGTAGACTTCAGAAAGGTAAACTAATCGACGACAAATATCCTATTCCTAATAAAACCGATGTTCTAGATAATCTGGGCAAGTATCAGTACTTTACCACGTTCGATTTAGCTAGTGGATTTCATCAGGTGGAGATAGATTCCGCGGATATTCATAAAACTGCTTTTAATGTAAAGAATGGGCATTATAAATTTAGTAGGATGCCAATGGGTTTGAAAAATAGTCCATCAACCTTTCAGAGGGTGATGAACAACGTATTAAAGAACCTGCAGAATGAAATATGTTTAGTGTATCTCGATGACATAATTGTATTCAGTACATCCTTACAAGAACACGTGACTAATCTGGAAAAGGTATTCAAAAGGCTGCGGGAATCCAACTTCAATATTCAGATGGATAAATCGGAGTTTTTGAAGCTGGAAACCGAGTTTCTAGGCCATGTTATTTGCAAAGATGGGGTTAAGCCCAACCCAGACAAATTAAAGCCATCGAGAAATACCCACTACCAAAAACTACAACCGAAATTAAGCGTTTTCTAGGACTTTTAGGACACTACAGAAAATTTATACCGGACTTCGCACGTCTCGCAAAACCACTCACTCATTGTCTTAAGAAAAGATCAAAGATAACATTAGATCAAAATTATATTAACTGCTTTGAACGTTGTAAAACTCTTTTAACAAATGATCCAATCCTATAGTATCCAGACTTCAGTAGAGATTTTATTTTGACAACCGATGCTTCAAACGTGGCGATTGGCGCAGTTTTATCACAGGGGACAGTCGGTTCAGACGAACTCACTGAATACGCTTCCCGTACACTTAACTCCAGCGAAAGTAACTATAGAGCAATATAAAAGGAACTTTTAGCTATCGTATGGGCGACTAAGTATTTCCGTTCCTATTTATTCGGCCGTAAATTCAAAACTATTACAGACCATAAACCCTTACAATGGATCATGCACTTAAAAGAGCCCAATTGGCGTCTAACAAGATGGCGTCCTAAGTTGAGCTAGCGCGATTTTAGTGTCGTATATAAGCTAGGCAAGTGTAACACGAATGCCGACGCATTATCGCGCATCGAGCTCCACAACGACGAACTAAGGCCCATAATAGACGAATTACTTTCCATTTTACCTAATCCCTCCGAAAGGGTACGCACTTTATATAACTCTACGACTATAACGGCTACCGAATTCGCAGACGATTCCCGAACCATCACCGTTTATACAGGTAAAGAAAACCCCATCCTCGAAGTTCCGATTTCTGACGAACCGCTAAATAAATTTACTAAGCAGATAATTTTGAATATAGTAGGGGACATAAAAGCTAGGCCAGTTGTCACTAAGCCATTCGAAACAAACACTCGCATTACTATTCAAGTAGCTCAATCGAACATAGAGGAAGATGTCGTTAACGGTATTAAAGAATTTTTTTTATAGTATAGGGTGACAAACGAGCACACAGTCCAGCTGATGGTAAGTGGTTGCTGTGGCCCATAGACATCTACATCTATCCTCGATTACGAATCAAAATGCAGTTGCGTTGTCACCCGTGAGGACTAAGATGGAATGCCTCGTTTCCAGTAAAAACGGTCTCCGGTTCTCCACACTCACCATACGAAATACAGCAGCATTAAGCTACTATTTCACGATGGTAGTCTGTGAGAGCGTGGTCCTTCCCCGGTCGAGCCGACCTATTCGTGCTACAACTATACTACTAAATACGTCCATCCAAAAATTGGGACAGGATTACTTATCAATGCAACCTCTGCAATGTCATACCAATTATACAAAAGACTTTTAAAATTAAAAAAAAAATTATACAAAAGACTTTTTCTAACAAAAGGTGAATTGGAAAACGTTAGGGAATATCTAAGACAGCAAGAAATTATTCATAAATATCACGACGGAAAAACGAACCACCGAGGCGCTTAACGAGTGTTTCTCGGCTTTATCCCGCAAATATTACTGGCCGAAAATGAGAGAGCATATTACTAAATTTATTAATGACTGTACAGTATGCGTACTAGCTAAGTACGACTGCAATCCTGTTAAACAGAAATTCCAAATTGTACCACTAGCTTCTAAGCCTTTTGAATTAGTTCATGTAGATTTACTAACCATTCAAGGCGAAAAATATTTGACAATAGTAGATTCTTTTTCTAAATAAGCTCAAGATTACTATCTACGAGACGGCACTGCTTGCTGTCAGTGTAGTACAAGCTTTGCTGATTTTCTGCACACATCATGGTATTCCGATTACCATAGTTTCCGATAATGGGCCTGAGTTTACCAACCAACTTATTGCAGAATTCGTTAAACTTCATAAAATTCAGCACCATAGAGTAGCCCCACATGCTCCTAATGAAAATGGTATTGTTGAAAGATTTCACGCCACCATATTAGAACATCTCCGTATTTTAAAGATAAATCAAAAGAATGAATCCGCTATTAACCTTATGCCCTATTAGCTTACAATCATGGTATACACAGCTTCACAAAATGCAAACCGATAGAAGTAATCACAGGACATATTGACCCTCGCCATCCTTTTGACATAGATCTGTCCGCCCACTTACTTCAACAGTATGTAGTCAACCACAAAGACAGAATGACTGAGACCTATAAAACTATTCACGACCTATGTAACGACATGCGTAAAGACTTGACTAATATTCGCAATAAAAACCGCGAACCGGAAGCTGAGTATTCCCCGGAACAACAAATATTTATAAAGAACCCATTCGAATCCCGTCAGAAATTAGCTCCTCGATACACTATAGATATATATACAATAGAAAATCTCCCAATTCACATATATACAAAGAAAAAACGAGGCCCCATAGCAAAATCCCGATTAAAGAGAATACCTAAAACGAACCAATTGTTACAGGACTCTCCTGGTACTTCATCTCCTTCTGGGACCAGCTCTAATGCAGGAGAGAAGACTTGAAAGTCTTAGTGACAGATCTGGTATATTACCCTTAAAATTAGGCCCCACTCGAATCCTATCCCACTACCATGCATTTCTTAAATATGTAGATCTTCAAGAATTAGGAGACAAAGTAAATTCTGTTAAAACAGAGTTAATTAGTATTACTCCTAACCTTAACAATATAACTAATTCCTTATTTCAGCCTCATATTGATTATCTTAAAAATAAGTTTGTAAGCGTCAGTGAGAAAAGAGGACTTGTAGATGGTCTCGGTTCTATCATAAAAAGTTAAACCAGTTACCTTGATTATACAGATGCAGATCATTTCAATCGCGCATTAAAATCCATCCGCGAAGACGAAAATAAAAAAGTAAAGTAAAGTTACAGCCTATATACGTCCCACTGCCGGGCACAGGCCCCCTCTCATTTCTGAGAGGGTTTTAGGGCAAGGAAATATTTTTTTCTTTCTTATTTCTCAGACATGCAGGTTTCCTTCACTGCCGAGCACGTGGTAAATCAGTACTTAAAATTGCAATTAACAATTTCATTGGTGCCGGCGGGGAAGCTCAGATGAAAATAAAATGGTAACGGAATTTAATAACCACGTAAGCTTAACTAAAGATTTGACAAATCAATACTCCAAAACAATAGATAGCATTGTGGATAATCAAAATAAATTGGAAATATTAATAGGTAAAATAAATCAATCCGATGCTACTAGAGACTACGATTTAATTAAATATGCCCATTTTACACAAGTACTAATGATCCTTACTGATAAAGTTGATTCCATCTCACAGGAATAATTAAGTTACAGAATAACTTAGCACTTATAAGAGGTAACACTATGCACCACACGATAGTCAGTTTAGAATCTATCCGAATAATGATTAACCGTACAACCTTTAAACTTAAAACTTTATGGAGGTAAAAATGTAGGAGATTTAGATATTAGAGAATATTATGACATTATTAGATTAGGCTCATATTATGTAGGAAATGAAATAGTTATAGTATTTAAGTTCCCGATTCTATTACCCCATATATATTACATGTATAAGTTATCTATTGTTCCTAACAAGATAAACGAAATTCTTACACGACGCTATCCATTCCTGGCCATTTATCAGAAAGATTTTCAGTACATAGAGGCAGAATGCCCGAAGACCAGCAAATAGTACATCTGTAAGGATAAGCGGAGCCTGAGAGGTCAAACATCTCCTGATTGCATCCAACATCTCATCACAAAATAAAAGACGAATGCAGTATGTAACCCGCTCACAGTCGCTCTGGATAAACCGGCTTACGAAGAACTGGACGACAAGCACTACACCATCACATTCCCTACACCAACGAAAGTACATCTATCGTGTGGCCAAGATCTCTACAAAATACTTCAAGGTAGTTATCTCGTTCTTTTCCCTCTGAAATGCTACTATATAGAAAGTACAAGTTGAAGCCAACTGAAAGTACGCAAAGGAATACAGAAGAAGACTATCCCAAATCATTAAGGATATACGCAGTTCCAAGCACTGCGAAGGTTGATCACGATCAATTACAGCTGAATTCACGACCAAGGTCTTCCATAGTCGCTGTTCTTCGGGGAGAGGTGTTATGCAGCCCTAATCTGGCCAATCTGCAGCGTTGCATAAGTTTACGACAATCACGAGGCACCGCGTCAGCATAACGTGTGTACTGTGATATATTACCTGGTTCTGATGTTTTACCGTGTGAATTCATTCTAGATTCAAACTTCGAATTAGAGTCACCTCTCTTAGTTGTAACAATTAATTGTAATAATTATTGTAAATTAAATATATTTTAAATATAGATTGTTTTTTTGCAACCTCTGGCTGGAGCCCACATAATTTACTTATAAACGTCCTTATAAACTGGAACATATATAAGCCTTTATTTTCCGAAATATTTTACATTATTACACTAAGTTAAAGTTTAGCTAAACTAAAAAAGGAATTTAAAAAGAAAGTACAGCATTATATAAACTAAAACTACACTTATATTACGAAATGTCTCTTATTTCGGTGTGTCTTTTGACAAAGGCCTCCTGCAACTCTTTCCACTGTTCTCTGTCTGCGTGTAAACATATTATAAGATCTTATTCAAATTCCGGAACCGATGTTTGCATGCAATAGAAACATTTGTTCCGTGCAGGATCAAACCTGGGGCGTCGCACCCCACTGAAGTCAAAGCGCTACTGAGACTTTAATTTTATATTTGCATTTGATTTTAAGTTACTTAACCTTTTTTATTATTTCCACTTAAGTTTTTCGGTCGCTGAAGCTTACGAAAGAATACTCAAGTATGTTTGTTCAGTATTCAGTAAGCTAAGTAAGTTTTTATTGAACTTTAGAAACATAGGTCCAGTATTTTATGATTTGGTTGATCTCGATGAAACCTTTTATAATTTGAGAAGCATTTGGCAGGTTTTTATAAAGATATCGAGTGTTTGACTCAAGTGTCTCTGCTAAGAGTTTTTGGCATTTAAATACCATTTAACAGTATTTGTGTTCAATATAATTAATTATTACCTACTTAATTATGAATTATTTTTAAAACGTTACCCCACATTTGGATTTTTCCTGGATCGTGGAGGTGGTTTACATACATAATTTTCACAGGGACAATTATCCAGATCCCAAACAAATAATTGTTCAGTGCTGAATTCGAATCCACGGCCCTCAGAGCCGCAACTCATTACTAAGCAAATGTGCCACGGAGCCATCACGCAGTTAAAACAAAAGTGAAATTACTGTAAATTAGATAAAATTGGCGATATTTAAAAATGTGGAGCATATTAAAAAACAGAAAATTATATCAATAATGAAAATATCGGACACTAAATTGTTAAAGCTGTTCGAATACTGCACGTAACTAAATCCTGTCCGGAATCTATAATTTTTCCGGTTCTCGAAATTTTTCTAGTTCTCGAAATCTATTTATGTATGTACCTATGTAAAAGAGCCGTTGTAGCTAAGCACTCGCTGTAATTTTACACCAGTGAAATTCCTACTTGCAACCTTTAAGTGCGACAAAACTGCGGTTGTCAACCCGCTTGCCAAGCGTGAAAATTATGGAAAACAGTCCCGCTATGAGGACCAGACGGCAATTGTTAGTGATCACGAGGGTGAAAACTGACTGCGATCACCGAATGTTTAGATGCACACTGAACCTAACCGGTAAGTCGGAGAGGTCACGTGTAATGAAGTCCAACGCTCCGTCCCCTTCGTGCTCTAATCCAAAGCTCTGAAAACTTTTAGTTCGAGTTACAAAATCGTTTTCAGTGTCTAGAAGATAGTAATTCAGTGGACGATATGAATAACAAGTCCGTGCTAACTGTCCATCCGGTCGAAGCCACGTTATGCAAGACCCGTCGCAGAAGTACTAAAAAGAGCAAGTCTAATCCGACACTATTCCGATGTTATCCCGGACTGAGGACTCAGTCTGAGCGAGATTACAGTGGCTTTTCTGTAACTTAACAACGGAAAGACCCCGGGCGAGAATGAAATTACGGAGCAGCTACTAAAAGCGGTTATAAAACCAATATTTGAAGTTCTTCAGAAACTTTTTATTTCTTCTTTTTATATATTCTCTCCTACATGGTAGCACTACTCAGGAGGCGTGGAACAGAAGTGCAGTGGTCTTGTTTTTCAAGAAAGATCCGAACTACAGACCGATTTCCCTTTTGAGCCGCGTCTACGTGCTGTTTTCGAGAGTTATTACGAATCATCTCGCACGCAGACTCGACGTCATCCAGCCTCCCGACCAAGCTGGTTTTCGAAAAGGATTTAGTACCATAAACCACATACCCACCTTTCGGAAGAATACATCCACCACTTTGCCTTACATATGTGGACTATGAGACATCCTTTTATTCCGTCGAAAATTGGGCGGTGATTCAGCCCTGTCCGAATTTCAACACGTTTTCAAGCTACTGGACTAGAAAGGATAAGGTTTTAACATCAATGGCGGGTACATCACTCACCTTCGATTTGTGGATGATATAGTACTTATGGCAGAATAGCTGGAGGACCTAAACACTATGTTCAATGACTTCAATAGTACCTCCCAACGAATACTATAGGTCTTAAGATGAACATGGACAGAACATTTGTAACGTCAATGTCACACCTATGCCAGTAGTTGTTGGGAGCACTACGCGCTCGACAAGTATGTTTACCTACGACAAAGAATATGACACGGTAAGTCCAACTTCGACCGAGAAGTCAATCGACTGATCAACTCGGCTGGACAGCGTCTGGGAGTTAACGACAAATCTTCTCGTCAGGTTTATCGCAAAACTGAAAACTAAATTGCTGCAGGCAAGCAAGCAACAGTGCATGTTACCAGTAATAACTTACGGATCAGTGACGTGGTCCTTCACTGCTGGTCGTATGAAGAAGCTCAGGGTCGCTCAGCAAGCTATGGCTCTCCAGGGCAATGCTCGAGGTTTTTCTGCGTGATAAACTTAGAAGTGAGAATATCCGCAGTAGAAACAGAGTAAGCGACATAGACCGATACAGTGTAGTGGCAATATGCCGGCCATATACATATAGCACTAAAAACCGACAACCGATGGGGAAGCAAGGTTTTCGAGTGGCAGCCTCTTACCGATATGCGAAATGTAGGGCGGCCCTCTACTAGATGGAGTGAAGACCTGGAAAGACATGCGAGAAGTCGATGGAGGCAGGTGGGTCAGGATCATGTTTTGTGGCATTCCTGGGGGTAGGCCTTTGTTCAACAGTGGACTTTTGGAGGTATGTAATGATGATAATGATGGACCTTTAAGTGCTGATTCATCACGTGTTCGGCGGTGAAGATGTTTGAGAAAGAAAATATTTACAGGAAATGTGAAGTTCGCCAACAAGTTCATTGGAGCAGAAAACCTCTTTAAAATGGGAGGTGCTTTGCACCCATCAATGGGACATAAAAAGGCTGTAAATTTAATATTTACTTTTACATAATATTAAAATGAATTAAATTGTACAAAGAGTGCATGTCACTGATTAATTATGAACCCGAGTCGTGGTCCTTAACGGGTGGCGGAAAGTCGCTTAGTTAACAATGGAGAGGCTTATACCTATGGACGACACACACATGGTCAGTTCATTTGATCATTCCAATGTGAACTTACCTATAAAACTCCGATATTGATATATTTATAATTATCGACATATCGAAAATCCGATATTTTAAAAATATCTACAGTTTTAGTTTGAACTGATCAGTTGGAATGATCAGTTGAACTGACCGTGTGCGTCGTCCATTAGAGTTTTTTGTCGAAAGTGCCAATGTGTCGGCTATATATTTCACAAAACCTACGACCAATGGGCAAGAAGGTACCCAAGTGGCAGTATTACCACTAGTTTGAGTGACAACCTAATAAAAGTTGCAGTAAGTCAGTGGATGGACTTAGGACTGTATTATGTTTCCTTGAAGGAGGCCTATTTTTTTTCTTATGTGCGAGCTGCTATGCAGATCTGGGGAAAGAGACCAGTATCACTGCGACCTAAAAGACCTATTGTGATCGCTGCCATGGCTATAGTTCACTGCTAAGCCCTACGTCTTCAATGAATAGAAGGAGTGGCTTAGCCGTGAGCAATTTCACTTCTTCTGGGCGGAGTACATAGTTTCCCAGATGAGTGTTACGTTTGCGCATTAAGGGTCCGCAATCAGGATGTGCAGAGGCGTTTTTTCCGTTATGGAACCGAACCGTCATCCTTGAGTTGCTTAGACCCAGGATGGACATGTGCTTTTTAAGACAACAGTGTCCAGTTAGGGCTCTTGCCAGAATGCGCAACAAAGGAGCCCTACGATCTTCAGTGGATTTATGAGGAGCTGCAATCATAAGGAAGATGACATATTATTGAATGATTATTTCTATTTAACTAGCATACATACACAGCTAAAATCATGTGCACAAGTTGCTTAATACACTACTTACTTCAATCGGTTAGCAATGGAACACAGTGATACGATAATTTGACATAATGTTAGCAATATAGAATACGCGTGTGACACAGTTTTATTACTATCCGGGTCATTTTTGGGCAATGCTATTAAGTAATTTTATAAAGACGGCTTATTGATGAGTTCGCAATATTAGACGTTTGTGGTAAGAGTAATCGCTATTTATTTTGAAAGTAATTCAGTATTTATTCACATTTACTCGCAATTTATCCGCCTTTAATTTCACAGTATGCAAGAAATTTCGGATGGCACCAATGAAATTTTTAATTGCATTTTAAAGTGATGATTTAGTTCGTGCTCGGCGATGCAATTGTCACTATTATCACTATGAGATGGTGACATCGCCACCAAACAAAACTGTATTTTTTTGGTAGGTACTTCCCATAGTCGCCCCTTACGACACGGCAGAAAATGTGATAACTAACAAAAATATATTATTTCCGACATAATACATAACATATACATAAACACTCACGCCTGTCACCCAGAGGGGTAGGCAGAGACTACGGACTTCCATTTGGCACGATCCTGACTTACCTCTTTCGCCTCCTTTACATCCATATACATGCTCGTCGGTTAAGGGTACTTCTAACATGGCCTCTTTTCAAAATATCGCCAATTTGGTCGATAAACTTTTTTCTAGGACGTCCCTTCCCGACTCGGCCATTCACATCTGTCATATAAATTTGCATTGTCACTCTTTCCTCATTCATTCTTTCTACATGACCAAACCGTTTTCCAAAATTATTTCCGAAATATTTATTTTTAAAGTTTTCGAAGAATTATCATCTTAGATATTTATAGGCTTTTTCTACCCACGGCTTATTTGCTCGTTTTGAAACACGACTCCTTCGTATTTATATTCGCGGTGTAATTTTTATTTTCCTGCGAAAAAGTATAGATTACGTCTTAAGTACGAGTAGGCATTTTAAACACCGCTTTTATGTTTGTGGAGGGGGGGGGGTTTGAAATTGCCACATTACTAATTTAAAAAAGTATTCACCGCCTAGGGTAATTTACTACTTACCTTTAGTTGTCATTTTAGCCAAGAACTGGCTTATAATAAATAATAAAATAGCCTAAAAGATTTTTTTTCTTGAGGCTGATACTTAGCAGTGGACTACTAAAAAAGAAAATTATGCGCCCGGCAAATCCCGAGTGGTCGCTTGCGACCGCGCCCACCCACAGC
The DNA here is from genome assembly GCA_036936625.1 of Parnassius smintheus behrii. Lineage (NCBI taxonomy): Eukaryota > Metazoa > Arthropoda > Insecta > Lepidoptera > Papilionidae > Parnassius > Parnassius smintheus. The sequence goes on along the minus strand of JAUPFT010000017.1, from coordinate 35,655,877 downwards.
ACTTACAACCATTAAAACTTATATTTAGAGACTACTTTTCTATGAACAAGTTTAGCATTATAAAATCTATACAAAATTCTGTATTCTGTGGTCCAAACAAAAATCAGGTTTTACTTCATTATAAAAAGATTTTATTGTATTTTGGTAACAAAAAAAATACCAAGCGAATGTCGGCAGCGTGGAAATCACAACTATTTCTATATATACGTATATGTATATATATATATATATATATATATATACATATATATATATATATATATATATATATATATATATATATATATATATATATATATACAGGGTTACTGGTAATTCGACGTATTCCCGCCAAGGCATGATAGTTGGGGTCATAACCTATCAAATGAACCATAAAATGCATTATGCAAATGTGGACCAATTTCGAGATATTTAGGTTTTATTATTTTTTTTCAAAAACCCCAAAAGTCTGGTGTCAAAAATTTCTAAAAAAAAACTTACAGCTGTATTATTTTCATTTTATTATTTTTACTTAATGAAAACTTGGATACTTATTTATCAATACTACAGTGTGCAAAAAGTCTCATCATTTACGAAGTAACGCTACTAAAAGTACAACTTTTTCCAAACAGAAGATAAGTAATTAAAAATAAAAATGATTTTGTGAAAAATAATTGTATGTGATCAATTGTGCATATCATGTTAAAAACATCCCTATTTATCTAGCTACCTAATGAAGTATCAACTTTGTAGTTTGCTTACGTAGAAACGGAAAAAAAATTTAAAGAATGAGGTCAGGTAGTCGAGTTCTAAGCAGACAAAGGAATTTGTGTTTTATTTTTAACCAATATTAATTAAGGAAATGAAACAAAGCACTTGATTGAAATTAGCTTTATTTATTTTAATACGATTTACAAATTTTGCTCAATATGGGAGCCCCTATTCCGTATACAGACACGCATTCGTTTTCTTAATTCGCTTTTAATAACGTTTGAGGTTAATGTTCGTCTTATGTCGTTTGTCGCGTTGATAATGCGGTCTCTCAGTTGATCAAGGGTCGGCACTGGCACATTGTCGCAGTACACGATGCTCTTTATGTGCCCCCAGACATAATAATCCATCGGTGTTATGTCAGGACTCCTTGCTGGCCATGGAATTGGTCCTCCTCTGCCAATCCACCGATGTCGATAATTTTCGTCCAGCCACCGTCGCACAGTTACACGACAGTGCGCAGGACACCCATCATGTTGATACCACATGTTTTGCCTTGTGGCGAGAGGAACATCGTGTAACAATCCGGATAAGTCCTCCTTTAAAAATATTTCATAATTTTCACCGTTTAAATAGTTTGGCAGAAAATAAGGCCCAATTAAATTGTCGTTAATAATCCCCATCCAAACATTTAGTGAAAATCTTCTTTGTGATTTATAAGGTCTCTTTTTTCCAGGATTTCTTTGATCTTTTGGAGTCCAAAAATGTAAATTATGGTAATTTGTAATACCGTCTTGATCGAACTTCGACTCATCAGTCCACAATATTTTTCTAAAAAACATTGGATCTTCTGCATCTGCGTTCAACATAAATCTACAAAAATCCAATCTTCTAACTGGATCTCCTTCTTCCATCACATGCACTGGTGTGTAGTGGTACGGATAAAGCCCCGCAGTATGCACTGTAGACCAGACCTTCCACTGCGATACACCTAAGCGACGGGCAACTATGTTCGTGGAAGTGGTTGGATCTTCTTGAAATTTACTCAAAATTTCTTCATCTTCCGCACGCGGTATACGGGGTATGCCACGTGGCCTGCCAGCATCACGTTGTTGCCTTTGAACATTTCCAGTCCCTCGTACTCTACGATACACTGCACTAAACACTGTGACATGGGGTGGTCTGCGATTAGGGTAGCGCTGTAGGTATTCACGGCGAGCAGCTGCAGCATCACCGTCACAATATCCATAGAGATAAAAGATATCTGCGTATTCCTCGTTGGAAAATGATTGCCTTGCATGATCTCCGCGTCTTGGTGGTTCCGCCGCCATTAAAACTTTGAAACTCAACTTCTTTAGGTGTAACAGGGAGGGATATGCGCGCGTGTGTACGATGCCTGTAATACTGATGACTGATTGAACAGTTTCTTCTTGTTTAACTAGTTTCTAATTTCACACTAAATGTAAACAATAGCGTAAGTTCAAACGCACAATCTTTTACGAGCATTCCTGCAGCTGTTGATAAGGTTCCGAGAAGCGATTGTTTGGGATTACCCAAAACATTGCTACTCGGAACTTGTCTACCTGGCCCCTTTTTTTTTCAAGTTTTTTCTGTACTATTTAAGTTACAAGCTAAATTCGTACTTCGTTGGGTAGCTAGATAAGTAGGGATGTTTTTAACATGATTTGCACAATTGGTCACATACAATTATTTTTTACAAAATCATTTATATTTTTAATTACTTATCTTCTGTTTGGAAAAAGTTGTACTTTTAGTAGCGTTACTTCGTAAATGATGAGACTTTTTGCACACTGTAGTATTGATGAATAAGTATCCAAGTTTTCATTAAGTAAAAATAATAAAATGAAAATAATACAGCTGTAAGTTTTTTTTTAAGAAATTTTTGACACCAGACTTTTGGGATTTTTGAAAAAAAATAATTAAACCTAAATATCTCGAAATTGGTCCACATTTGCATAATGCATTTTATGGTTCATTTGATAGGTTATGACCCCAACTATCACGCCTTGGCGGGAATACGTCGAATTACCAGTAACCCTGTATATATATATTATTCGAAATTATTTACGTAAAAAGATAAATAATATTCACACAAAAACTTTCATTACAATTTTCTAATAAAACACTATACTAAAACACTAATAAAACACTAGAAAAATCAACACAATATACACATTACATGTTCAATTTACGTTTACACATTCACGCGAAAATGGCATACGAAACGAACGTAGATTATAAATAAATATTCATAGGATAACAGTTTTTTTATTGGACTAGAGGATAGAGTATTTCATATTGATTATGTAATGCCAAACTTCTTCATAGAAAAGTAGTCTTTATATATAGGTTTTTATGAGTTAAAGTGCTGTGGGTGGGCGCGACCACATGAGACCGCTAGAGACTTGACGGAATATGGGGGTTGAGAGGTTAAGAATCAAACTGTAGACGTGTTCTTATCCTTGAGGACTAAGGTAGATTGCTTCATAACCTAATACTCGGGAGATACTTCACAATGTACGCTGGTATTCTGTGAGAGCATGATCCTTCCCAGTTCGAGCCAACCCATTCGTGCTGCAATCATCATTTTGCTGCAGCGTTGCTCAACAAATTAATCAGCTAGATTGAACTCTAAGTCAAGAACTTTTAGGCTATCAGTTAAATTATATTAAAATCATGTTGTGTGGTGATTACAGGCCGTTTAGTGGTGGCGGTGTAAGTATATCCACTACGCCATATCCCGTGGGTGTCGCAGGAGGCGACAGAGGGAATCAAACCAGGAGATGGGCAGTAGCGTCTTCCTTATTAATATAATAAGAAAACTGCGGCTATCGACCCGCTTGCCAAGGGTGGCAACTATAGAAAAAATCTCCTCTACGATACAATCTGTGATAGAGGTCTATGTTAAGCAGTGGACTTTAATAGGCTGTTATGGTAACTTACTTACAGTTATTAATGTGATATTTCTTGTTAATCTCTTTAATATAGCCCTTTCAAGAATGCCTGTTCAAAAGGAATAAGTGAGCTGGCAACATTCTTATAGCGCCCCTAAACTATTTGATTATAAATAACAGGATTATTGTAAAAGGTTGAATTCATTTATTATTATTGGATCTTGTTAAAATCTTAACACGTAAAATCACCTTATTTGTGTCTCTTCAACTATTTCAGTAAATATTCGACGTATTACATCTACGTCTCCAATAACACGTATATAACGCGTATACAATGTATGTAAAAAACATTGCAACACTGGACATTGGTTGTGACGGGCTCACGCTTTTTATGAAAAAATGTAAGGACTGTTTAGAAAATTAATTATTCACTAACTTTATGCTAAACTTGACTTTTATTTATGTTACAAAAATTAATAACTATCTTTTGTTCGCAAAACTTATTTTTGTTCCAACTACCACTTAAATAGGCATATTATAAACACTGAGCTATTGTTTTAGAATGATATGTTCTCCTATAATTGGTAGTACATAGTAATTTATAGATGGAAAGCATGTGTTAGAAGTAATTTAATATGTTCAACTGTTGGAGATCCTTACAAATAAATAAATAAGTATTAGATTAACTCACTTCAAATATATTGAGTTATATACAATCAATTAAATAACCTCCGTTTTCCTTTTACACCTTTTTGAAATTAGTTTAAAATATATCACGCCACATTCCAAGCCTCCAGTTTCTATACTAACACAAACAGCTTTTTGAAATTGGTTTAAAGATATCACGTCACGTTCCAAACCTCGGATACTAACACAAAAACTTTGAGACAGAAGCAAGTGAACTACAAATTGCGTCAACTATCCGTCAATTAAATAAAATTAGTCCACTCGTTATATGGATACGTGGAAAAGTAACACTGTGGAAAATTCTGTGTCATCGCTCACCTGTAATACCAACGAAACTGAATAACCTTATATAACATTAATTTCATTAGGAAAATTTTTGTGTGTGTACTTAAGGCGAGGTGCTCACATAGATTTATTACTTTTTTTAAATATTACAAGCCAATGCTGGACTACTATCTTACCTGATGGTAAGTGGTGATGTGGCAGCAAATGGTAAAACGCACTGATTTAAGAAAAGTCTATTTACTCTTGACTTGAAGACACCCGTATTGTAATCCGATGGAAATATATGTAGATGCTGGCGACGTTGTACGCATGATGAACGATGAAGTAAACTTAAATATTTTTGGCAACGACATTACTTAAATAATTAATAAAACTCGCTGTACATGGATGGTACAGCGAGTTTTATTAATTATTTAAGTACCATCTGGATGACTGGCGGTCCACCACTGTGCGATTTAAAAGAAGTTTTCTTTCTCGCACAACTTCCTTATGGAAACGACTACCACCAGAGATTTTTCCCGACCGATATGACTTAGGGACCTTCAAGAAAAGAGCTTACTCCTTTTTAAAAGGCTGACAATGCATCTACAATTCCCCTGGTGTTGCAGTTATTCATGGGCGGTAATTACTTACCATCAGGTGAGCCGTATGCTCGTTTGCCCCCTCTCATATAAAAAAATTATCAATATATGTATGTATGACATGAGCGACTATAAAATGCATGTTGGGGCAAACGTAAGACTTGGTTTCCGTGTGTACTCGTAAAATATCTCTAATATGTTCTAAATTTGAGTTTAATTACTGACTTCGAAATCCATTCAGAAGGAGTTATTTCTGGGTTTTATTACATAACAAATGAAGGAATGAAAATAATTTACCAAAGTATCTAGAGTCTATTTTATATTTCTCTTACTTATATACAATTTGTTTAAAAATTCTAGAAATTGTGAAAGGGAATAAGGTAATGACCGAAGGATGGGGAAGAATTGTATTATCCTACAAAAAACATAAACGTGATAAGGGGACCAATTTTGGTAACAATTAACATTCGGGGTTGTTAGCTTCGCCGATAAAAGAGGACGCGACTAAAGCCCCGCAGTAGTTGCTTAAATCACAGGATCTGTAAGAATGTACAACGTTCTTGGAACTGCTCATAACTTAACGATTATTAGCGTTCCATATGACATAAACGAACATTGACAGACGATAAGACAGGCACCGACAAGACACCTCGATAGTAACAGCATTTTGTATATACCAATAATATTCTCCGGAACGGAAAACCGGTTATGGTGGTCTGTCTAAATGGCAGGACAGGAGTATAGTTCACGAGTGTGCGCGCTAGCACACCTGCACTCTCCATTCATTTAAGGACGACAATCCGATACGACCAGTACGAGATTAAGCGCAGCACCAATTTTACGTACTTTCCAGCACCGCGATGAAACGCCACCTTTCTGACTCCGGGTTAGTACCGATAATATCTTGATAGAAAATGCAATGTGTGATGTTGGATTCAAAACCTAATTCTAGGTTTTGAATCCAAGATCACATGATTAGCAGTGTCACTAAGGACCATTAAACCGACGAGGCAGTCTATCCAAATTATTATTACTGTTAATATTTTATGCATTATATTTTTATACGTGGTAGAGCCACGGTGCAGCTATATTATGCATGTAGCTCGAATGGGTCGGCTCGACCGGGGAAGGACCCCGCTTTTCACAGAATACCAGCGTAAAATAGCAGCTTAAGGAGATATAGTAAGTCAGCTCAAATTCTAATTTCGCCTCCAATCCGCGAAAAAGCCATTCGAAACATGGCACTAGAGCTGGCTTTATTGTTTTTTACTAAGTGTACATTTTTTCTTCATCACCATTAGTCCGTAAACAGTTTGCGGCTGAACATAAAATCTCTGACAGTACAGCGATAATCACCACCCTTGTCAAATTTTAATACATCGTTGTCTCCATCGTTAACGCTGCTATTCGGCGCCGGTCTAGATATTTAAGTTGTGAAATAAAACGAGATAGCTAATCCTCGTCTCTTATAAAACATGTTAAGATCTTGAAGTTTCTGCTAGTTGATTCTGACGTCCAGCAAACATGATGGATGTTCTTCTGCCATCACCTCACGCCACATTACTCAATATCTGGTATTGCTTTCTTACACGAATAAATTTTTTTTTAAAACGTTACCATCAAACTAGGATTTTTCTCTTGTCTCATGGAGGCAGTTTAGATACATAAATCGCACGGGGACAAAATACAGATCCGAAACAATTATCTGTAGGACATACAAATACTTGTTCCGTGCGGGATTCGAACCCGCGGCCAGCGCCGCAAGTCATTGCTAAGCCACTGCGCCACGGCGCCGTCGATTAAGGGGATATAGTAAATCAGCTAAAATTCTAATTTCGCCCCCACTTCCCCGCGCGTCGTATGCTATGTACCGATATGTTTGTAATCACTAATACTGTAAGTAGATAGGTCGTTACTACACTTATTTCATTAGGTTTATCATATTTATGCTTGTTTCTTAACGCCAAGCCAGTCGCTTCTTATTTTTATTACGGTTATTTCCCATTTTAATTTTACGTCGTCCTGTTGCGTAATGTGTATTCTGATCGTAAGCGACACAATCTCCCTCTTCAAAGGCCGGGCGGCAGGAATCACGCTTCAAGAGGCCGAAAGTTTAGGTAATTTCTTTTTACAGTGAAAATAATGGTGTTTAAAAAAAAGTAAATAACATAAGCACTGCTTTATAGTTAGTTCAGTGAGTATGCAAAGTTTCATGATCTTATTTAAAGTATTTTATGAATAACAGCGGTTTATTGTTTATTTTGGAGGTAACTTTGGATTTTTTTTCTATCGAGAAAATTTTACGGAATCGTGTTTTCGTTTAACATAATCCTTAACATTAATCCTCAACTTTACCATATATTTATTTCAAAATTAATGCTGCAATATTTTCGGCATAACGGAGGATCTTGCTAAGCCATTTGAAGAGAAAGCGATTTCCCCTTAATACTGGCTAAGTTTCTGTTACGCGCTCAAGTCGACGGCACTAGCGCCATCTAGTCTCGAACCGAAGAACTAAACTTATTGAAGTTGAAACATGAATTCTCGGTACCTTGCGCGTGTTTACTTGAATATTCTGGATATTTCGCTGCTAATTTATATAAATAGGCGCTGCAAGATGCGATCGAGGAAGTATTGGAGTTGGCGACACAAGCGAAGCTTCGGAGCGGAATAAAGTGAATCAGTGTGATTAATTATTAGTGTTTTTAAATTTAATTAGTGTAAAGTGAATTAAAGTGTTAATTTAGGTAATTCTATCGGCAATTTTTATTATCATGAACCTCAAGCTCGTAACAATTGGTGTCAGAAGTGGGATAAAATCATGCCGATTTTACCTAAGATGGAAACGGAGGGTGTCCGTACCCGAAGTCAACGCCAGCAGGAGACGGACCAAAGAAGATTTGGTGGTGCAACGTCGCAGACTTCGGAGAGACAACCGCCGGCTGCAGGCCCGTCAGTAGCTCCTACATCTGCAGCACCTGACTTAGGTGCTCTGATGGTGATGCTGCAGGAGCAGGCTCACCGGCAGGAAGAACAGGTTCGCCGACAGGAGGAACAGGTCCTTCGGTTGGAAGAGCAGCTGCGGGGCGGACAGGATGAACAGACCCGCCGACAAGAGGAACAGGCCCGTCGGTCGGAAGAGCAGATGCTCCTCATTAAGGAGGACCTTCATGCTACCTTTGGGAAAGAGATAAAGGAGGTGAAGGATAGGGTTGCTCAACATGACTACCGCCTGTCGGAAGCTGAAATACAAATCAAGGAAGCTAAAACCCAAATCGACAAAGTGAACAATCGGGTTGATTACGTGGTGGCTGACGTGAAGAAAACGCTGGACGACCTCAAACTGGGTGACGGAACTACAGCTCCCGTAGTAGCTACTACACCTTCGCTACGTGGGTTCAAAGTGCCACCGTTCGACGGGACTTCTTCCTGGTCAGCAGTTGCAGCAGTTCGCGACCACAATAAAGGATACAGCCTTAGGTGCTATGGCTGTGGGGAAAGGGGCCATCTTCGATCCAGCTGCTCTATGCGAACCCTAGAAAGGGAAGGTGAACGATCTCAGAAGGGAAGTGCGGCTAACATCACCGCCCAGCAGCAGCCGGGATACGACTTTACTATCAGACATCGCAGCGGGAAAACTCATGGCAACGCAGATGCATTGTCAAGAAGACCTTGTCCTGAAGATCGGAAACATTGCACTAGGCAAGAGAGTAAGGAAGTGTTATCCGTGAGGCTGCTCAGGACAGACCACCTCGGCAACGAATGGAAGGACAGCCTACGACATGCACAGCAGGAAGATCCGGACATCAAGCCGATTCTGGAGTGGATAAAGGCCAGTGCTCCCAAGCCCAAGTGGAGCGACGTCTCAGCGATGAGTTCGACCACTAAAAGCTATTGGGCCCAGTGGGACAGCTTGCTGCTTCAGGATGGAGTTTTGTGTCGTAAATGGGAAAATGTTCGGGGAGACAGCTGTCATTTGCAAATGGTCGTCCCTAAAGCTAGAGTACCGGATGTTCTACAGCTGTACCATAATGATTGTTCAGGAGGCCATCTGGGAGTTAAACGAACTCTACTGAAGATCCGAGAACGGTTTTACTGGGTCCACTGTCGAAACGATGTCGAGGGCTGGTGTCGCAAATGTACAAGTTGTGCGGCTGTAAAGGGACCTCAGACTCGTAGTAGAGGTGCATTGAAGTTGTACAATGTTGGTGCACCATGGGAGCGAATAGCCATTGACGTGGCGGGGCCGTTTCCGGAGAGTGAAAGCGGTAACAAGTATTTCATGGTTGTGATGGATTACTTCACTAAGTGGCCAGAAGTCTTCGCCATTCCAAATCAAGAAGCTTCAACAGTTGCAGATAAACTAGTTCATGAAGTCTTATTTCGTTTTGGAGTACCTTTAGAGATTCACAGCGATCAAGGAAGGAATTTTGAATCTCAAATATTCCAGGAAACTTGCCGAGTTATGGGTACTCATATAACAAGAACGACTTCTTATCACCCGCAATCTGATGGAATGGTAGAACGATTTAATCAGACATTGGAGAGGTACCTAGCAAAAGTTGTGGACAATCGGCAACGAGATTGGGACAAGCACATACAACCGTTTTTGTTGTCATATCGAAGCGCTGTTCACGAAAGTACAGCAGTGACACCAGCTTTCGCAAACTTTGGAAGAGAATTACGGCTGCCTGCAGACTGGATCACCGGGATACCACCTGATGCTCCACGTAGTATAACCGATTATGCAAATAACTTGCGGAACAAAATGAATGACGTTTATGAGCACGTCAGACAATCGGGCCAGCAAATGTCTGAAAAGATGAAAACCCGGTACGACCGCAAAATGAACAACAAAGGGTTCGCGAAGGTGGTGTGGTAGTGTGGTTGCATAATCCCGTCCGCAGCAAAGGGAAATCTCCTAAGCTTCAAGCTAAATGGGACGGCCCGTACCGGATTGTGACCAGGATCAACGATGTAACCTACCGGATACAGAAAGGCGCAAGAGGGACTCCTAAAATCGTCCATGTGGATCGCCTGGCGCGTTATTATGGGGCCGATAATGCTCGGGACGAGCATGTATTAGGAGGGGGCAGTGTTACGCGCTCAAGTCGACGGCACTAGCGCCATCTAGTCTCGAACCGAAGAACTAAACTTCTTGAAGTTGAAACACGAATTCTCGGTACCTTGCGCGTGTTTACTTGAATATTCTGGATATTTCGCTGCTAATTTATATAAATAGGCACTGCAAGATGCGATCGAGGAAGTATTGGAGTTGGCGACACAAGCGAAGCTTCGGAGCGGAATAAAGTGAATCAGTGTGATTAATTATTCGTGTTTTTAACTTTAATTAGTGTAAAGTGAATGAAAGTGTTAATTTAGGTAATTCTATCGGCAATTTTTATTGTCACGAACCTCAAGCTCGTAACATTTCGTATGGTGAGTGTAGAGATCCGGAGCTTCTTTTGTACTGGAAACGAGGCATTCCATCTTAGTCCTCAGGGGTGACAACGCATCTGATATACGCATCTGATTTTTAATCGAGGATAAATGTGGATGTCTATGGTCCACAGTCTCCACTTACCATCAGGTGGACCGTGTGCTCGTTTGTCACCCCTATTTTTTGAAAAAAATTAATACCTAATCATGTACTCGTATGAAACCGTGGTAGCTCAGATGGTTAACGCTCGCTGTAAATACAACAGAACGCGAGTAACTCGGGTTTGATCCCCGGCGATGTCAATGAAATTGTTAATTGCAATTTTACGTGCTGATTTACCACGTGCTGGGCGGTGAAGGTGAAGTTCGCCAACACGTATTCGGGCAGCGTGGTGGACACTTCCTTGCCCTAAAAAAACCCTCTCAGAATGAGGGGAGGCCTGTGCCCAGTAGTGGGACGTATGTAGGCTGTAACTTTACTTTTTTACATGTACTCGTATGTAAGACACTAGTGTTCTGTTTTAATTTCTGATTTACTGAACACTACTACTACTAATACTACTAATGATTGATGATGATACTGATTTACTGAACACTACTACTACTAATACACTACTAATACACTACTAATACTACACACAAGTATAATAATACTACATGTCTAGTTGCAGCATGGCTATTATATGGCAAGAGCCATGTACTCTTACTGTATAATGGATTTAACGAATAAATTTTTCTGTAATATTGTATAAATAATTGATCAATTTATTATATATCATTATATATAATAAATTGATCAATTATATATAATCAATTAAAATAAGAAGTAATGTGCTGTGCGAAGAAAAATTGTAAAACACTTTGAAATCTTATCTCATCTTATTGTAAAATTAAAATTTAACCGCATAAAAAATTGTGTTAATAAAATGGAAATACAAGCAAATCATTCGGCGAAGTTAATGATGTAAATCAGTTTATAAATTACACACACTGAGCGGCAACATAGTAGAAACTCATCTACGATCTACGTGACTTACTCAGTCATTCCACATAATTGATCGACGGTATTAATGTCGGACGTGCGCTATCCGCGTGGTTATTGTGGAATCGACAATTAACAGATTGCTGTTATAAACAAATTTATGTGAAAAATGAAACCTAAATGACTTTTCATATATTATTCATCATATAAAGTGTGCAAAGTTCACCCACTATTAACTTTTTATTGATTACGTTATCATTACAAAATGCATTGATATTTAACCTCGAGGAATGAGGTGATTGCTAAAATCCTATTTTTGAAACAATAGTTATAAATCTATAAATGAAATATGTAATTAAATTATGATTATTTGCATTTTTTTCCGTCTTAGCTGATCTTCGTGTCGGGTCTGCGTTAGTAAAGTTATCATCTATACACGTTCCACAGTTGTCGCGCTGCTGAAATGCTTGTTGGCCAGACTTTACATGTATTTGATTTTTTTTATTTCGTACACCGCCGAGAACGTGTTAAATTAGCACCTAAAATTGCGATTAACACATTTCGTATGTGCTTACAGGGAACTAATTGAATTGCTCGCGAACTGCGAAACTTACGGCTGTCTATCAATACGTCGGCTATCTATCACGACGGGGCAGCATCGGTTACTGTGTTAGTACCGATCATTAATTTTTGCAACAACAACAAGCAACAGTTAATATTGGGTGCGTTCGGCAGAAAAAAGCGCTAGCAAGCGCTTACTAGCGCTAAAATAGTTTTCGGCCAGGACACGATTGCTACTTCAGTAGCGCTGACACAATACGCCATTTTGCTTATTTAATTTGTTTGTTTTGAAGTATAGTTTATAAGTTGTTTTTTGCGATATTAGTTTTAAGTAATATAATGACATGAATAGACATATACATGTTATTAAAAATTCATGATTGGTAAGTTTTTAATATGAATACTTCACAAACATATATTTAAATTAGGTTAGGTTCCCCGGTTTAAACTAACATCGTGTCCTAGGGGAAAATAGCTACTTACGATTTGACAGCGCTTACCGCTTACGATCGCCATTTTGCTTACGAGCGCTTGCTAGCGCTTTTTTCTGCCAAACGCACCCATTCTTTTATGTTTGTGCTGTTAGCCGGGAGGCTTTGACAGCTATATAAAAAGTTGTTGATTTTTGAAAGGATCGCCCAACATTACGCTTGTCAGTAGGTACGATTCTGCCACTCGCTAACCTTTCTTCCCCATCAGTTTGTCGGTTCTTCTTCTTCTACGGCCCGCTCATTCCCACTTCAGCTTACTAATGTGCTGGGTTATGTCAGTTAATCTCGTTCATCTTCTCTTCCAATATTTAGATTAAGAATCAAAACGCAGATTTGTTGTCACCCCTGAGGATAAAGATGGAATGCCTCGTTTCCAGTAAAAAAGGGTCTCCGGAACTCTCTAAACACAACAAGAACACTCACCACACGAAACACAGTAGTATTAAGTTGCTATTTTACGCTAGTATTCTGTGAGAGCGTGTTCCTTCCCCGGTCGAGTCGACCCATTCGTGCTATAACCATAATATAGCTGCAGCGTGACTCTACACGTACAAAAATACCTGCCAATGGTTCAGCAGTGAACTTTTGATAGGCTGTGATGATGATGATGATAATGATAATAATTAGTAATACACCTAGTATAATATTGTGGCCATATTATCAAATAGGTAAGTAATTACAAACATATTCCTGTATGTGTTCCATTATTTTTCCTTATCTTTTTTGTTAACGCTTCATACAGCCTTTAACGATTAAGGCCTCAGTACATCGAAAAGATAGTGATATCGATAATATCAAAACCACAATATCAATATTACTCTCGATAAAATCTAAATTGTATGTCATAAAAATATTTAAAACTTTATAAATGAATGGAAAACCACAAATATTTCAATATTCATGGCAATATGACTAAATACCGTTATCACCAGGCACCTGTTAAAAATAAACTATACTTGTTCATTCATTGCTATTTTTTTTATAGATTAACGGTAACAAAGGAGCGCACAAAACATTTGTTCTGGACTGGACTTTGTTTTGCTTGTTTTGAAAATAAAACTCTATTCTTTCGGAATTATCATACATAATGAATAAATGCAAATTGTGGGACAATTTTAAATAAAGAGGCCAATTGTGATTTATGATATTTGTTACCAAGGTGTTAAAAACTCTGAAAACATGTACTTCAAACCTCGCTGCTCATAAAATGAAAAAAAGTAAAAATATATAAATAATTTTGCGTATATATATATATATATATATATATATATATACATCGATATTAATAGGTACTTACATATGAAATTGGCGTGTTGTACGGGAGGAATATAAAGTCAATTGTTTTTTGTAAAATAAATTTAAATAATCAAAGTATGCACCGTTGTTATTTATGCACTTTTGCCATCTCATAGGTAGTTCGTTAATTGATTGGGCAGGATTTGGCTGGGTCTCCAGGTTCAGCCATTGTGACGAGCACTTTCTATTACAGTACGTACAGTATCCACATTTCATCACAAGTAATGATTCGATTTAAAATCCCTTCATTTTTGTGTCGGTTAAGCAATGTAACACAGCAGTCGATGCGTGTTTGCAAGTTCGATTCACTCAATTCATGAGGTACCCATCGTTCAAGTTTTTTACTTTCTCGATTTTCTTCAAGTGGGTTAATAGAGTTTGATCACTTACCCCGAAGCCTGCAGCTATCTCTGAAGTGCTTTGTGATGGATCCGCTTCCACAACAGCCTTCAATTCTACATTTTCCACTTTGGTCTCCGGCCGTCTACGGGGTTGGTTCTGAAGGTCGAAATTTCCAGAACGAAAACGTTGAAACCAAAAACGTATCATGCTTTCTTTTGCGATACGAGCACCGTACACATCATTAATCTTTCGAGCTGTTTCTGCAGCACTGGTGCCACGGTAGAACTCGTATTCGTAAATATACCGATATTTCATGTTTTCCATTGTGCGGTAATAAGCGACGCCAAAGAAAAAAATAATGCGGAAAAACAAATGACTGAAACTGTTTTCAAAACTCAAATGTACCAGCTAAATGAATTTATGAATTTGAATTTGGAATTTTTAACCAAAGAGGAGATATTTCAGATCAAAGTGGTCAGTACGACAAAACGCTAATTTCATATGTAAGGACCCAATATTATCGATGTTTTATTTATGTTGCATCCCTACTTAATACTTAATATAATATGTTTTATATCCCAAAACTTTAATTATGGTTATAATTAGGATAGCCGCAGTAGAATATTCAAACAAGCGCAAGCCGTGTTCAGTTTTTTTTTCTTAAGGAAAATCATTATAAATGAAATAAACATCAATCTAATGTTCTGCGAAACGCAGTCGGAATGGAATAATAAAGAACAGCTCATTGTAAAGTAGACACGAAACGAAACCTACCAGTTAGTAATAAATCTCTTTAACGATTCATAAATTTTCCGCAGTGTTAGCTCACTAAGAAATTGTTACGTGTAAGAATAAATTAAAATAACGGCTAAAATAGATCCTACTGCTGGTTATAGGTCTTCTTTGATAACAGAGACGTTTTCAGAGCAGGAAAGGGTCTGCCACGCTGGTCCAATGCGTTAGTTTGTTTTTACGCGGTAAAGCCATGCTGCAGTTGTATTAGTAGTACAGTTGTAGCACGAATGGGTCGGCTCGACCGGGGAAGGACCACGCAATGCTGCTGTGTTTCGTATGGTGAGTTTAGGGAACTGGAGACCCTTTTTACTGGAAACGAGGCATTCTATCTTAGCCCTCACGGGTGACAACGCATCTGCATTTTGAATCGTAATCGAGGATTGATGTAGATGTCTATGGGCCACAGCAACCACTTACCATCAGGTGGGCTGTATGCTCGTTTGTCGTCCTATCCTATATAAAAAAAAGTTTGGCAGCCTTCACATGTCCTCGATTTTTTTAAATACCGTTAGCTAATTTTGAAGTCCACTGCTGGACATAGGCACCCACATATGGCATCGTTGGCAAGCGGGTTGGCAAATGTATTTTTTTATTATTAGTCGTAATAAGGAAGACGCGGCTGCTGCCCATCTTTTGATTTGTCTGATCGTCTTGATCTGTCGCCTCTTAGGACACCCACGTGATGATATGGGGTAGTTCTTACACCGCCACTACATGGTCAAACATTCAGGTTTTATCACCATGTTTCCCTTTACCATCTAAAAGTGATAAATGGGATAAAATGATTTTATAACGGATATTTTCGAAAACAGAAGTTTTGCTTTACAGCAGCCACGGTTACGGGGGGTTGAAACATGGAATAAAAAGTAATTAAAAATTAAATCCGTAAAAGTTACAGCCTATTTCACTGCCAGGACCAGGCCGCCTCACTTTTCTGAGAGGATTTTGGAGCAAGGAAATGTCCGCCGCGTTGCCTTAAGACGGTTCCCCTAGCGAGAGACCTTGAGCGTTCGGTTCCATACAATCCACGCGCTCTCGCTACAATATATCACGGAAAAATACGCCCGAATATTTGGAATTATTTCAATTAAAAGAGATAAGCGAACTTAAGAAATTAAATAAAACGTGTAGAATATAGATTTTTAAATTATCTATCCATTAGTGTAATTCTCAAATGATTAGAGCATTTCCTTTAACAACAGATGCATGTAATCAATAATTTTAGTCATTTTTTAAAAGTTGGTTTTAAATGTATTCATAACACATAAAAACAAATAAATAACAAATGATAGGATATCGAACATTAATAATGTGCTTTTAGATGTAGCTTATTTCTCATAACTAATGAGATAATAGTCTCAGAAAAACGCACTTTTGCCAGGTTTTGGTCAGGGTAGCGCCTTAATGCTTGTTATCGGACTGCACATGTCTGTGAAAGTTTTTCTTAATTTCTCAGACACGTAGATTTCCTTACAATGTTTTCGTTCACACCCGAGCGCGTCGTATCAGTACTTAAAATTTTAATTAATAATTTCATAGGTCCCGGCGAAGTTCGAACCCGGGTTGCTCGCATAATGTGAAATTTACTACGATAGCTAGCCACTAAACTGCCACAGCGTAGAAAAACTGTTAAATATCTGGGAGCACAGTAGTACCCCCGCCAAGACGAGCCAACCAAACTAAAACGAAGCACTACACACATTATCTCGAAGCGCTTTGTCGTTTTTTGAATCCTCATAACTTGGGTTTGGATTATAACAGATAAACAAAATTCTCTGGATATGATGTCAATAGTGGACTTATGAAACATACAATTTCAATTGCATAGCTCGTCTACTTTAGATTTTATTGATATCTAAAAACACGATTTCGTCACTGACTCACTCAATCATCAAAATTCTGAGGATACTTCCCGAAGTCCTAGAAAGCTGAAATTTATTTTTATTTATTTATTTATTTAACACCAACAAGGCATACCTTTAACAAAAGCATAATATTTTTACAAGAAAATATAAATACTAACTGTTGACTTAATTACATGTTTCATAAAAGACACAAGTATACAAATGTAGTGAATTAAATTGAATACAAAAATAATAAATCAATAAATTAAATCAGAATTCAATATTATATAATAATTTAAATCATGCATAATTTCATACCGTTATTTTGATTAGTAATTTGTTATATAAGCTAGAATTTGTACACAAACAGCAAAAAATTCTAAAGTTTGGAACTTTTATCTCCCAAACCCTTAAACTAAGGGATGGAAGTTTGTATGAGACTTCCGCAAATTTTGATGCAATAGGTCTTAAAATTGATATAGGGACTCCTTGTTAGTTGTTATAAATAAATAAAAAAATAAAAATTTCAGATTTTTAGTAAATCATCCCTCACCCTTTAAATTAGGGGATGAAAGTCTGTTTATGGGTTTTCCCATATAAAGTTAATTTCATGCTAGAGATCTGGAAATTATACAACTACATGCGATGGCGATCATTGAATTCATGGGGCACTCATTTGTCAAGCTTTTTTGCTTTGCCATTTCGACGCAAATGGGCCAATATTGGGTGCGTTTGGCAGAAAAAAGCGCTATAAAGCGCTTACTGGCGCTAAAATAGTTTTCGGCCAGGACACGATTGCTACTTCAGTAGCGCTGACACAATCCGCCATTTTGCTTATTTAATTTGTTTGTTTTGAAGTAGAGTTTATAAGTTGTTTTGTGCAATATTAGTTTTAAGTAATATAATGACATGAATAAACATATACATGTTATTAAAAATTCATGATTGGTAAGTTTTTAATATGAATACTTTACAAACATGTACTTAAATTAGGTTAGGTTTCCCGGTTAAAACTAACATCGTGTCCTGGAGGAAAATAGCTACTTACGATTTGACAGCGCTTACGATCGCCATTTTGCTTACAAGCGCTTGCTAGCGCTTTTTTCTGCCAAACGCACCCATTGTTTTGATGCTAACATCGAAAGCTGCTCGTAGATTGAGTATTATCAGCTTCAACAATTACCT
Organism: Parnassius smintheus behrii; assembly: GCA_036936625.1. Taxonomy (NCBI): domain Eukaryota; kingdom Metazoa; phylum Arthropoda; class Insecta; order Lepidoptera; family Papilionidae; genus Parnassius; species Parnassius smintheus. The sequence goes on along the minus strand of JAUPFT010000017.1, from coordinate 35,637,784 downwards.
TCTATTCGTCATTGTCAACCAAAGTTTTCGGACGACCGCGGAATTCATTTTTCAGGTCATAATTTTCAGAACGGAAGCGGGCAAACCAATAACAGGGTGGTGCGGTCGTTTGTGGTTATCGCTCCGTAGACGTCGTTGATGTTGCGTGCAGCTTGTGTCGCGTTGCTTCCACGACGGTAATCATGTTCCATAATTACTCGAATTTTTTACTTATCCATGATGACGGAAAAAATTGAAATACGATGAAAACATAACACTAATCATTAATCTTATTGTTGTTGCACAAATTAATGATTTTGAAAAAAATAATTCCGTGTTTTTAAAATAAAATTAATTTTAAAATTAGAATTCGTAGTCAAACAAAAATTATTTTGATTTGAAATGGCCAGTACTTCATAACGGCAATGTCATAGGTAAAGACCTTATTATAATCTATGATCTACGAAATTAATTATTGCACTACGTTGTAAAATAGAATAAAATAAAATTCAGGTCCATGATGTGCGTGTATGTTTGCTGAATATAATGTTTTATGTATGGAGTGTAGAGGTAAGGAGTACAGACTGTGTATTAAAAAGTGTCCGTAGAAAACCGTTAAATAAGGGTGGCGCCACTACAGCTACGGGGTAAATTTTAAAGAACGCGCCGAAAAATATTATTGGGATAGATGACTTTTTTGATGTTATATTTATTAAATAAAATTATTTCAGATTTTAGAGCTACTGAACAGTTTAGCAGCATACTTCAAACTATCGACAACTGCTAAGTTCATTTCATACCCTGTAGCTACTCGAGCGCTGTTGTGGAGAGTTTTTGAACTGTTATTTACTGCTTCCATATGGACACATTTTCAACTATTCTCCTATGGGAGATTGTCCTCTTAACCTCTATACTCCATGGTTTTGTGGATCGAGTTAAGTAATTAATGTAATGGTTCGAACTTTACTAGGTGCTAGGACTGCCTTTCTGGCTAGGAGTCCGTCGGGTTGTGTACACGCTGCTGCGCTGCTGCGTTCCTGCGTTCTGATCTCAAGGTCTTAGAAAGCCATTCTAATTACAGGCTATGAACCATGAGGCATTCCATTTTAGTATTTAGACGTGTCAACCAACGCCGTCTTAGGCCATACCGGGACCCTTAGGCACACAAGAATTTGGGTACCTATTGGAAAGTACAAAAAAGTGAATGACAAAAACGTTTATCTGCTATGATCTTATATTTATTACTTTTTCTGACTAACTCGGCAATGTGTGGCTTGTCACTGCTCAGGATTGCCAGAAAGTCTTTTTTTTATCGGGTTATATTTTCCTAAAACAGAAAAAAGATTGCATAGAATAAGAGAATAAGGCATTGCCTTTCGTCACGGGAGCCCCAGTGACGATATTGTATTCCCTGATATTCATATGATATTCCCTGGTCACTGGCCCCGTGTGCCCTTGTGGTAAAGACGGTACTGGTGACAATCATCAGCATCTGTGGCCTTTTTTCTTTAAAGTTTGTTTCACGTATCAGGTCATGGATTGTTTTTATTGCTGTTGCTACTTGACATCAGGTGCACTACAATGATTTCTTAAATTACGTGATTTGCAGTGTACGATTAATGAAACCAATTTTGGGATTTTATCGTGTTTAATTTTAACCTCTTAATACTTTACGTTTACAGCGCCCTAAACGTAGATAATTATAAAATTATACGCGATAAAATGCGTAAAATTAGTTGCATTTAAGTGGACTGTAAACACCTTTGTCACTTTAGTTTCATATTTAAAAACAAATCTATTAGGTTGCGTGTTATAAATGTAGGGTTAGTTAACGTTTACTACGAAAACGTCGGCTTTACGCTTTAAAGTGTTTGGATTATTTCAAATCGTACTCGACGAGTGAGAGTTAAACCAAAACATTTGCTGCGTAAATTGTTGGCCATCATCGAGCACTAAATTAGTTTTTCTAACAATGTTTGAAGTGATTTACGAAACTAATATTAACTGGAGGTTTCCAAACAATTGTAAATTTATTTAATGACTCAAGCGTATAATAAGTCTACTATAAATTTAACTTTCGCAGTGAATAATAGACTATAGGTTACATTTTGGTTATAATCTCTCACTAAAATATATTTAGTGAAATACATAAACACTTACGCTAGTCACCCAGAGGGATAGGCAGAGACTCATCATCATCATCATCATTACAGCCTTTCACAAGTCCACTGCTGAACATAGGCCTCCCCCAAGTAATGCCACAAAGCACGGTCCTGAGCCACCTGCATCCATCGACTTCCTGCATGTCTTACCAGGTCGTCACTCCATCTAGTGGGGGGTCGCCCTACACTACGCCTACCGGTACGAGGCTGCCACTCGAGAACCTTTCTTCCCCATCGGTTATCGGTTCTTCGAGCTATATGGCCGGCCCATTGCCACTTCAGCTTACTAATCCGTTGGGCTATGTCGGTCACTCTGGTTTTACTGCGGATATCCTCATTTCTGAGTCTATCACGCAGAGAAACTCCGAGCATAGCCCTCTCCATAGCTCGCTGAGCGACCTTAAGCGTCCTCATACGGCCAGCAGTGAAGGACCACGTCTCAGATCCATAAGTCATCACTGGCAACACGCACTGGTTGTACAATCTAGTTTTTAGAGATTGAGGTATACCTGACGAAAAGATATGTCGTAATTTCCCGAACGCTGCCCAGCCGAGTTGAATCCGTCGATTGACCTCTCGGTCGAAGTTGGACTTACCTAGTCGGACTATTTGTCCCAGGTAAACGTACTCGTCAACAACTTCGAGCATAGTGCTCCCAACAACTACCGGCATAGGTGTGACATGGACATTGAACATGATCTTTGTTTTGTCCATGTTCATCTTAAGACCTATCCGTTGGGAGGCACTATTGAGGTCATTGAGCATAGTGCTTAAGTCCTCCAGCGATTCTGCCATAAGGACTATATCGTCGGCAAATCGAAGGTGAGTGATGTACTCGCCATTGATGTCAATACCGTATCCTTTCCAGTCCAGTAGCTTGAAAACGTCTTCCAATGCAGCGGTGAAGAGTTTCGGGGATATAACGTCACCCTGTCTTACACCTCTCTGCAGTTGGATAGGTTTCGAGCTCTGGTTCTGTACTCGGATAGCCATCGTAGCCCTACTGTACAAACACTTCAGCACTTCGATATACCGACAGTCAACTTGGCACCGCTGAAGGGACTGTAGCACCGCCCAAATTTCGACGGAATCAAAGGCTTTCTCATAGTCCACATACGCCAGGCAAAGTGGCAGATTGTACTCTTCAGTCTTCTGTACAATCTGCCGCAGGGTATGTATGTGGTCTATGGTACTGAAGCCTTTTCGGAAACCGGCTTGTTCGGGAGGCTGGAAGTCGTCAAGTCTGCGTGCGAGACGATTCGTAATGACTCTCGAAAACAGCACGTAGACGCGGCTCAGAAGGGAAATCGGTCTGTAGTTCTTTAAGAGAGCGTTGTCGCCTTTCTTAAAGAACAAGACCACCGCACTTCTGCTCCACGCCTCTGGAGTAGTGCCACCATGGAGGACGGAATTGAAGAGCCTCTGAAGGACTACAAGTACCGGTGTTCCACCCGCTTTCAGAAGCTCCGCTGTAATTCCATCCTCGCCTGGGGCCCTGCCGTTTTTAAGGTGCTGGAGAGCCATTCTAATCTCGCTTAGACTGACGTCCGGGATATCATCGGAATAGTGTCGGATAAGACTTGCTCTTGGATCGTTACTCACACTTGCGTGTGGCTCCAACGATGATGTGTACAGCTGCCCATAGAACCTCTCAATCTCACTCAAAATCTCAGGTGTCCCGGAAACGATGTTGCCACACTCAGTCTTCAGCTTTGACAGTTGGCTCTTTCTGGCAGACAGATCTCTGGCAAAGACTTTGGAGCCCTGGTTCCGCTCGATCGCTTCTTTAATACGAGAAGTATTAAAGTTGCGTAAGTCTCGCCGCATGCATTTGGAGATCTGTCTGTTCAGTTGCCTGTATGCTGTCAAATCTGTTGACGATTGCAGCCTCATCTCCCGTCTAACAGCCATGAGATTAAGAGTGTGATCGGAGAGTTTTTGTGTTCTTCTGCGGCGGGTCTTGCAGAACTTAGCTCCGACCGCATGGACAGTTTCCACGAGCTTGTCGTTCATATCGTCCACTGCATTGCAATCTTCTAGGCACTGGAAGCGGTTACGTAACTCGAGCTGAAAGGTTTCGGGATTCTGGATTAGAGCACGAGGGGGACGGAGCGTTGACTTCATTAGACGAGACCTCTCCAACTTAACGTTTAGGTTCAGTGTGCCTCTAACCATTCGGTGATCGCTGCCAGTTTTCACCCTTGCGATCACTGAGACATCACTGAACAGTTGGCGTCTGGTCGTCATAATGAAGTCAATCTCATTTTTTGTCGAACCGTCGGGGCTCGACCAGGTCCACTTCCTGTGGGGCCGCTTCTGGAAGAAAGAGTTCATCATAAAGAGTCCCTCTCTCTCCATAAAGTCGGCCAGCTGCTGGCCCCTTCGGTTCCGTTGCCCTACTCCAAATTTCCCTACCTTCAGCTCACCGCTTTCTCTTGTGCCTAGTTTTGCGTTGAAGTCTCCCATCAACACCGTGTAGTGGGTTTTGGAGGAATGTATGGCTCTGGAAATATCCTCATACATTTCCTCCACCTCCTCATCGGGGTGTGCCGAGGTTGGTGCGTAAACCTGAATGACCTTCAGCGAATACCGTTTGGTGATTCTGAGTATCAGGTACGCGACCCTCGTCGACACACTCCCAATCTTTACAACGTTGTTGACGAGAGACTTGTGGACGATAAATCCGACACCTCCTTGGGACAGATGGTCGCCCTCCCGGTGATAGAACAAGTTGCCGGACTCGAGGATTGCCGTGTCCTCCCCCTCTCTTCGGACCTCGGATAATCCAATAATATGCCAGCGCAACTTGTCTACCTCTTCTTCCAGCTCCAGTATCTTCTCGTCAGTCCTCAGGGTGCGTGCGTTATATGTTGCCAGGTCGAGTCGTCGTAGGTGGCAACCGAACCTCCACCGGAGATTCTTAGCACCCCCTGCCCCGCCGTTACCATGGTCGCCACCGTAGCCAGGAATAGCGGGGCCGCCGGGGACTGGGGGCCGTCTTTTTGTGTATTTGTTCATTGGGGGGTATTTGCCGTAGTTGCCACGCTTGGCGAGCGGGTTGGCAACCGCAGTTTTTTATTACGTCACAGTTGTCATCAGGAAGATGTTGCTGCCCATCTCCTGCCTGTCTCCCTCTGTCGCCTCTTACGACACCCACGGGAAGATATGGGGTAGTGGATATTCTTAACCGCCACTACACGGCGTAGGCAGAGACTAATAACTTCCATTTGGCACGATCCAGACACACCTCTGTCACCTCCTTTATGTACATCCAATGACGTATTATATATTATACATCATTGTGTACATCCATATATTTGCGATTAAGGGTACTCGTGTCGTATTATCGTCGATGGTGTGCCTTTCCTGGAATATTGGTGTTGGGAGTAGTGGTGCCGGGAGTAGTGGTATTGGGAATAGTGGTGTTGGGAGTAGTGGTGCTGGTATGTTAGAACATTTTATGGAAAAAACATTGAGAGATTTAACTTACAATTAAGGTTGATATGAGAAAATTTAATATAAATCAAGTGTAGGTAAATATTTAGGTAATAAAATGAACTATATAATTATTTTTTGAAACTAATTTTAATGATTTATAGTTCATTATTCATAATTACATGTATTTATTTGCATACAATGCACCTACATTCTATGCAAATAAATACATGTACATACAATTACAGAATTATAATTAAAACATAAAAGTTCCATTACATTCTATCTAATACAGGTGTGCAAATTTAAAAGAAATATTTATTACACAATTTTTTTACAATAGATGAATGTTAGTTTTGTTTTAAATATAACATAAAAACAATATCCAATTAATAATAAAATATATGTCAAAGGATTGAATAGGAAAAATAATATCACACAATCATTTACAAATTTAGTCTAGTCAAAATATAAATTTTCATATTAATTGTATGAATTTATATATCAATACAGTATAAATAATAGTTTATACGTCAGAGGCGGTAGCAAAAAATAAAAAACTCACTCCATAGATTGGTAATGAAGTCTTACTTGTAACTTTTAGACAACATTCTAGGTACTACCATGAACAAAAAAAAACCGACCAAGAGCGTGTCGGGCCACGCTCAGTGTAGGGTTCCGTAGTTTCCCGTCCGTCACAATAAGTGTTCCCACTTATGAGTTTAAAGGTGGGTATCCATTATGTTCGCGCTCCAGCAGCGCTCCGCGCTCCTGCAATTGCTCCCGGTAGTAGGTACTGTTGTTTCCATCCAAGTTCAAAATGATTTTCGTAGAAAGTCCTTATAAAGTTCTACTTTTCAGATTTTTTTCATATTTTCCAAACGTATGGTTCAAAAGTTAGAGGGGGGGGGGGGGATTACATTGTTTTTTCCTTTTGGAGCGATTATTTCCGAAATTATTGACATTATCAAAAAATGATTTTAGTAAACCCCTATTCATTCATTTTTAAATACCTTTCCAACAATATATCACACGTTATGGTTGAAATTAAAAAAAAAACACTTCCCACTTTACATATAGGGGGGCTACCCTAATAAAATATTTTTTTTCCAATTTTTATTTTACCACTTTGTCCGCGTGATTGATACACATATTGATACCAAATTTCAGCTTTCTAGTGCTAACGGTGACAGAGATTAAGCGAGTACGGACAGACGGACAGACAGACATGGCGAAACTATAAGGGTTCCTAGTTGACTACGGAACCCTAAAAACGACTCAATAAGTATTACATATCATCTATATTGGATAAAAATGATTCCATTCTATTCTAATTTATGTATAGATAAACAAAGAAATAATATTTTTCACGTAATGCTTTTGTATTCGGTCCTTTAATTCTTCGATACAAAATGTCTTAGCATCTACTCTATGGAATTTTTTATTAATAATAATAACAAAAATATTTTTTTTGAAGTCGGTTTTGAATTGTTTTACTTAAGGGGAAATATAACCTCAAATGGCTTAGCAAGATCATCTGTTATGCCGAAAGTATTGCAGCATTAATTTTGAAATAAATATATGGTAAAGTTGAGGAGGATTAATGTTAAGGATTATGTTAGACGAAAACACGATTCCGTAAAATTTTCTCGATAGAAAAAAATCCAAAGTAACCTCCAAAATAAACAATAAACCGCTGTTATTCATAAAATACTTTAAATAAGATCATGAAACTTTGCATACTAACTGAACTAACTAAAGCAGTGCTTATGTTATTTACTTTTTTTTTTAATTACCATTATTTTCACTGAAAAAGAAATTACATACAGTGTTGCCACTTTAGCGACTTTGTCGATAAATCTAACGAGTCTTTTGTTAAGTTGGGGAGTTTAATTCAATGTTTAGCGACAAAAATATTCTGGCGACTTTTAGCGACATTTGCACTTACTTCAATTTTTGTTACCATCTGACTACTTTAGGCGTAAGGAATACTATACTCTATCAGTTAAAGAAATAATAAAATCCGAAACAAAGGTTCTCTGGATGTCGCTAATACAATAATAAACACATAGTATATATATATATATATATATATATATATATATATATATATATATATATATATATATATATATATATATATATATATATAATATTAATGTTAGATGAATATATTGTTCGATTTTATCTTTGTTTCGGTTTTTTTAAATAAAATTAAATTCAGCGACATTTGGGGACTTATTGTTACTAAATTCATGTATAACTAGGGACTTTTTGACGGCAGTCTAGAGACCTACGGTAATTCAATGTGGCAACACTGATTACCTAAACCGGTCAGTTTCGCTTCGGCCTTTGAAGGGGGAGGTTGTGTCGCTTACGATCAGAATACACATTACGCAACAGGACGATGTAAAATTAAAATGGGAAATAACCGTAATAAAAATAAGAAGCGACTGGCTTGGCGTTAAGAAACAGGCATAAATATGATAAACGTAATGAAATAAGTGTCTAACGACCTATTTACTTACAGTATTAGTGATTACAAACATGTCGGTACATAGCATACGACGAGCGGGGAAGTGGGGGCGAAATTAGAATTTGAGCTGACTTACTATATCCCCTTAATCGACGGCGCCGTGGCGCAGTGGCTTAGCAATGACTTGCGGCAATAACTTGCGGCGCTGGCCGCGGGTTCGAATCCCGCACGGAACAAGTATTTGTATGTCCTACATATAATTGTTTCGGATCTGTATTTTGTCCCCGTGCGATTTATGTATCTAAACTGCCTCCATGAGACAAGAGAAAAATCCTAGTTTGAGGGTAACGTTTAAAAAAAAATGTTATTCGTGTAAGAAAGCAATACCAGATATTGAGTAATGTGGCATGATGTGGTGGCAGAAGAACATCCATCATGTTTGCTGGATGTCAGAATCAACTAGCAGAAACTTCAAGATCTTAATATGTTTTATAAGAGACGAGGATTAGCTATCTCGTTTTATTTCACAATTGAAATATCTAGACCGGCGTCAAATAGCAGGGTTAACGATGCGCGGCGTCTCGCGATGGAATGGAGACGACGGTGTATTAAAATTTGACAAGGGTGGTGATTATCGCTGTACTCTCAGAGATTTTGTGTTCGCCTGCAAGCTATTTACGGAGTAATGATGATGAAGAAAAAATACATACAAAAGCAATAAAGCCAGCTCTAGTGCCATGTTTCGAGAAGCTTTTTATTTATAGAATAATAGTGATGATAAACCAGCCCACAATCCACCTGGTAAGTGGATACTGTCGCCCATAGACATCTGTCTATCCTCCATTAAGAAACAACTTGTAAATGCATTATCACCCTGAGAATTAAAAGTGAATGCCTTGTTTCCAGAAAAGGGTGTCGGGTTCCTTAAGCAGCGTTAAGCTGTTATTTCACGCTGTATTTCTATGAGAGCGTGGTCCTTACCTGGTCGAGCCGACGCATTCGTACCACAACCTTAATAAAGTGGCTCTTCCACGTAGATTAGCATAATAGAATCATTTTTTGCGACTTAGATTGTAAATGACAGTTATTAAAAGTTACTTTGTTCATGGGTTTTAAAATATATTGCCACTGTGGAAAAAACCAGATAAAACGTATCCAGAATCCACTGGTAAACATAGGTCAAGCTCACATAGTGCCTTAAAGAGGGAATATTCTCGTAGTTGTCACGATTGCCTGATAGGTTGCCAACGCAGTTATTTATTATTTCCGGTTATTATTAGGTAGATGCTGGTGCTTTTAAATACTTATGATTATATGTGTAACAGGAAAAATACGATAAGGATGTCATATCCTTGTAGTATAAAAGCCTTTTTAAATAATAATTTCCCGTTTCATGTTTCCTCGGTTGGCTTTTACAACACCCACGGTGTCATACGGGGATAGCGGATGCTCATCACAGAAGAGGGCCATTAGAGCAAGATATAATTTAAAACCAAAAGAGTCACTGAGACAAAAATTTAAGAAAATTAATATATTAACTCTGACCTCTCAATACATTTATGAAAATGTAATTTACGTACACAAAAGTAAACGTAGTTTTGCAAAAATAAGCGATATTCATTCTGTAAATACTAGGAACAGACACAAGCTAGTAGTACCAGTTACCCGACTCCACCGAGTCAGTAATTCATTCTTGGGGCGGTGTATACGCCTTTACAACAAAATATACAAAATTTGTCATACGAAAGTTCAAAAATTTTATTAAACTAAGTTTGTATAAAAAGGGTTATTATAATATTAAGGAATTTATGTATGATATTAACCCCTGGGAAGGGTGATCGCTACCAAGCTATTTCTAATTTGTCTTTTGTTGTTAATTGTAAACACGATTGTAAGTTATTATTTGAAGAAAAAAATAGTTCCGCTTGGTTTCTTGCTGGTTCTTCCCAGGACAGAGGTTTTTCTTGCGAACCAGTGGTAAATGAAAAAAATGACTTTCAATAAGTATTGTTACAATATACATTGAATAAAAAAGTTTCTGTTTCTGTTTCATTCGCCTTTACAAAGCAGAGAAAAAACTTCATTGGACTGTTTTGTTTAAAGTATGCAGTGTTTCACAATAGTGTAGGTTGCACATTAACATTAAAATAATTTTCAGAATTCCAGTCTTTGTGTGACTAGACCTTGGCGGTGGTCTACGGGCTGGATTTAGGACTACATTGAGCGTATTGTTTAATGCACTCTCAGATTAGAAAATTGTTTTTATGATCTGTCTGTAGTTTTTAATATTAAAGTAATGCATATAAAATGTAATACTCTAATATATTGATCTTACTCTATATTTAGAACTATAATCTCTACCACTTTTACATAGGGTAGGTAGAGCCGCGCTGCAGCTATCTTATGTAGTTGTAGCACGTATATGTCGGCTCGACCGAGGCAGGACCACGCTCTCACAGAATACTAGCGTAAAGTAGCAGCTCAATGCTGCTGTGTTTCATATGGTGAGTGTAGAGAACCGGAGATCCACGATCCACTTCCATTTTAACTGGAAACGAGGCATTCAGAGTCCTCAAAGGTGACAACGCTTCTACATTTGATTCTTAATCGAGGATAAATGTAGATGTCTATGGGCCACAACATCCACTTACCATCAGGTAGACAGAACAGAGAGGTTACAAGATGAAGGTGTGAAAAAAAAATACAAATGTAGACTGAGAGAAAATCTAAGTGGTTTGATTGAATTGTATATAAATGAGTTAGACTTGGAGAATATATGGCATAATGTTAAGAAAGGTTAGGTGGATGCAGCTACCGAAGTATTTGGTGTTAATAAGAGAACGTATGAAAGGAAAAATAAAGTTATGGTAGGATGATGAGGTACATAGGAACGTTGAAGTAAAGAAGAGGGTATGGCGGAGTTTACGAACACCCAAGACTAGAAATTCTGGCACGAATTGAATTGATATTAAAAGAAAAAAGGCAGTTTTTAGACGTCTAAATAAGAGAGTAAAAGAAATAGTTGAAAGGAAATAGCAAGAAAGAACAGATAAGAATATCGTATACCTTTCAGGAAAATATTAAAATGTTCTGGAAACTCGTAAGGACTCCCAGGGTACAATCAAAACAGCCTAGAATGAATCGTATACGAGACGAGAATGGCTGTATTCTGAATGATGAAGTTTTGAGTTTAAAGAGATGGAAGGAATATTTTAAAAGCGTGTTTTAAGATTCAGGAGACGTGTGATCTAAATGAAATAGAAATTTCGAAAGAAGAGGAAAGACATAGGGAAATAAGTATAGATGAAATAATGAAAGCAATGAAAAGCAGGTAAGGCTATATATGATAGAATATCACTCGAAATGTTAAGGGCTGGAGAGAAAGTGGTGGCAGGCCTGCTGTACAACTTATTTAATTTATGTTGGGAACTGAAGCGGATACCGGGAGACTGCTGCAAAGCCGTGATATTCCCAATATATTAAGGAAAAGGGTTGCAGCAAAACTGAGAAAACTACCGTAATATTAGCCTTTTTAGCATTGTGGGAAAACTATATGCTAAGATACTAATTGAAAGTACTATGAAAGAAACTGATGTAAAATTTAGGATGTGCAAGCGTGACTTAGAAAGGGATGGGGTATACAGATCAAGTCTTTATCATGCGCATGATCACGGAGTTTTTGGTCAAAAACCAAAAGGCTTTTTGTGCATTAATGGACTTTTAAAAGGCCTATCACAGAGTGGACAGGGATGTGTTATGGCAAACACTGAACTAATTTTGGCTGAGCACTGGGTTGATACAGGCATTTAAGTCTCTTTATAGGGACTCTAGTGCTTGTGTTAGGATCAACGGGGTCTACTTGGACTTGTTTGACATTTATAAAGGTGTCAAACATGGCTATGTATGTATTTACATGTAGAAATACAGTCGTTAAGAAGTATGTTAGGTCTGAATCTGAGTGTCAGGGTGAGAAATCGTGTGATAAGAGAAGAGTGTGGCTTGCAAGGTCATGTTGTGGCCAGGATTAATAAAGGAATACTTCGACGGTTTGATTATATAAAAAGAATGAATCGGGAAAGAGTGACAAAGCAAGTTAATGTACCAGAAATGAACAGCAGAATCGGAAAGGGACTACATAGGCGAAAGTTTATCGACCAAATTGGCGATATATGGTAGATATGGATATTGATGTACAGGGGGCGAGAAAGTTGTGTCAGGAGGGTGCCAAATAGACGTTTGTAGTCTCTGCCTACCCCTCCGAGTGACAGGAGCGAGTGTTTACGTATTTATTTTAGTGTTTAGGTATTTAATTTATATTAATAAGAAACATATTTGTAGTCCAAATTACATGCCGTGGCAACTTTTAATTACGGTGACACTTAAATATAAACTTTCCTGTTACTTCTAGTATTTACATTGTATTCGTGTATGTCTTATTGGTTGTCCTAAAATTATTAATTTAAAAAAAAATATAGTTACAGAATAATATTGCTAGATGAAATAATTACTCAATGAGTAAAGCTGCAATGGACGGAAGTTTAGTAAATAAGTTTATTTTAATATTGTTGACTTATTGCTGCTAAGGTCAGGGAGCGTTGAACGCCAATCGATGTATAGCGGCCTCGTTACTCTCGGTAATGACAGAACATTAGATGCAAAATTTAAAACTTCATTTATATAAAGCCCCAAAAATTGATTATAGGTCGGAAGTGTATTTATTATTAAAATTATTGATTTATATCATATTGACTACTCAACACCTTCACCCCGTATTTCTTATACATGTCAACTAGGAGAAATATCAATAATCTCTTATTATGTCGGTTACTAGTGTTCTGCCGCGCGTATCAAGCGATATATCAATACGAAGTCTTTCACGCAGACACTCAAGTAGCCCTCTGTACAGTTTGCTGAACGCATTGAGCTTTCAGATACGGCAAGCAGTAGCAGAAGGAAGGACCACCTATGAAACCGATAAATTATCATTGGCAACATGTAACGTTATACACTTTTGTTTCTAAGTTTCGAGGTATACGTGACGAGAAGATATGTCATAATCCTTCAAACGCTACCCAGCTAGACTTACTTAGTAGGACAATTCCTACTACGAACAAGGTTTAAAACGGTCAAGGTTTTCTAGGAATGAAGCGACTATTAATACAAATAAAACTATGATGATTATGTACTCGTATATTATTAATAACATTATAAGTTATAAAGAATATTCCCACAGGCAAAACTAATTTAAAAATTACTTTTTAAGAAATTCTGATAAACATATTTACCTTTGCGTAGGCAAAGTGGCACCTTATATGTATAGTATAATATACATTGCCATACAGTACTGGAGACTGGAGGTTTCTAGACGAATTTCTTAAAGGACTGTAAGCTTGTGTCGTTTTATAAATGCAGGTCCTGGAGAAGAATTCAAAAACCAACTGAATCTATTGAAGCTCCCCAATTTTGAAATATAGATGTCACGCAAATCAGGCGCTGTAGACGAGTAATCTTTGTAGCTCGGTATTTTTTAATACCTATCATCAAGTTATAGGCAATGAAAACATCAAGTTCTTCTATTGTGGTAGATATATAAGGCTTTCCGGATTGAGTAACGTAATAGTTAGTTTGAAAACATAAATTGTTTTGTAAATGCTCTTTTCATAAAAAGCGAAATAATAAAAGAGGTGTAACATTTTTAATGTTAAGAATTTGGTTTGTTGTTCCCACACTTTCAAAAAACTTACTGGCTATAATTGTTCTCCCATTTGGAGCTATTAAAGTCGGCCTGTTTGAATTTACGATGCTGGTCTCTGTTAAATCAAAATTCCGGCGTACTAAGCTGGACAAAGGGAGATCATCATCGGAATCAGAATTGTCATAATTGGTAACTTGAACTTCTCCAATCAAATCGCCTAACACTAGCGGATTGGTTGATTTTCTGTATCTTCTTCGTCATCCGCACCTCCACAAATACTCTCACTACCTGAAGGAATATCTTCCGACAAGTATTCTGCAATTTATCTATCTTTTAGCCGCCGCGACATATTGTAAAAATACGTAAAAGACACCTATACTTACATGCAAAAGCTTCAGGTAAATTACGAACATAAACCCGCAACAGTCACGGTGGTAAGTTAACTAACCACTATATTTTCGTTGTGAATACACATTGAAAACACAAAATTAATAGTATTTTTATGTAAAACGTGCATATAATAGATGTATGAGAATACATAGATTAAAAAACATTAAAGAAAAAAGCTTTCTTACCCGTTACACACTTTTTTTTATCAAGCACGCAAATAAAAGTACGTTAGGGCAATATTCAATTCAGCGCAAATGAACTGTCATTCATTAAATATACCGACAAATGGTTGCGTCTTGTCAAGCATGCTTTGAAACATATGGTTAGTGAAATAACCACCAAGACTGAAAGAGTTAAGGGCGAGCTTCTGAATATGAGGCCACAAATATGAAGACTTTATACATGACCTTATTTTATCGGCTCATATTCCCCTTGGTACTACCGGTAAGGTTTGTCAAAAGTCTCCCGCTACAATAACTGTAACACCACCCATCAAAACTGATGGGGATGGGTGGATTAATGTCGTAAAAAAAATGGTAAATACCATTTTTTTTTCTTATAAGCTTTGCTTCTGTTTGTTGACAGAATATTAACAAAACTGAGTATAGTCCTCGCAATTTAAAAGGACTATCACAAAGAGCAGCTTCTTCCATAGTAGCATCTCAGTGTTTATCATCTTAAAGCAAACCTAGAGCTTTACACGCTGACTGGGATGTGGGATATATGAAACTATCAACAGTTTTTAAATCTGTGAATGATATTTATACTCGAATTTCATGAAAAAGAAGACGCAAATAATAACATTCAGAGTTATTAGGGTGTACTGTATACACTCTGCCCAGATTTTGATTCTTTTTTACTTCCGGCCAACTATCGACGTTGCTTCCACGTGTACGCCTTTCACATTTGTTACTTTTCCACACAAAGCATGAAGGTACTTCAACATAAATTAGAGTTTTTGCAAAATTTTCCGTTTTGCAAAGATCAAAAATGCTACTAGAGTAGTTTTTTTTTGAGTTGTTTACTTTGTCAGCTACATTGTTGGTATTGGGATTGAAATACACACGCTGGTCATTTTCCAAATGCACTGCAAGATGAAAAACTGCTGGAAATCTGTTGTGAATAGGAAACGCCAGAATTCTCCAGACAGCGTAGACAGCGACGACCATCCGCGCGTCTACGGGTGCCTCTATAGGTCCCATAGCGGTAATGCCGAAACAGACCGACTTTTCGATCACGTCCAAATGGCTGCAGATTCGTTGCTACAGCAGATCCCCTCCGCAGAGATCGTGATCCTCGGCGACTTTAACGCCCATCACGCCGAATGGCTTGGTTCACGTTTAACCGATCATGCGGGGAGATCTGTTCATGATTTTGCCTTGGCATATGGTCTGACACAACTGGTTACTTCGCCTACGCGGTTTCCAGATGTGGAGGATCATGCACCTTCCCTGTTGGACCTTCTGCTGACCTCTCACCCGGACGGATATCAGA
The DNA here is from genome assembly GCA_036936625.1 of Parnassius smintheus behrii. Lineage (NCBI taxonomy): Eukaryota > Metazoa > Arthropoda > Insecta > Lepidoptera > Papilionidae > Parnassius > Parnassius smintheus. Next base: position 35,622,153 of record JAUPFT010000017.1, on the reverse strand, counting down.
TTTCCGTCGACGCCCCTTTAGGCTCCTCGGACCATTGTCTGGTCCGGAGTGTTGTGCCACTCACGCCGAAATCGCGGTTGCATTCTGCAGGCTGCCGCCGTGTTTGGCACTATAGGTCAGCCGATTGGGATGGGATGCGGTCTTTCTTTGCATCCTACCCTTGGGGGCGGGTTTGCTTCTCGCCGGATGATCCCAACGTTGTTGCGGATTCTGTTACTGATGTGGTACTTCAGGGTATGGAACTTTTTATTCCTTCCTGTGTGGTGCCCATTGGAGGCAAATCTCAGCCATGGTTTGGTCGCTCCTGTAAAATAGCATCATGCTATAAGCAGGAGTGCTATCAAGCCTGGGTTGATGCATCAGCGTCCCGGGATGTAAACACCAGCGCTCTAAAAAAGAAGTATAATTTCGCCTCTAGGTCCTTCAAAAGAGTCATTGCCAAGGCAAAGTCAGAGCACATAGGCAGAATTGGCGAGAAACTAGTTCGCCTTCCTTCTGGAACCCGTGCATTCTGGTCTCTCGCCAAGGCTGTCCAGGGGAATTTCTGTCAGCCATCTCTTCCATCTCTGCACAGGGAGGACGACTCACTGGCCCATACTGCAAAGGAGAAAGCGGATCTTCTAGGCTCCTTCTTTGCGTCTAACTCGACTCTCGATGACAGGGGGAGTACGCCGCCGACCATCCCGCGGTGTGAGTGCTCCATGCCGGAAGTGCAGTTCACACAGCGCTCGGTTCGCAAAGCACTCCTCTCCCTGGACATCCACAAGTCGAGTGGGCCTGACGGAATCCCCCCAATTGTGCTGAGGACGTGTGCTCCAGAGTTGGCACCGGTTTTAACGCGTCTTTTCCGGTACTCCTACTCCCTAGGCGTAGTCCCAAAATCATGGAAGACGGCTTTCGTCCACCCGATCCCTAAAAAAGGCGACCGCTCAGACCCGTCCAACTACCGGCCAATCGCCATCACCTCCTTGTTCTCCAAAACAATGGAGTCCATTGTAAACTGCCAGCTCATGAGGTACCTTGAGGATCACCAGCTGATTAGTGACCGCCAATACGGTTTTCGCCGTGGTCGGTCAGCTGGTGATCTTCTGGTCTACCTCACTCACAGATGGGCGGAGGCAGTAGAGTTCAAGGGGGAGGCATTGGCCGTTAGTTTGGACATTGCGAAGGCCTTCGATCGGGTTTGGCACAAAGCGCTTCTTTCGAAGCTCCCTTCCTATGGGCTTCCCGAGAAATTGTGCGATTGGATCACCAGCTTTCTTGCAGATCGGAGCATCAAGGTCGTTGTAGACGGTGCAAGCTCCGATTGCAAGCCTATTAATGCTGGTGTTCCACAGGGCTGCGTGCTATCGCCAACGCTGTTTCTTCTGCATATCAATGATATGTTGCATACCCGTAACATTCATTGCTATGCAGATGACAGCACTGGTGATGCTCTTTACACCGGCCGAGCCAATATTTCTCGGGAAAACGTCTCCGAGTGCCAGGACAAACTTGTGTCTGAAGTCGAGTCTTTGCTGTACAGAGTCTCGGATTGGGGACGACTAAATCTAGTCCAGTTTAACCCCCAGAAGACACAAGTTTGCGCGTTAACCGCTAAAAAGAACCCCTTTGTCGTATCCCCTCAGTTTCAAGGCACTCCCCTTGTTGCCTCAGCCAGTATCGGAATCCTCGGCGTCGACATATCGAGTGACGTGCAGTTTCGTGGTCACTTGGAAGGGAAGGCCAAATTGGCCTCTAAAAAGCTTGGCGTGCTCAGCAGAGCGGGACAGTATTTCATGCCGGCACACCGCCTGCAACTTTACAAGGCGCAGGTTCGGCCGCACATGGAATACTGTTCCCATCTCTGGGCTGGGGCTCCCCAGTACCAGCTCCTTCCACTTGACCGCATCCAGCGCAGAGCGGCTCGAATCGTCGACGATCGAGTGCTTTCCGATCGGCTCGATTCACTGGCGCTTCGAAGAGATGTTGCATCTCTTTGCGTATTTTATCGCATCTATCACGGGGAGTACTCTGAGGAATTGTTCGGATTAATCCCAGCCGCCAAATTTCGTGAACGCACGACACGGCAAACGTCCCGATACCATCCACACCATCTGGATGCTTGGCGGTCCACCACTGTATGTTTCACAAGGAGTTTTCTTCCACGTACAACCTCTCTGTGGAATAGTTTATCACCGGCGATTTTTCCGGACCGATACGACCTGGGGACCTTCAAGAAAAGAGCTTACTCCTTTCTAAAGGGCCGGCAACGCACCCGCAAGTCTCCTGGTGTTGCGGTTGATCATGGGCGGCGGTAGTCACTTAACATCAGGTGAGCCGCATGCTCGTTTGCCCCCTCTTCTATAAAAAAAAAAAAAGCTTCAGAGCTGCTTATATAGCGACCACTTTCGTATAATTTTACTTCATCATTATCATTTTCAAGTACAAATGATGCCTGGTCGGATCCTTTATACACATATATACTTAATTTATTTTACAGAGCTACAATATTCTATGTTTATATGAATAGCAAAAGTCCGTGATAAAACTGGATTATAAGGTACCACCCACCGGTTGTCTAGGGTTACACCATTGATGTCAACATATAATGGAAATTCGTTGTTCAAATTTCCGCAAGGTCCATTGATCATATTAGCTTTGATATTTTCATAAAGGTCGGGATCTTGTTCAGAATTCGGTATTTTGGCACAAGTGAGGTTATCTATATTGACAGGAGAAATGCGCTGCTCTAGAAACAGCAAAATATGGATGTGAGGTGACCTCGCTTCTGCCATTCGACAAAATGCTTCAACGAATGTTTCCAAACAAATTTCCCTTTTTTAGTAGTAGTGCCAATGTAATTTTTAGTAGTGCCAATAATACTTTAACTTTTGAATGAAATACCCGCGCTATAATGTTGATCTTGTGGTTTCTGATCAGGCAGCAATGCATCTGCACTATCTTGCCATCGAGGATTGAATGTTAGTGTAATAAAAAGATCAGGGCGACCGTAATGGCGGACGTAGGTCATTGCATCCTGAGTCTTTTCGTACATATATCGAGGTGATCCAGTAGAAGAAGAAGGTAGTAGAACCAAGTTGAGCAATATTGGTGTCCTCCCTCCCTATTTTATCTTTCAAATGTGGGTAACTATCTGATCTGAGCTGCGCTTGGTTGTTCCTTATGTAATTTAAACTTATTGTTTCAAAATTTGCGTACATATCAACTAAATATTGACTAAAAAGTACGATAGTACAGCAACCGATTTTCGTCTACTTGTCTGACCATAATGCGGTAAGAATAAAATTTTTGTACCAACACAGTTTTCTGGAGAGATTTATTATGTCTTAGGATCATATTGCACGTGATAGAGCCATGCTACAGTTATATTAGTAGTGTAGTTATAGCACGAATGGGTCGACTCGACTGGGGAAGGACCACGCTCTCACAGAATACCAGCGTAAAATAGTAGCTTAATGCTGCTGTGTTTCGTATGGTGAGTGTAGAGAACTGGAGACCCTTTTTTTACTTGAAACGACGCATTTCCATCTTAGTCCTCACAGGTGACAACGCATCTGCATTTTGATTCGTAATCGAGGATACGAGTAGATGTAGATGTCTATGGGCCACAGCAACCACTTACGGTTGATTGTGAGCGCGTTTGTCACCCTATACCATAAAAAATATTGATGTATATCAATAGAGTAATCATCCTCACCATAGCAAAAAATAAGTGAGTATTGCAAGCTATCGTATGAGCGGTTTAACTCACCGATACTACGTAATCGTGACTTTGTAATACGATGTCTTGCTTTTTGAAGTGTTGTCTAACTACGAGTATGACCATAGCAATTTCACTTGGTGTTGGTTTTTTTTTTTTTTTTATAGAAGAGGGGGCAAACGAGCATGCGGCTCACCTGATGTTAAGTGACTACCGCCGCCCATGATCAACCGCTACACCAGGAAAACAGTACATTAAAGCGTCCTATATGAGCATGGGCCGGTTTTCTATCAACATTTAACCACTTCCAACTTATCGCAACCGTCGGATATTTTTTGAAGAGTTGTTTTGGGTCCATTATATAGGAATTATTGTCATGCAACAATGCTTGCAATTGTTTAACCAGATTTCGTCCTCACCAATGAAATAAACTTGCAGAAATTTTGGTTCTTGTTGAGGTGAAGGTAATAGGCTACCAAATCCAAATGATAAACTTGCCCTTGCACTTTAAAAGTGGGCAAGTAACCATCTTCTATTATTATTTTAGCCCCAAAGGATATCATTTGAAATCAGCCATTATACTTCAAATACGATCCATGAAATATGCATGCTCTAGATGAAGATCCATAATCAAGCTTAAAAGAGATTCTGGCAAGGGCTTGAAAGCAGGAAGCTTCAATTTACCACCGGCGCGACACATTCCAGGTGCCTCTTCTTTCCACTTGAAAGCTAAACAGTTTATACATTTTTGATTCATAGCACCAAGAATAACCGTTTTATAAGTTTCATAAGCTATTTCAGGATCATACAACAGCCTAGATAAAGCCTTTACTTTCCATGGACGTAATCGTCTTTCTGATCGTCTTCATGGATTGTTTCCTTCATACCTAGAAACAGCTGCTCTATTATTTATTTTATTTATATTTTTAAAAAACGTTACCCCTACACTAGGATTTTCTCCTGTATCGTGGGGGCAGTTTACAAACATAAATTTCACGAGGACAAACATCCAGACACGGAACAACTATTTGTAGGCCATACAAATACTTATTCCGTGCGGGATTCGAACCCGCGACCCCCAGCGCAGTCACTCATTGCTAAGCCACTGCGCCACGGAGTCGTCGAACGGCTCTATGATGTTCTGAATTACTATGTTGATAATTTGCCTAATTATTTTGCTGGTAAGTTATGACTTCAGCACGGTGAGACTCAGAGTTGTTTTGCTGGTAAGTCATGACAGTTAGTAGGGTGACACTTTGGATTGTTTTGCTGGTAAGTCATGACTGCAGTACGGTGAGACTCTGGATTATTTTACTGGTAAGTCATGACTGCAGCAAGATGTATTTTTGTATTTTTGCCTTGATACGCCAGGACAGCGCTACGATGAACATCCGGATTACATTTCTTGTACTTAATACTGGAATATTTGAGCTACTATTTTTCTAGTTTTATTAGTATAATATCTAGCCTGGCAACATTAATTTTTGTTAGAAGTAGAGGAGCTAAATTTGAAAAGTAGAAGAGCTTTTAATCTGAGAAGTTAATACTGAATTGGACATATCTACAGGAATGTAAACATCGAAATGCTCATTAGAGAGATCTTTCTTAGATTAGAGGATTTTCTTCTCCACCAAATTTCTCGTATAAAACACCATTATGAATCAAATAAAAAAGGGAAAATCTGTCCAACAGCCACTAATTCGCATAAACTACTATATGTATAAGGTTGACATTTCGGCATAGTAGTCAGCATAAGTATTAAAATTATTCCCATCTCTCTCGTGAGACGTGATGGAAAACTCGTCCCCATACTCCATTACGTGGTCCACTATTTCCTCACATATCTCCCGATCCGTAATTTGAGTATGCAAACTGCCGTCAAAATAATTGGTACGATAGTATGTAGCACCATTGCGATGTTTACGCATAAAATTTCTACAGCCATATTAGTAAACAGAAACTACCACACAATAGTAATATAATAATTATACAACATGTAACATAATTAACGCACTTTGAGAAAGTAGTTTGTTCAGAATCGTTTACTGAATCGATTCCTATCATTTTTAAAATAGTTAATTTTTTATCCCAAAAATAATTAAAATTTTAATTAAATTACAGTCACACTAAATCTGTACAGTCAAAACAAACTGAAATGGACCGTAACTTAAGGCAATAAGACTTTTAAGAGTGCAGTTTTATTTGTATTATTACTAATTCTGTCATTCAATTAAATAAAGAAAAATGAACTATATTTCAAGCACGTTAAAGTCTTTGCGTTCGTGGATTTGTACGGTGACCACAACATTCTTTCAGAATTAGAATAACTAATTTGATAAATAATCGGTGCATTAAAATGTTTAACTAAAATTCAGTATATGTATTATGATTATAACATAATATACTAATTGGGGTGTCTCAGGGTGTGCGTTAATTACGTTACATATTGTAGTATAATAGTAACTGCTAATCCTAAAATAATTCAACAATAAATAACCCATATAATAAGAGAAATTAACACCCAATAAAATACAATATATAAGTACCTATACTTATTACCTAAGATAAAAATATTGAATAACTCCCAATCCTTAAACAATCAAAAATCTACAAATCCGATAGTAAATACAAACTAACACACACTAAAATATAATAATTATATATCTATATCTATTACCTAAGATAATACTGAATTTAAAGGTTACTCCAGTTTCTTCGAACTGTTTGCATAAAATATGTAATCAATGTAAACAATATTACGCGAACTGACCTGATTGAATTGAATCGATTGAAGAACGAAATGTTTTTCGTATGTGTACGTATATAATTAAACATTTATGTGCAGCCCACGCAGTCTATGGGGGTCGCGAGTTAGATTTCGGGTACGCATCTCTGACTTTTCGAAGTTCTTATGTGCGTTTAAGCAATAAATATCGCATGCCCCAAAGGTGAAAAAAACATCGTGGGGAAACCTGAACGCCTGATAGTTCTCCATGATTTTCTCAAAAGTGTATGAAGAAGTGAAATACATACTTATTTGTTTTTAATCGAAAGCCAAAATACCAAGTTCACATACATAACTTGAAAAATAACGGCCTTTCATACAAACCATTAACCCCTATTTTACACCTTCGGGGGTAGAATTTACAAAAATTGTAAAATACGTACTTGTTTCTTTATAATCAAAGCCAAAATACCAAGTTTCAAAAACATAACTTATAAAATGAAGGACTATCATACAATAATTCAACCCCTATGTAACCCTTTTAGTGACAGAATTTTTAAAAACTGTGACATACGTACAACTTTGTTTTTAATTTAAATCCTAAATACCGAGTTTCGTGGATATAACATGAAAAATGACGGACTTTCATACAAAATTTAATCCCTCTTTTAACCCCCTTGGGGGTCGAATTTCAAAAAATCCTTTCCAAGTGCTCGCTTACATCATAAAAGAAACCTACTGTCATAATTTCTAACTTCGATGGTTTAGGCTATGCGTTGATGGATCGGTTAGTCACTCAGGACAAGTCTTTTTATAACTATAGATTAAAAAAGTAACATAAAGGATAAGAAACAGAACTGTGGGAATAATATATTTTAAGGAGCTAATATCACCATCATAAAGAGTGAAAAAGCAGATTTATATGGCAGATGTGAATGGCAGAGTCGGGAAGGGACGCCCTAGTGGTAGGTTCATCGACAAAATTGGCGGTATTTTGAAAATAGGTTGCATTAGGAGTAGGTACCCTTAACCGACGAGTATGTATGCGTACGTATATGGATGTAAAAGAGGCGGAAGAGGTATATCACGATCGTGCCAAAATGGAAGTCCGTAGTATCTGCCTACCCCTCTGGGTGACAGGCGTGAGTGTTTATATATTATATATCATCATCATCACCATTGCAGTCCTGCACAAGTCCACTGACGAACATAGGCCTAATATATAAAAAAGAAGATAAATATAATAAAATAAATTTTACTTCATTAGAAGCATATAATTCCACCGTCATTTGTAGGTTCTGAATTTAATTCTACTTTACGTGGTAGAGCCATGCTCCTGCTATATAACGGGCTGTAGCACGAAGCATACCCGGTCGAGCCGACCTATCCAGGTCACCCCTTTTTACTGGTAACGAGGCATCCCGTTTTAGTTCTCAGGGTGACAACGCATCTGCGTTTTGAGGAAAGATGTAGATGTCTATGGGCCACAGCATCCACTTACCATCAGGTGGACTGTGTACTCGCTAGTCAAGCTTATTCCATTAAAAAATTACATAAATGCTTCTTATTTTTATCATGAATTTAGAGTTTGAGCTTGTAACAATTATATATTCAACTTGCTAAGATATAATAGTCAAATAACATGATAATAATTTAACTTGCTATATAGGTACATATATTATTTCTATAATTTGAACAGATAACTTCCATTTAGTAAGTTATCTCACCTTTGCCGGACAAATACAAAAGGTACACTACTATCTCCACCGACAAACGTGCGATATGTGCAATTATTTTATCAGACGATGTATAGTCACGAAAGTGGTGACTGCAGCGGGAATGATCGATGCTAACACGTGGCTCCATTTATACACTTTTCGCAACATCTCTGTTGAGCATACACGTAGCATGAAATCATCCGGTTAATTGATTAATAAACATTTAAATAAAGAATGTTACGAAATTATTTATCGGGAATACCATAACTACAGAATATGTTAATTGTTTGGAATATTCATATATTTCTAATATTATAAATTCTCGTTTGGAATTATAATATTATAAATTTTCGCTCCTGCAATAATCAAGTGGTAAATAGAGAAGCTAGACGACTAGAACAATTAGTAAATACTAAATAGATAGACATTTGTGACGGCGCATTGTACAAAATTAAAATTACAATAAATAATTATTAATTTCTTAATAAATTCGTCTAAAATTATCTTCAAAGTAATATTTTGAACAATTAAAGTGCATTATTAAGAATAAATTTAAAATACTTTTATACAATATTCGATTTCAAACAATAAGTATTATAGTTTATTTTAGTTATTAAGTAAAGGCTTAATAATGTCTTTAAAAATTCATTAAATTTACTAACACTCTGCTTTAAATATTTATAAGTAATTAAATAATAGAAATAAAAGTCGATTACATCACAATAATAAAGATAAATTACGTAAGTTTTATAATTAAATTTGAGAAATGGGTCAAATATTTCTTAGTATTTGTGCAACGCTGGCGCATGTTCATGTAAAGATTGATTTTATAAGGGAGCTGACGGAGATATTCCATGCAATAAATGTTTATACCTGATGCGAAAAACTACCTCACGAAATTTTTCAACTTGCAATGGTATCAATGATGTTTATCAAATTTTGATTGAATGTGCCCACAACTCCAGAGAAAGAAAAATTGCAATATACATTTGTTATTGATTAGCAGTACCAATAGTGTAGAGCCGTGGTAGCTCAGTGGTTAACGCTCGCTGTAAATATAATAGAACGCGAGTAACCCGGGTTCGATCCCCGCCGGCACCAATGAAATTGTTAATTGCAATTTTAAGTAATGATTTACCACGTGCTCGGCGGTGAAGGAAAACATCGTGAGGAAACCTGCATGTCTAAGGAATATGAAAAAAAATATTTCGAAGACATGTGAAGTTCGTCAACACGCATTTGGGCAGCGCGGCGGACACTTCCTTGCCCTAAACCCTCTCAGAAATGAGGGGGAGGCCTGAGCCCAGCAGTGGGACGTATATAGGCTGTAACTTTACTTTACTTTACTTTACCAATAGTGTTTCATCAGACCCGTTATCAGATGATGCCAAAAAACTTTACGTACATACATATACATACATAAACACTCACGCCTGTCACCCAGAGGGGTAGGCAGAGACTACGGACTTCCATTTGGCACGATTCTGACATACCTCTTTCGCCTCCTTTACATCCATATATCTACGCATACATGCTCGTCGGTTAAGGGTACTTCTAACGTGGCCCATTTTCAAAATATCGCCAATTTGGTCGATAAACTTTTTTCTAGGGCGTCCCTTTCCGACTCGGCCATTCACATCTGCATAATAAATTTGCTTTGTCACTCTTTCCTCATTCATTCTTTCTACGTGACCAAACCACCGAAGCATTCCTTTCTTAATCCTGGTCACAACATCATCTTGCATACCACATTTATCTCTTATCACGCAATTTCTCACCCTGTCATTCAGATTAAACCCTAGCATATTCCTTAAAGACCGCATTTCTACAGCATTTATTCTACTTTCGTGCTTCTTCTGCCACACCCAGCTTTCACTACCATACATTAAAGTAGGGACTAACACAGCATTATGAATTACCATACGTGCCTGTTTTGACACATTCTGGTTCTTCATAATAGAGTGTAGTGCCCCATTCACTCTATTCCCTGCATTTACTCGTCGTTCTATTTCCCTATCATATCTACCATCCCTGCTAAATACACATCCCAAATACACAAACTCATCCACTTGCTCAATTAACTCTCCTTCTATTCTTATTTCACATACCGTTTTGCTTTCTTCTCTTTCAAAAACCATCACTTTCGTCTTACTTGCGTTCACTTTCATTCCCCTTTCTTTCAATTCCCAGTTCATTAATGTAACCATCATCTGCAACTCTGCCGCCGATGACGCAAGTATGACTTGATCATCGGCATACAAAAGGCATTTGACGGTTAACTCGCCCATTCTTAACCCACATTCTTCATCTTTCAAAGTTTGCAAACACCGGTCCATAAATAGGTTGAACAGCCAAGGGGAAGCTACACAGCCCTGTCTGACACCTTTTTGGATGCCAAACCAGTCCGAGTAGACCCCATTGATCCTGACACAAGCACTAGAGTCCCTATAAAGAGACCTTAATGCCTGTATCAAACCAGCGCTCAACCCATATGAGTTCAGTGTTTGCCATAACACATTCCTGTCCACTCTATCATAAGCCTTTTCCAAGTCCATGAACGCACAAAAAACTTTCTGGTTTTTGGCCAAAAACTTCTCCGCAATCGTGCGCATGGAAAAGACTTGATCTGTACACCCCATTCCCTTTCTAAAACCCGCTTGCACATCCCAAATTTTTCCATCAGTTTCTTTCATAACTCTTTCAATTAACACCTTAGCATACAGTTTACCCACAATACTAAGCAAGCTGATACCGCGGTAGTTTTTGCAGTCCTGCTGTGACACTTTTCCTTTATATATTGGTACTATAACTGCTTTACACCAGTCATCCGGTACCCGTTTTAATTCCCAACATAAATTAAACAAGGTGTACAGCAGGCCTGCCACCACTCCCTCTCCAGCCCTTAGCATCTCGAGTGATACTCTATCATATCCAGCTGCCTTACCTGCTTTCATGCTTTTCATTGCTTTCATTATTTCATCTACACTTATCTCCATACCCCTTTCCACTTCTTTCGGAATTTCTAGTTCATTTAATTCATACGACTCTTCACTCATAAACACGCTTTCAAAGTATTCCTTCCATCTGTTTAAATTCGAAACTTCATCATTCAGAATACATCCATTCTCGTCTCTTATAGCATTTATTATAGGCTGTTTTGTATTTCCCCTGGCAGTTCTTACGAGTTTCCAGAACATTTTTATGTTAGCCTGGAAATTATCAGATATCCTTCTATCATTCTTATCCGTTCTTTCTTTCTTTTTCCTTTCAACAACTTCTTTTACTCTCTTATTTAGACGTCTAAATTCTGCCTTTTTTCTTTCAATCTCATCATTCATACCAGAAGAATTACCAGCTTTGGTTGCTAGTAAATCTAACCATGCTTTCTTCTTTGATTCAACTTCCACCCGTACCTCATCATCCCACCATAACGTATTACTTTTCCTTTCATTTGTTCTCTTACTTACACCACATACTTCGGTGGCGGTATCCACCAAACCTTTCTTAATATTATCCCACACAGTATTTCAAGTCTAAATCATTCATACACAACTCATTCAAACATCTAATATTTTCTCTCAGTCTACATTTATACTTCTCTATCACATCTTCATCTTGTAACTTCTCTATTCTTATACGCTGTAACGCAGTGGTAGATACAGATGTCCGATGCCGCCAACGCTTGAAAAGACCATTAATTCGACATAAGACCAAGTAATGATCCGTCCCTACGTTGGACCCCCGGTAAACCCTTGTATCTACGACTGCGCTCCTCATTCTTTCATCCACAATTACGAAATCTATCATGCTTCTATCATCACCTCTTTCCCATGTATACATGTGAATCTTCTTATGACGAAAACAAGTATTCGTCACAAAAAGATTCTTTTCCGCACATACGGTGAGGAGGTCTTCACCATTCTCATTTATACTTTCATCACCAAACGTTCCCAATATCCTTTCATAACCAGACCTCTTCACCCCAACCCTTCCATTAAAGTCTCCTAACATAATAATATTTTCATTTTCCTTACATTTTGTCAACACCATCCTTACCACGTCCCAAAACTGCTCTCGGATGTACGTGGGCTTAGACATGTCTGGGGCGTATACCCCTAGTAGGAACATCTTCTTTAAGCCCACTTTCATTCGTATCCATAGCAGTCTCGGGCTTACACATTCATACTCTTTCACACATCGTCCCATTCTTTCTGAAAGGATGAAACCGACTCCCTGGCATGCCCGTTCGGTCTCGCCCACCCCAGACCAATACGCGGTATACGTGCCATGTGCAGTGGCATCCTTTCCCTTTCGTTTCGTCTCATTCACACATAACACATCTATTCCTCTGTCATTCATCATTTCGCATACTTCATCCATCTTATCATTCATTCCTCCACATACATTCAGCGTAGCCAGACGGGTTTCCGCAATCCACTTTTCGCCCCTCCGGGAGACAGAACGTGACGGGTGGCGAACCTCGTCGCCGGTTTTTCTCCCGGAGATTCTTCGCACCCCTGCCCTATTTAAGGGGCGCCGGGAACTCGGGGCCATTTCTTTTATTTCTTGAGTCATGGTGCGAACAAGGGTTGGTGGTAGATTTTACGCCGCTACCATACGGCGAGGAGCCGAGTCCATTTTATCGGCTTTGTCGCTCGTTTAGCACCACCCGGGGGACACGTGTAGGGTGGGCCTAAGGTTAGGTGGTCGAAGCCTACGGACGCGAGCGACTCATCCCCCTACGACCCTAAAACTTTACGTGTTAGTAAATAATAGATCAAGTAATTAATAAATTTTATTTGGTAGTATTTATCCTAATAAAGATTTTTATTTTTACTACCAGGGCGTCATAATCGTATCAGGGACAAAGCCTTTTTTCTATGAATAAAAAAAATAAACAAAAATAAATCATTTTGGCCAAAAAATGCAGACAGGTACAAAATAAATTGAAAAAAGTGAACAGCTAACCTTAAAGTATTGTTTTATGGGAAATGGTCAAAATAGCACTGCCAATCCAGGAGTTCACTTTTTTATTTATTTTTAATAGAAATAATAGCGTGTCGACTGCTCCAACGTGAGCGAAACCGCGGTAAACGTGGACTCGCTGACCAATGTGTCCTAGACGAGATGATAATCCTAGTGCTGGTCCGACATGATGCGTTGGATATCTCTCGGACTAGAGAATGTGTTGGGTAGTAATTTTAAGTGCAACAAGCATATTCAACTCCATGTCTTAGTGCAATAGCTCTATGATAGATGGATGTTTGGTTACCTGCGTTTTAGTAGCGTGCAGCTATGATACGTTGGTGATATTTATAATTAAAAATAATAATATCATTATTATTTTTAATTTACCTATTTACTTTTATTTATTTTTAATGTACCAATTTTGTTGTCAAAGTCGATAAAGATCATGTGGGTATGTTGTGAGGGGGCTTCATCTTTATGATAGTTGCATAGATGCTTACTGCTATTTACGGTATTACGTCTTGTGATATATCCGCGAATGTGTTGCACCTGATTCAACGCATCTTGTGGTTCTCGTGGATGTAGGTATGCCGGTGGGGATATCTGGATCGCATGAGGGCTTTTCGGATGGTGAAAGCCTGACGATAGTATTGATGCTTGTTGCGTTTTACGGCATTGCGTCTCTGAGATGGTTGTCTGGCGGGTCGCGATTCTCAATGGCCCTCTCTGCGATTGCTGCTACTGATGAATCTGAGATGCTGATTTTGACTTACATATAAGTAGCTTTACCTTAATCGAGTCACTCCGTGACAGGGCTGCGGACTGTCTAACCTCCACAGTGTTATATATTACATCAATAAAATATCTCTGTAAATTTACCACCTTTGAATGATTAAAGGCAACTTGTTGGTGAGTAAGACAAACATGATCAAAAAATGCATATACTTAACGTCAGTGACACAAACCCTTTCTGATGGCGAATTATTATTATTTCCTTATAAATGCCCTTTGGCTATATCTGCCCTTATATTGGTCGGTAGAGCGTATGTGTCAAACTCATGCGGGTGGTAGCTGGAGGGAGGAGACTCTTAATGTTGGGACCGAAAGCCGCTTAAAGTTGGACCCTATTAACTTTAAGTGAGCGGTAGACTCATGACACGCTCTGTGGCTGGAAGCCGTGATGACCGATCTGCAGGAGCGGCGGTCTGGCAGGTGGTGGCGCTTACAGAGGGCTTTATGTAGCCAGTGTGCCTATTATTTCAACGTGTGCATAAACCTTGTGACGTACATTCACTGTGGCTGAATTTGATTGTATTCTGTACGGCGTTTTCACGTATGACATGCGTGACTTCGGTCTCTGTTTGTGCTTACACATTGCCAAGAGGCCAAGTACTCTATGACAGGTTTTTCAGTTATTTACTGTGGACTACGATCTAGTTCCCAACTTCACGTCCTTCTTCGGGATCACCAAATAAGGAGATAGAAGTTGTCCGGTGTGGGGCTGTGTGCTTTCCCCACATTTTTTAAAATGTGGGAGAGCGAAGCTCTTGTATCAAGTCATTTTTATATAAATATTGTGAGCCTTTTCCAAGTGGTAAGCAATTAACTGAAGGAACTTAGGAATCGACTGATGTAACCTGATACAAGTGGAATGGGGACGATTTATAGTTCTTAACCTTTTGAGCCCTTTCTTCATAAACGGGGTTCTTTGGTTTAAAATAGTTATAAGGTATACTACCGACGGCTTTCGATTGGTCTAGTGAATATTCATTCTTCCAAGAGACACCTAACAGAACTAAGTTACTAAGCAAACACAATCTTAATAACCCCTCGTCTAGTGGCGGCCATTTTACGAGGACGTCACGTCTGCTCCGGCCTCAGCAGGTAATCCCCGCGACATAGGCGCGTGGTGAATAAATTAGTAATTTCTCTAAAATATTGTATGGAAGCTATATATAAAAGTTATGAAATTTGAAATGTTGTATTAATTGCTATTACTCTGTAGATATGGAAGTTGAATACAACCTAAGAGATTTTATTCATCTAAATTAAAAGTTAGGCAACCGAATTGTTAATACTACCTATTCTGTACATAATTCGTGAAAATTGAACAAGAAAATCATTGCTTTTTAAAACAATTTATTTACAGCAATATGCACTACTTTGTATTAAAAAGCATGCGATAACATTTAACATTAACGTCTGGTTCAAGTTCTTAATGTAGATAAAGTTTCAGTACTAAAAAGTATTCGTTTTAATATTTATAGATTTTAAACAAAACGTACAAAAATAATCGCTGTGAGACGTCCTCTCAAACTTTGTATATAAATCATATCATCTGAAATAATAGTATCAGTAAATGGTTTTGGATTCATTCTAAATATTATCAAGCTTTCTACAAATACATGAAATTTACTACTTAAAAATATACAAATAAAAGCAATGCTACCATACAAAAATAGTGCTCACGGGTGACAAGGCATCTGCACTTTGATTCGTAATCGAGGATATATGTAGATACCTATGAATCACAGCAACCCCTTACCATCAGGTGTGCATTTGCCACCCTATCATATAGAAAATGTAAAGCGCTGTAGTGATGGATAGATGCGCAGTCCGCAGCGGCGCTACTAAAAGCTCAGCCAGTTTGCGCTAACCAGCCATGTACACGTATGCTACATTATTGAAACGAGATTTATGTTTCAATTCAACAGCACAACTCAAATCGATACGGTTATAACGCCAATTCATATTCTTGCAACCGCTTCGAGTGTTAAAACGCCGTGAAATGTGTAACGCATAAATCTGTTTTACATTCACAATCAGCGATCACTTTGCACTAAATCGAAACATCAATTCATATAACTTTAAAATTACAACTAGTGTAGGTGTGGGTAATATAGTCACCCTGACTTTCTTATAACTCAAAAACTACAGCCTAGTTTGCAAAGGTGGCTTTGTGATACCTTAGCTCTTCATCGGTCAATTAAATAATAAAGGATAAAAAGGGCGATGCATTATCGACGCCACCTTGACACTTGACAGTTGACATTATAGTAAATATTTAAGTCGATTTTAGTATGGTGTAGCGTAGTTCCTAATTATTGCGAAAGCTTGTTTGCTATTTTTTTTCTTTAATAATATTAATTATTATTAATATACCTATTAGTTACTCGTATAGTATACGACTTTCTGTCTTTGTCTCTGTCCTTCTCCTAGTTTTGGTTTTATAGGACGGCAAAGTTTAAGGTGACCATATTACTCTCACGTACCTTATAAATATCCTGTTCTGACATTTTTTCGTAACTTTTACGATTATGTAATTTGCAAGAATTTTATTTATTTATTCAATAACTTAAATGTAACACCTTAATTTTAATTAAATGTACAATACCTTGGGGATTGTGAAGCTGTAATTTTTTGTACAAAAAGCGATAACGTAATTTCCCCCGTTAACATAGTCTAATTTTCATGTTTTTTGGAAATGCTGTAGATATAATGAAATACAAGGTCTGTACGTTTTTATTTTAAAGGAAGGAAAATTTACAATATCAATAACTTTTTTTAAAATAATAACTTAAATTATCGTACAGTCCAACTGATCGTGGTATCGTGTCAACAATGCTGGCTGAGGTTTTTTGGTGAATGGCTATACTTAGCTTTTGAGCGAGAATCTTCTATTATGATATTATACATCGCTCGCTGTAAACTTCACAGTAGTTGCAGTTCGAGCAACCCATATTCCCACCGGCACCAATGAAATTGTTTATTGCAATTTTAAGTGCTGATTTACCACGTACTCGACAGTGAAGGAAAACATCGTGAGGGATTATAGATAATTATTAATTATTCAAAATCATAAATATATATATTTAAAGAAAAAAAAAGAAAGTATGTTTCTTTGAATGTTTGTACTTCTGTAATGTATGTGTTCTGTAATGGATTCAAAATAGATGTCGATGTCGATATGTAGTTGAGTATATTCAGTATACTGTGAGATATACATGCCATAACATTTATTTCTTAAGTATAATTTATGTAATAATGTAACTAATGCAGGCTATTGAATTGTGATTTCTGCAACTGCACTCGATTAATTTGTCCGATAACATCCAAAGACCTCACTACTTCTGTCCGTAGTGCCAATTGTTGTTTTTTTGATTAGTTTTCGCGTTAACCTTTAAATACATTTATATTCTCTCAATTAATACCTTTATCTACGGCAATGTAGGTTACATTAACTTATCTGTAGAGTGGATGCGCGTTGCACTCACGCGTAATGCATTTTATATATTTTTTTTATTTCTTCATGTGTTTAGTAAATTCAATTACTACAAAAACATTATTTATAAGGTACGTGAGGGTAATATGTTAACTTTAAGCTTTGTCGCCCTATAATACCAAAACTAGCTGGAGGACACAGACAAAATCACAAATTCGTATACTATAACTAATATATTAAGAAATAAAAAGCAAACGAGCTTTGGCAATATTTAGTAACATTTCGGTAAATCTACTTAAAAAAACAAGTACACTACACAATACCAAAATCAACTAAAGTATTTACTACAATGTCAACAGACAAAATGGCGTCGATAAAGCAGCGTCCTTTTGACCCTTTATTATTTGATTAACTGATGAAGAACTATCGTATCATAAAGCCATCTATTCAAACAAGGCTGTAGTTTTTGAGTTATACGAAAGCGACCATATTAACTAGATGACGGTCCATATTACCCTCACGTAACTATACACATAAATAAAATTTAAGTGTCTGTCTACAATATTGAAATAAATTAAGCGTAGGATGTTATTTGACGATTAAGATGTAAACAACCATTTTTAAAACTTTTGTTGAATCAGCGTGAGTAAGTGCATAGGTATAGGTCCATAGTATGGCTTTACATGCTTTCTGAGGCACGAATGTAAAACATTACTGACTTCCTGACTCCGGGCTTTTACTAAAAATTTCTTATCAGATAAATCCAATAACTGATTTCAGACCCGACTCGGGATACGAACCTGGAACCCATCGACTGCCAGACCAACGAGGCAGTCAAGTTTACTCTTACGATATCCACAGGACGAAATGGAAGATTCTCTTACGTCACAATCACATTCAAACCCAGAAAGTTTTGCTAGATTATTAATTTGTAGTAAAACAATCGTTCTATTACCACCAAGTAAGTAACCTCTACCAAGTAAAACAGTAGTTTTACGTGGCAGTGCCACGCTGCAGCTATATTAGATGTAGCACGATTGGATCTGCTCAACCGGGGTAGGACCACGCTCCCACAGAATACCAGCGTAAAATAGCAGCTTGTGTTGTTGTTGTGTTTAATATGGCGAGTGTAGAAAAACGAGGTATTATATCTCAGTCCTCAGAGGTGACGACGCATCTTGCATTTTGATTTGTAATCGAGGATAAGTGTAGATGTCTATGGGCCACAGCAGCCACTTACCATCAGTTGGACTGAGTGCTCGTTTGTCATCCTTATTCTATAAAAAAGCCGCAAAATCATAAAGTTGTAAGAGTTTCCACTACACCACATCATCCCGCGGGTGTCGTAAGAGGCGACGGAGGGAAACAAATCTGGAGACGGGCAGCAACGTCTTGCTAATGGCGACTAAATATAAAAATGAACTGTTGTTGTTCACCCACTTGCCAAGCGTGGCAACTGTGGCAAATATCCCCACTATGAGGCAATCTGTGGGGTAGAGTTTTGTCCAACATTGGACATTAATAGACTGCAAGTGTAACAGTAAAACAGTGTTTTAGGTATTATTATGGTGATGCACTACTATTTGATACAATGCGGTGTAAGATGCGTTCGTCCATATCACGTTCGTCCTCGGACGTCAGAGATGTCGACGAAGCGCTAAACGCGACCTTCCTTGTGTTGTGCGTCAGGGGGCGCGATAAGTAAAGCTTCAAGGATTATTCAAAGGAATAATAAAACTGTTTGAGCAATTGGTGCGTGTTTTACCCGACTGCAAGACGCAAAGGAGGGCAATGTGTTCAATAGCCTATATATTATGATGTGTGTATGTACGTGGGCGGATTATGATGACTTAATTTTTAATCTTGCGAGTGTCACTGAAGACGGTTAAGGTAATCAAAATTCAATATGGCGACAATGGGCCGCCATATTTTGAAAAAGAAAAAAAGAAAAGTCGTACTACGTCAAGTCGAATATCATTGAATAGGCATGTGAAATTCATCTTTAGGTTTCTCATGTTGATTTTTATTTTGAATGACCCTTTCGGATCTGTAACGATTTAAAGTTGTTTAGCAACCATGCTCACTTTTTACAAAGCTTATAATAAAGTTGTGATAAAGTTCTTAATATGTAATCGTAATAGGTCCTATTAGTAAAAATTTTACGCATTCGGGCTATTTTTCAAACAGTATTTAACTATTAAGGTTGTTCTTGATAAGGCTTTTGAAAATTGATTGACCGACCCGGGATATTCCATCCCGGGTCGGTCATAAATTTTCAAATTTCCAATTCGGAACCATGATATGATCAGCAATACGACCACAAGTTAAACGACACTGTCATTAGTTTGTATATAATACATAGAAGTATATATGTATTAAGGTTTTATGCAATATATTTTTACCTACTTTTGTGAAGACATATTTCAATGCATTATGGCTACTGTAAAGATAGGTGGGAAGTTTATTTAAATATTTTATGTTTAAGCACGAAAGTGTATTTTTCGCCTCTAAAACGATTTTTTATTGCTTGGATTAGCTGGAACCACTGCTATACACAAGCCTCCCCCAAAAATAGCTCCATTGGTGGAGCATTTGCCACAATCGCTAATCCCTTGCAACCGGGTTGGTAACCGCAGTATTTTTTATTCAGCTGTTATTAGA
Source organism: Parnassius smintheus behrii (assembly GCA_036936625.1). Classification (NCBI taxonomy): domain Eukaryota; kingdom Metazoa; phylum Arthropoda; class Insecta; order Lepidoptera; family Papilionidae; genus Parnassius; species Parnassius smintheus. The sequence goes on along the minus strand of JAUPFT010000017.1, from coordinate 35,602,156 downwards.
ATAGGAATGTCAAATAAGAAGGCCAAAATATCAGGACAAAATTTAAAATGTCGAGATTTTAGAGTTTTTAAATGAATAGGCTACAAAAAGAGGGAACATTGTTAACACGTAACTAATTTAAGTACACTTAATTTTAAGGTTGCCACATGTACTTTAGTGAGTTCACCAATTTGGATCCTTTATCAGTATTCAGTAGATTTAAAATTCATACAATTTACTTCAAAGGTCAGTCTAATTACTAACTCCGCTTTTATTAAATCCGAAGCAGCCATGATGTGACGAGAAGCTGTTAGTCTGGAGGTTTTGAGTTTTGTTGTGAGTCTGGTGATCATTAAAAATGTCGGTAGAATCCAGACGAATCCGGACCATATGGCAACCCTATGTTAGAAATATGCTGCTGCCCGTCCGTTGATTCAATTTTCCCCTGTCGCCTCTTACGAATTCCACGTGTACGAGACGAGTACGAGATACGAGGTACCGAGGCCATTAACAAACAGCCTTTACAAACAAGTTTTAAGAATGCTTTATTAAAGGTACAAGAATATAAAACCAAGTACAAGAATATAAAAAATAAGTTTCATAGGGGGGATATGTGCCATAGTTGGCACGCTTGGCAAAACGCTGCCAAGCGTGCCAACTATGGCTATAGATTTAGTAGTTAATATATAACTATATTAACTACTAAATCTCCTTGTTTGTTATCTCTGTGGCCTCTTACGTTAGATACCCAAATAATTTTAGGTTCAAACAAATAAAGCATAGTTTCGGCGTCATTTAAAATGTAGTAGTGTATGTCAATCTTTCTTTGTTCGTCTGATGAACAAACAGAAAAGCACTGACCATCCTAATCTAAGTGTGCTCAATGTAGCGCTCGTACCAATGAGATAGAAGTTAGGTTCAGATGCCGTGTCAGAAACACGAGGATTGTTTTTTAGGAATTCTATTTTAGTAATTAACGACTACTCGATATAGGGTTGCATTAAGTCATTTTCCAAACGTAAATTGCGTAGTGACATAACACCAGACACAAAACAAATGTTTGTATAAATACAATCCGGTTGGGGAGTAGACTTGGCCCTGTAGACAAACGCTTGTCCAATGTACTCTTTGCACCAATTGTCACTTTCAATAAACAATATTCATAATCAAAATTTATTGCACACATGGACGAACAAACACTCAGACCAAGAATAATTATTTCTCGGTCACACACATTGCCCGTGAGGTAATCGAGCGTGCGACTTGTTGGACTAAACTAGTCAACTTTTTTTCTGTTGGAATCGATCACAAGACCCGCAAAATTTTACCCACTAACGCCTATGTAGCGGTATATAAATCAGCAGGTTTTGACATAAAAAAAATGAACTGTCTGTCGGATTGGATTCTGTTAAGCTCAGGGGGTTTATTGACATACCATTAAGACATGTGTAATCATTTAAATTATGCTTATCTGTCTGTCTGTTTGACCGGAATAATCTGAATCGAATCGAAATCTAAATGGCCCAATCGTTTGTGATAAAACTTCACAAACGAGATTTTCTTACGTGGTAGAGCCATGCTGCAGCTATGGTTTGCAGCACGAATAGGTCGGCTCGATCGAGGTAGGACCACGTTCTTACAGAATACCAGCGTAAAATAGCAGCTTAATGCTGGTGTGTTTCGTATGGTGAATATAGAGAACCGGAGACCCTTTTTACTGGAAAGACGCATTCCATCTTCGTCCTCAGGGGTGACAACTCATCTGCATTTTGATACTAATTGAAGATAAATGTAGATGTCTATGGGCCACAGCATCCACTTACCATCAGGCGGGCTGTGTGCTCGTTTGTCACCCTTATTCTATAAGAAAAAGAGCAATGACAGGAGTGGGTCTAGGGTGTATTTAATCCGAAAATCCTGGATAGTGTTTGATTATCCTGAAATTAGATAAATAAATGAATGTCATTCATAAACACCACCCCAGGCGAAACTGGAGCGGGTCGCTATCAAAATATACACAGATTAAGATCTATTCTTGTACACATTCTCACTTCACATAGGCAGAATTGGCGAGAAACTAGTTCGCCTTCCTTCTGGAACCCGTGCATTCTGGTCTCTCGCCAAGGCTGTCCAGGGGAATTTCTGTCAGCCATCTCTTCCATCTCTGCACAGGGAGGACGACTCACTGGCCCATACTGCAAAGGAGAAAGCCGATCTTCTAGGCTCTTTCTTTGCGTCTAACTCGACTCTCGATGACGGGGGGAGTACGCCGCCGACCATCCCGCGGTGTGAGTGCTCCATGCCGGAAGTGCAGTTCACACAGCGCTCGGTTCGCAAAGCACTCCTCTCCCTGGACATCCACAAGTCAAGTGGGCCTGACGGAATCCCCCCAATTGTGCTGAGGACGTGTGCTCCAGAGTTGGCACCGGTTTTAACGCGTCTTTTCCGGTACTCCTACTCCCTAGGCGTAGTCCCAAAATCATGGAAGACGGCTTTCGTCCACCCGATCCCTAAAAAAGGTGACCGCTCAGACCCGTCCAACTACCGGCCAATCGCCATCACCTCCTTGTTCTCCAAAACAATGGAGTCCATTGTAAACTGCCAGCTCATGAGGTACCTTGAGGATCACCAGCTGATTAGTGACCGCCAATACGGTTTTCGCCGTGGTCGGTCAGCTGGTGATCTTCTGGTCTACCTCACTCACAGATGGGCGGAGGCAGTAGAGTTCAAGGGGGAGGCATTGGCCGTTAGTTTGGACATTGCGAAGGCCTTCGATCGGGTTTGGCATAAAGCGCTTCTTTCGAAGCTCCCTTCCTATGGGCTTCCCGAGAAATTGTGCGATTGGATCACCAGCTTTCTTGCAGATCGGAGCATCAAGGTCGTTGTAGACGGTGCAAGCTCCGATTGCAAGCCTATTAATGCTGGTGTTCCACAGGGCTGCGTGCTATCGCCAACGCTGTTTCTTCTGCATATCAATGATATGTTGCATACCCGTAACATTCATTGCTATGCAGATGACAGCACTGGTGATGCTCTTTACACCGGCCGAGCCAATATTTCTCGGGAAAACGTCTCCGAGTGCCGGTACAAACTTGTGTGCCGGTACAAACTTGTGTCTGAAGTCGAGTCTTTGCTGAACAGAGTCTCGGATTGGGGACGACTAAATCTAGTCCAGTTTAACCCCCAGAAGACACAAGTTTGCGTGTTAACCGCTAAAAAGAACCCATTTGTCGTATCCTCTCAGTTTCAAGGCACTCCCCTTGTTGCCTCAGCCAGTATCGGAATCCTCGGCGTCGACATATCGAGTGACGTGCAGTTTCGTGGTCACTTGGAAGGGAAGGCCAAATTGGCCTCTAAAAAGCTTGGCGTGCTCAGCAGAGCGGGACAGTATTTCATGCCGGCACACCGCCTGCAACTTTACAAGGCGCAGGTTCGGCCGCACATGGAATACTGTTCCCATCTCTGGGCTGGGGCTCCCCAGTACCAGCTCCTTCCACTTGACCGCATCCAGCGCAGAGCGGCTCGAATCGTCGACGATCGAGTGCTTTCCGATCGGCTCGATTCACTGGCGCTTCGAAGAGATGTTGCATCTCTTTGCGTATTTTATCGCATCTATCACGGGGAGTACTCTGAGGAATTGTTCGGATTAATCCCAGCCGCCAAATTTCGTGAACGCACTACACGGCAAACGTCTCGATACCATCCACACCATCTGGATGCTTGGCGGTCCACCACTGTACGTTTCACAAGGAGTTTTCTTCCACGTACAACCTCTCTGTGGAATAGTTTACCACCGGCGATTTTTCCGGACCGATACGACCTGGGGACCTTCAAGAAAAGAGCTTACTCCTTTCTAAAGGGCCGGCAACGCACCCGCAATTCTCCTGGTGTTGCGGTTGATCATGGGCGGCGGTAGTCACTTAACATCAGGTGAGCCGCATGCTCGTTTGCCCCCTCTTCTATAAAAAAAAAAAAACATTTCTTTTGTTTACAAACAAACAACTACCAAAAGTGAACGGATTTAATTAAGTATTATTTCAGTTTTGTTCCACGAGCTTGTACAAATTGGGTCACGGCGGTCACAGGCTTCCCGATGTAGCAAACGGCTGACCTTAATTTTGGGAGAAACGGGTAAGGTCGATGACATGAAAAGGGTTTAGATTTGATTCGCGTATTGTCTGAGGTCGATGGCACTGTCGAGTTCCAAGTATAAAAAATTCGTAGTTTGTAGATTGCGGAGATTGTTAAAATCGATAAAACCTTTTTTGTGGGAAGGGATGCCAGTTTACCATCTAATGATAAAAATCTATTCAAATACTCTGAACTAAAATTCTGTAGGCTGGTGTTGAAGAGCATTATCATTGCAAGGATATCGGATCAACAACCCGTTTGCGTAATGCGGTATGGTCGAATGCGAAGAAATGTGGTACATTTTGAAAGTTCTTTTTCGTATTTTTTATAGAATAAGGGTGGTAAACGAGTACTCAGTCCACCTGGATGACAAGTAGATGTAGTGGCCCATAGACATCCACATTTAAAAATGCAGATGCGTTGTCACCCTTGAGTTCTAAGATCGAATGCATCGTTTCCAGTTAAAAGGGGGCTCCGATTCTCTATGGCCAGAAGAGAACTTATAAAGTTTAATAATGTCATTGATAATGAAACTATATGATAAAGTTTCTACCAAAAAATGTTTAAGAGCTATACTTGCACAAATCAGTGTTTCACTCAATGGTTTGTTCGTATTAGAAAAATGATTCCATTATTTTGACTTTTTCTGTACCTATGTATCAATATTTAAGACCTTTGTCCCATTTGCCACATCGCTACAAAATTCGCGAGACCACTACTGTGTCATTTACCAGGAGTTTTCTTCCTCGCAGGAATTCTATGTGGCATTGGGTACCACCAGCAATTTTTCTGGCTGACTTGAGCCTTAGAAAAGAGCCTACATTCAATCCCTTAACTAAGGCGAGCCGCGTACTCGTTTTTCGCTTCTCCTATAAAAAATATTTATGTGGGACTTATAAAAACTAGTTTGTAACTGTGTTATTTGACTAGAATGTCACAAAAGGCGTCCAATGGGATACTGGGCAGAGCAGGCAGGCGATTGGCTAGACACTTATCCCCACCACTATAGCTTATATTAAAAGTGGTCTAAGTTTTTTTTTAATTTATAGAATAAAAGTGACAAACGAGCACACAGTCCACCTGATGTTAAGTGGTTGCTGTGACCCATAGACATCTACATCTATCCTCAATAACGAATCCAAATGCAGATGCGTTGTCACCCGTGAGGACTAAGATGGAATGCCTCGTTTCAAGTAAAAAGGGTCCGGTTCTTCACACTCACCATACGAAACACAGTAGCGCTAAGCTGCTATTATACGCTGATATTATTCTGTGAGAGCGTGGTCGCGTAGAGAAGCCTCATAGCGAAGAAAATATACACTACGAGAAGCTATAGCTAAGCATGGCTCTACCACGTAAGTAGTTACCTGCTCTTTGGACTCTGCCTATCTTCCAGGAAATAACAGGCGTGACGATATTTATGTATTCTGAACGATTCACTCCATAATTTTTCGAAGATTTTTTCCTAAAAAATTTATTTATGCTACTACCTAACATAATAAACCTAGCCGAGATGGAACTAGGTGCTACCAAAGGTTTAGGCCAGTTAAGCTCATAGCTGCTAGGTACAGTGTACAGACGCGGTAAACGTGTGAATACTTTTTGTTACTAAATTCGTTATTGTTAGGATTCGTGACCGGAATCCGGGCTCGTTCCGTATTCGCTCTAGTAGTTCAACTGATTAGTACAATTATTTAACTAGTGAGACTTGAAGTTTAACTGAACATATTTATAAATAATTTTAAGAGTTAAACTATTGAGGCCAAGTACTTGCACTCACAAACTGAATTAAAAAATCATAAAATGCAATTTTATTGTGATATTTAAGTATTTACAAAATGTTTTATTTTATAAGTTTTTTTGGTAAATTTGCGGGCTACCGACAATAAATTCTTCGGATTCTGAGTTAACTCAATTCAATCTAGGATATAAATTAGTATAATAATTAATTTAATCTGATCGCTTTTTTGTCTCATAATTTAACTAACGCTTAAAAATTTTACCTTCTTTAGTGGAACTAAACTACTAGGAAAAAAGTTCCGCTAGTTGATTTGAATTTTTTTCAAATACCAGGATCGCAGAAGTCTTGACAAGCTGATATAAGTCGGTAAGTATTCGTAACAGTATAAAGGAATACATTAGCCCGCTTTCTATTGAAACACTGTATAACTTGAAAACGTCCTTAATGCGAGTATATTAAGGACTAAAGTTTAAATTTAATTCCTTTTTTAACTAAAGGTGATACCCCATGTAAATTACTTTGAATTGAAATAACCATTGTTCCAGAATTCAATGAACCTATGGAGATTTATGATCCCCCTGTATCAGCGAACGTGAAGTATGACTGAATTGGGTTTAAATAAATCCTAACAAAAAATCCCTAACCGGTGACCGCATGAGGCTCCGCGTGACTTTATTACGTTCGGGCTCTACTAATTGCAATTTCACTATCGCACATCGCCACAAAACTGGATGATCCACTAATGTGCGATTTACTATAGGTTTTTTGCCTCGCTCAATTTCTTTGTAGAATCGACTACCACCAGCGATGTTTCTAACCGGCAACGCATTAGCAATTCCCTGGGTTTGCAGTTGTCACTTACCATCGTGTGAGCCGCGTGCTCATTTGCCCGCCCACTTTCAAATAAAAAAGTCGTAGGTCCTGGATTCAAAAGCTAATCAGAGCGAAAGTTTGTGTTTATTACACACTTTATTAAAACACAATTTGTTAGTTATCGGATCTGAAAGTATTTATATATTAACGTATTAGTAGATATTAGTATTTATAAATTCACAGTGTAATATTTATATATTCTCTATGTTTCTGTTGCAGCATGCCTACTTTCGCCGAGCCGTGGTAGCTCAGTGGTTAACGCTCGCTGTAAATATAACAGAACGCGAGTAACCCGGGTTCGATCCCCGCCGGCACCAATGAAATTGTTAATTGCAATTTTAAGTGCTGATTTACCACGTGCTCGGCGGTGAAGGAAAACATCGTGAGGAAACCTGCATGTCTGAGGAATACGAAAAAAAATATTTCGAAGACATGTGAAGTTCGTCAACACGCATTTGGGCAGCGCGGCGGACACTTCCTTGCCCTAAACCCTCTCAGAAATGAGGGGAGGCCTGAGCCCAGCAGTGGGACGTATATAGGCCGTAACTTTACTTTTATGCCTACTTTGGGACTCGGCTCGGGTAGGGGGCGTTGAACGCCTAGTAATGTAACCTGTGAGGAGGACGATGACTCGCAAGAAGACGAAGATCAGACGAAGGCGCCCCGGTTCCGAACGAAGATTCCGGAGTCGTATACGCTGATGGTGACCACCTTATTGTTTTTAACCGGTAAAGGTCCGGTATAACCTTTCCATTGCCCTGCAGTGGAAGTTATCCATGAGGATTTTCACATTATGATACATTATTTTATGGTCTCCGTGTTGCATAAACACTTGTTACTTAATAAATAAAAATTAAAGTCCACTGCTGAACATAGGACCTCCCACCTTAGATTGCACTATAGGGGGGATATTTGCCATAATTGCCACGCTTGGCAAGCGGGTTATCAGGAAGTCGCTGCTGCCCAACTTCTAGCTTCGCATAAAATGCGGGTGCATTTCCGTGGTAAAAATCAGTCAGAAGAACAGCGTTTTAATATCATGTGTACATTTTAATTTTCTGTTCGTAAAATGAACGGTTTATTTACTAAAGGAAAAGTTGGCAACTCCGAGCCTTTGATGACAACGTTAAAGGATAACTGCTTATCTCGTAGGCAACATGGAAAGTGATCTGGCCCTGTTTAGAATTTATTTGATTTGGTTATTTAATACAATAAACTTTTAACAGGCAAACTTTGCGAGTGATTCAATTAATTTAAAAAGGGTGTCAAAGATCTTTTCTCGTTAAGCGCGAGTTTCTTCAAATCTTAGTTAGCATAGTAAGCTAGGAATGTGTTTTTTTACCTTATTTTGTTATATAGTTCTATCAAAAAAGGAATTATTGTGTTTTTAATATATTCATGTAATTAAAATTACTTAGAGCCGTGGCAGCTCACGAGCAGTATTTGTATGGTCCGCGAGAAACCTGGGTTTGATCCCTGCTGGCACCATAGTGATCGTAAGCGCGACCGGCTAACCATGTGTCCCGGGTTCGAATCTCGAGTCGGGTCAAAATCAGTTATAGGATTTATGTATCAAGAAATTCTAAGCTCGAAGTCAGAAAATCGGCGTTGTTAACCCACGGGCCTCTAAAAGCACTTAACATCGCTGGTTCTGTGCTTGATCTGTCTCCGGTCGTGTCGGATTAGCGTCCAATCGGATCATGAGAGTGATATAAGATAGCACGTAGATATGCTTGCGCGCCCTCGTGCACAATATCCTGTTTTGCGCATATGGCTGGCTCCGTTGACACTGGCTACCATGACCTGACCTGAAATTGGATTCGTAGGATTATTATTGTAAATTACCATTTTAAGTGTTGATTTACCACGTGTACGAAAACGTTGCTTATTTCATAAAATAATTCAGAGGCTAAAATCTTATATTAATATACATAGTAGGTATATTTATTAATATAAGTAAGTTAATTAGTAAGTCATTAATATACATAGTTTCGTTTACTGCATGTTAGTTAACTGTTTACCGAATCCTATTTATTCTTAAGCCGCCAGAATCTATCGCAATTGCCACTAATAGGGGAAGACTCTGGTTTCTAAGATACATTTATTACAACCAGTTTAGAAGCCAGGGTTCCATTTAATTGTAAAAAAAAATTGTGGCAAATAAATAATTTATTATTATTATTATATTATGTAAAAAAAATTGTATAAAAAATAAAAAAAATTAGTTAGCGGAAGGTTGCAAAGTAATAAATTTTTATTTTTATTATAATGGATTTCCGCAAAGTAACGCCTGATTCTATCAATTATTATATGTAGTTTTATTCTGATTAATTTTTTACGAATTTCATTTAAGTTTTATTAAATAAGAATATGTCAGTCGAAATATTGTAATATAAGTGATCTGAACTGATATTTTATACAATCCGTGTGGTGATTCGGGCCGTAAGCGCCGACAGAGCAAAATGAAACAAAATAATGCAAAAACTGCGGTGGCAACGCCCCCGCGATACCTAGAACTTATAGTAATTATCTCCCATGTAAAGAAGTTTACGGGGAACATCTATTCTGCGGTGGAATTTGATAATTGATAAGCTATATTTAATGAATTAGTGTGAGAAATGGTCAGTTAGCAACGAAGTTAAGTCAGAACAAATAATACGTCAGATAAATTTAAAATTTACCTTTACGTCATTCACAGAAGTAGTGAAAAAATTCACGCTGCGTAACTAAGCTAGCGTATCTAGTGGAAGGTCGGGCGAATGACCTCGTGACGACATAAGTGACGTCACTGTGCTGGAGGCTTGGTCCACAGGATAAGATGTGCTAATTTAAAACATTGCACATCGACCGTGTGGCCTAATGGATAAGGCGTCGGACTTCGGATCCGAAGATTGCAGGTTCGAGTCCTGTCACGGTCGGATGGCTTTTTTTTGCTAAAAGGGTTTTTTAATAAAGTATATAAATATTTTATTATTAATATGGCATTTATAAAGCAAGGTAGCTAAAACCTTGCTCTTGATTCAAAAATCTAAAGTTTTCATTGATTTACTTTTATTTTAAATAAAACCGACAATTTTTTTTGTTTAAGAGTTAGACCACTTATGTATTTTACCACAAATTTTGCTTGTGCAAATATTTATAGTTGTAACTTTTTACTGTCCCATTATATTTATAGAATAAAAAAATATTTCATCAATTATGAACTTTTCTTAATGCAGTTAATTTGTTGTGAACGATATTACCAAAAACAAATATGCTTTTTGGAAGACACGATATAAATTGGCAAAACATAAATAATGAATAAAAGTTTTCCTTATCGTAATGATGGATCATAACCATATATGAAAAATAAAATTTGGCTCTACAATAATTGTCACGATAGCATAAATTATTAATTAACATGAAGTCTAATAGGAAAAGTTAATTAAAAAAGTAAAGTTACAACCTATATACCTCCCACTCCTGGGCACAGACCTCTTCTCATTTCTTTTTGTTAATAAAATTAGATTGAGAAACGAGCATACGGTCTACCTGATGGCAAGTGGTTGCTGCGGCCCATAGACAACAACATCTACCCTAGATTACGAATCAAAATGCAGATGCGTTGTCACCCCCGAGGACTAAGATGGAATGCCTCTTTTCCAGTAAAAAGGGTCTTATAAAATAAATTATATTCTGTGTGACTTCCCCGGTCGAGCCCACCCACAAAGAGAGGCAGAACCAGATTGAAAAATGTCGGCGGTGCCATGCTTTAGGATCTATCTCCGATAGTTGTTAGTTTTCTTCCTTTACCGTCCTTCTGTCCAGCCCAATCTTCGGAATGACAGAACCGATTGCACTGAAAATTTACGAACAGATAGAAAGTTATACCAGGTGGGATCTAGGCTATACTATTCGTGCTACAACTATATATCATCATCATCATCATTACAGCCCTTCACAAGTCCACTGCTGAACATAGGCCTCCTCCAAGTAATGACACAGAGCACGGTTCTGAGCCACCTGCATCCATCGACTTCCTGCAAATCTTACCAGGTCGTCACTCCATCTAGTGGGGGGTCACCCTACACTACGCCTGCCGGTACGAGGCTGCCACTCAAGAACCTTTCTTCCCCATCGATTATCGGTTCTTCGAGCTATATATACTATTAACATAACTACAGCATGGCTCTACCAATTATTGAGAGAATCTTAGGGCAAGGAATTGTCCACTGCCTCAATGCGTGTATATCTTCGAAATATCTTTTCAACATGGTTTTTGAGTTTATTATAATTTTTATACGTGGTAGAGCCATGCTGCAACTATATCATGGTACGAAAGGGTCAGCTCGAGCCTGAATACCGGCGTAAAACAACAGCTTAGCATTAAGCTGCTGTGTTTCGTATGGTGAGTGTAGAGAACGGGAGACTCTTTTTACTGGAAACGAGGTATTCCATCTTAGTCCTCAGGGGTGACAACGCATCTGCATTTTGATTTTTAATCGAGGATTAATGTCTATGGGGGACAGCACTATCAGGTGGACTGTGTTCTCGTTTGTCACCCTTATTCTATAAAAAAAAAATATTTTAATTTTTCAACCGCAGTTTTTTTATTTTCAGTCGTCATAAGGAAGACGCTGCTGCTCAGGCTTCGTTTCTTCGTTTTTTAATTTTTTTATTAATTATTAGTAATTAATAACATTTTACATCGTTGTTCGGTTGTTCGTGGGTCACTTAAGGTTCCGCCTGGAAACTAATGCTGTGCCACCCTACATATTGAGGCAGGATCCTTTTTGACATTACACAACTGCTAATTACCTGTTTGTAATATTTACGAATTTCTATATTTCTCAATATTGTGTGTAAATTTACGAGTATCGTGTTAATATATTATTATTTCCGTGTTATATGTTGTTCATATGACTACGCTTACACAAATCCTCGGATAATTTTTATTCTTTCCATTCTACATAAAATTTTTCGAAGTATAACTTCTTTAGGCGCGACTCAGATCACTTTTAATTTGTACAGAAGTAAAGTTTAGTTACAGTCTTTGGTCCGTTTACGCTTCAGAGCAAAGAGTACTTGCTTACTCACCTACATAAGTATAATACCTATATAAATTAAGTTAAAAACGAACTTATAGTCAACACGATGAGAGACTATAAATGCGTTGTCACTTCTGAGTACCGAGATGAAATGCCTCACAGTCTTTATACCACGCAGCCGGCTGCGTGGTTATGTGGCGACTTTTACCCACTAAACCCAACCTTTTAGGAATTGGCTTAACGATCTGACTAGAGATCTCTAAGCCGTACACGAACGCGACCCTCCTTGGCAGAAAGGAGGGCGCAACCCATAGTCTTTTATTTTACTGGCTTTTTATACCCCTCAGACCGGAACGCAGCAGTGTACCGGTCTAGTCATTAGACAGCATACCAAAATGTATCTTTCTTTTACTTTGATATAGCTCAATACTTTATTGATAAATATTATATTATGTCCTTTTAACTGGAAACGGTATTCCATCTCGTAATCCTCAGGAACGCATCTGTATTTTGAAAGATAGATGTCTATGGATCACAGAATCCATATGTAACAGAAATTAATGTTAACATAATATGAACAGAAGCGCGAAAAGGTTAACCACTTATTTTTTTATAATTTTAATATTGCGCAGTGATTCTGCTAATGCTTTTGGATAATAATGTATTATAACAATTACGTTACATTATTTAATTAAAAAAAAACAATCTTTAAAGTAGTCGCACATGATATGTAACATGTGACATATCACCTGGGTAATAAATATGTTTTTTTTTTAATTTAAAATTAAAAATATCAATTGAATGGCGTCAGAAGTAAACTTCATAAAAGCTAAATACTGAAACATTATATTCGAATTATTATTCATCATTATTCACTCGCATTTTTTATGAATAATCTGCACTTTTTAGACACTTATTATCAAACGTAAATAAAATTATTAATATAGTCTACACATATAAATTGGTTTATATAACAGCACACTTCACGACCAACTCGTACGCTCATTGGAATAAAATAAAATAATTGAATAAATTAAATAGCACGAACAGATTGCGGGAAATCGCGGGGAAAGATGTTATACATTAAAAAAATTAATCCACAAATCAAAATGTTTGTCTGATTTATAAATTTTATCCCTGACTGTGATTCGACCCCGCCCTAACAAAGTTTTGTATTGTTTAGCTTAAGTCATCAAACTACACTTAAAGTAAAGGGTTTAAGCTTCGTACTCATCTCGTGAAATAACGGGTTTGAGATATTTTTATTAAAAATTTATACTGCCACGAGCAAGGTAATTTATAAAATGAAACTCTCTATAATATTAGAAATATATTATGGTGGTTCAATTGAGCCACTAAGTTCAATTCCATGAGAGAGAGAGAGAGAGAGAGAGAGAGAGAGAGAGAGAGAGAGAGAGAGAGGAAGAGACAGAGAGAGAGAGAGAGAGGAAGAGACAGAGAGAGAGAGAGGAAGATACAGAGAGAGAGAGAGAGAGAGAGAAAGCTTTAATAACGACAATTTACGATATTGAATAATTCGGTTGACTTATCGATTTATTATTGAATCGATTAATATACTATATTACTTCCTTTTTACTGTCTTCAAAAATACATTATAAACAGACATATTGATAAATGAAGTTTACTTTACTTCATTTTTTTCATTTTGTTTTTAAATTATCACATATCCTCGTAACATGTTTAATTTTTTTGCATATGCAAATTTTCGATGTTACGCTTCGCCGCTTCACTGGTTACAGTAACAGTTGTGCGGGTGGCTATTTACATTCAGCAGTTCAAATGACAATTTCAGTGATGATGAAACTAGGATTAAACTCAAGTTCTACGAGTACTTTGAATAGTTTCCTGCCTGTGAGTTACTACTGTTATTTATACCAGCACACACTATACTACAATAAAGGGGATGCCGTGGCTTATTCTTATCTAAATACATAATCGATAGAGGATAGATGTAGATGTCTATGGCCCACAGTAACCACTTACCATCAGGTGGACTGCGTGCTCGTTTTGTCACCGTTATCCCGTAAAATATTGTTAAGAACTAATTTAATTAATTACCTTGATGAAGAATCAATATGCATACGAGTTGTTTACCTTTGAGTAATTAGATGGATTATCTATTTAGAAAAAATACTGCCGCAGTATGGCTTTACCAAATAAAAAAACCTACATAAACGTATAAAAAGTCCACATTCACTAAGAGTTTTAACATCGGGGATATCGCCCTTGTTATTTTCGAGAAGTTAATGGAGCGAAAAAATTCCGCCAAACTCGTTAAGTGCGGGTGGTGCGGGCCTATGCTATGTATGCCTTCGGATCATCTAGGTTTTATTTTAGATTACGTAATACATAACATCACACATTTGTTTTTTTAATGATATTAAATTGACACACAAGCCAACCGAACACCTGGTAAGTGGTGACCTGCTCCCTACCAAAATAAACTTACACTAGGTGGTGAGACTGCTTACTAAGTGGTAGGACACCATCACTGCCTAGGAGTCCGTTGGAACCGCCTTCTTACGTATTTCTACCGATAAATAACAGTGCGGTATAAATAACAGATAAATAACAGTTACGGTCTGAAGTGTATAGAGAGCCAGAATATTTAAATGCCATATAAAACATAACTTGTAAAAAAACCAAGTCTCGGAACTCAGTTCTTATACCGTAAAAAGTTGTGAGATCCATGTAATACCAAATCGGTTAATTTATTCAGTCCCCACTTAAGGGTCCTTCTGTCTTAAGTTATTACGTAATTAGCTAACCTAACAACATCTTATAGTGGCCATTACAATATTAAAAATCTTTTATGTTTTAAATAAATAGATTGACTTGGCCATCGCATGAAAACACAATGTATCTCACACTTGTGAGATACATTGTATATATATGTATTAAATTATATTGTTTTGTAGTTGTTTCGTAGTGTAATTTGTTTATTTTTTGTCGTTAATATGAAGATGCTGCTGCCCATGTCCTGATTTGTATCCCTCTGTCGCCTCTGAGGATATTCTTACACCGGCACTACACGTTATAATTATATATTATTGTAATATTAATGAATACATGGACGATAATAAACTCTGGGAATGGCCTAATTTGTATAATTAAAAGTAAAACATAATAAGTACCTACATAGTCTTTTAAATAAAGTTCCCGCTGGGTTTCTTGCTGGTTCTTTCAAGGACAGAGGTATTTTCCCTAAATATTTGTAAATTAATCTTAAAAACGACTTTACTTATGTATTTTTATGACATTTATACGTGGTAGAGCCATGCTGCAGTTATATTAGAAGTATAGTTGTAGCACGAATGGGTCGGCTCGACCGGGGAAGGACCACGATCTACAGAATACCAGCGTAAAATAGTAGCTTAATGCTGCTGTGTTTCGTATGGTGAGTGTAGAAAACCGGAGACCCTTTTTACTGGAAATGAGGCATTGCATCTTAGTCCTCACGGGTGACAGACAACACATCTGCATTTTGATTCGTAATCGAATCAAATCACAGCAACCACTTAACATCAGGTGGACTGTGTGCTCGTTTGCCACTCTATCTTAAAAAAAAACATTTTTTTGACCTTAATATATAAAAATTCCGTGTCACGAAATTCGTTCACGCTAATCTCCGAACCGCTCGATCGACTTTAATGAAATTTTGATGAGAATTGCTGGCTCCAACTAGAGATTCGCTTTTAGTGCTTACATCCGACATGTCATTTCATCATGACATTTATCGGATGTAAGCACTTATAAAAAGGTTAAAAACGACTCAACAAATAGCACACTAAAAACAACTAGTGACCTCATAAAGAAACACTCCGAAAAATTAAATCTGGACCTAAAATGGATAAAACCTACGTGCGCCAAATCACCAAAGTTGTATGGGTTACCAAAAATACACAAGCCCAATGCTCCATTACGTCCCAAAGTGAGCCAAATCGATTCACCAACTTATAGACTGGCTCAGCACTTAGCGAAAATATTCTCACCGCTCAGGGGACATACACGAGCACGCTGGACACGGGCTGGAGCACGATTCCTACCATTTTGTCAGCGAGATTAAAGACCTATATCTGGCAGACAGTGAAACTATGGTCAGTTTTGATGTGCAGTCATTGCTTACATGCTTATTTGCTGAAGACTGCATCTCAATTGTTACTAGAAGGCTGGAAGAAAACAACATGCCCGTAGAATATGCAGTATTACTCAGACACTGTCTTAAATCTGGCTACTTATTCTGGAAGGAGGAGTTCTACAAGCAAGTAGATGGTGTGGCGATGGGCTCATCTGCATCTCCCATTGTCGCCGACATATTCATGGAAGACTTTGAGGAGAAAGCCCTGCTTACTTCTCCCATAAATCCAAGATTCTACAAGCGGTACGTAGACGACACTCTCACAATTCTACCTTTAGATAAAGTAACTGTATTTTTAGAACATCTTAACTCTATAAATTCTAAAATTCAGTTCACAATGGAGTTAGAGGCAAACAATTCTTAAGCTTTTCTGGATGTGTTAGTAATTCGGAATCCTGATAACACCTTGATCAATAGTGTTTATAGAAAAAGGACCCATACTGATAGATATTTAAACGGTGATTGTCACCACCATCCTTCACAGTTAGCTACCGTGGGTAAATCTTTGTTTCAGAGAGCACGAGGGATCTGTGACAGTAAACACTTGACCGCCGGGCTCCACCACGTCAAGCAAGTTTTGCATAACAACAAGCTTTGGGTCCCGCGCCTACGCTACAGTGAACGAGTGGAGCCGGCCACAGTCGAGCGTGTACCTGCTGTACTGCCATATGTTAGAGAAATCACTGACAAGATTGGCTACATCTTGAAGCGTGCTTCCATCAAAACATACTTCAAGCAGCCGAAGAAGATTGGTTAGTTTTTACCATCAGTCAAGTGTAACGTCCCTCTGCAAGATGCAGATGTGTACAAGCTTGATTGTGAATGTGGTCTCTCCTACATAGGACAAACTAAAAGATCAATTAAAATCCCCGTTAAAGAACATATAGCTGATGTGAATAATCGACACTCCGGGAAGTCTGCAGTCTGTGAACACGTACAGGATCGCCCCCGTCACTACATCAGATTTGATAGACCACAAATCCTCGCTAAAGAACACCGATTCCTTCCAAGGATGATTCGCGTGGCTATTGAAATCAAAAAACATCCAAATTTCAATAGAGAAGATGGCTGGGTGCTACCATCTGCTTGGAATCCTATAATAAATAAAATTAAATCCCAACCTAAGCGTACAACTGCAAGACTTCAGGATACCATAAGTTCATACTGTGTAGATCGGAACAAAAGTTAAATTTTAATCTATGGTAACCGTCGTTAACTACGATATCTGGACGTTGAACATCTCAGCCCCACCCCCCCTCCCGTGACCAACGTCGGGTATTTAAAAAGTTAAATATACGCGATAAAATCCGTAAAAACTAGTACTATTTAAATTTATAGTGTACAGTATTCAAATACAGTATAGATTGATACTAACAGCAAAACACAAGGTGGCCGTAAGGTGACCGTAAGGTGACCTTCAGCACATGAGTACGTTACTCATGTGTCTTCAATCTGTTTGCGTAACAAAAAACGTCGCCTTGATTGGAATCGATCGCATCATTATCAAAATCGTGTTGTTTTACTCGAATACGAAACTTTTCTTTTCAAGACCTTTATAGTTATTGTTATAAGCTACAGAATATCTGTATATGAATAATTATTAATTCTGTTTTACGATTTTATTTTAAATATTATGATATAATAATATATTGAAAATAAAAAAAGAAAATATTAGAACGTAAATTCAAAATTAACTTTTATTAGGTTGTTTGGAAAGTAATTTTGTTTTTTTTTTTCTAAAAGAGAACTTTTTTTCACAACCAAATTCAAACTGGTTAGTTATGCACTATTATATATTATGACATCTCGTATATATCAAGGCATGCTCGTAAAAAAGTTCGATTGATTTCACGCAGTAGTTTTTGGTTGGTTCTCTTTCGAATATGAAAGGTAAAAATGCTTTTCATGCAAGAAAAAATTTATTCGATGTGTATGGAGATAACGTATTCACAGAACGCCAGTGCCAAAGCTGGTTTGTAAAAATTCGACTGAGGAGCCACGTTTTGGAAGGTCAATTGAAGCTGATGAAGACAAAATAAAGGCATTAATTGATGAAAACCGGCGAATAACAACTCGCGAGATTCTTGAAGGATTAAATTTATGGAATACGGCCGTTAATGATCGTTAGAAACACCTAAGCTTAATATCAAAGCTCGAAATATGGGTTCCTAATGTTCTTACGGAAGGAAATTTGTGCCGGCGCGTTTATTCTTTTTGCTTTTCTTCGCAAATGTAAAGATCCATTTTTAAAGTACATCATCAATGGGGACGAAATATGGGTTGTCTACAACAATTTTAACCGCAAGAAATCATGGAGTAAAAAGATGAACCGGCTCAAATCAATTCGAAAGCCAATATTCGTCAAAAAAACGTGATGCTATTTGTTTGGTGTGAAAGATACCATTTTTTTTGAGCTTCTACTTGACAGCATAACGATCAATTCTGTAGTGTACTGTCATCAGCTAGACAAATTGAGTGATTCGCTTAAACAGAAAATGCCAGAATTGGTCAATAGAAAAACTGCAGTGTTCTACCAAGATAATGCGAAACCTCATACATGTTTGTTGACCCGTCAAAAGCTTTTACAGCTTGAATAGGTTATACTGTCACATCCATCGTATTTTTCAGATCATGCACCTTCTGATTTTTATTTATTTCGGTATCTACTTACAAAAATTATAAATGGTAAAATCTTTTCTACAAATGAGGAAGTCAAAATTGCCTGGATCGGTTTTTTGCCAGTTAAGAACAAACATTTTATGAGTGTGGATTCATGCTACTTCCCAAAATATGGTAAAATTTGGTAGGTAAGACCAAAGTGTACAATATGTAACAAAATAAAATATTTAAAAAAAACGAAATCACCTTCCGAATAACCCAATAAATTGTCACTAGTGAACTTAGCCACATTCAATATCCTCTAAAAGCCAACTGTACATTGTCTACTTGAGTGGCTAACGAACTTACAGTCCATCTGATGATAAGTGACTACTGTAACCCAAGGACCCCTGCAGCTAACTTCAAATAAAGAAGGTTACATTATTTTTATTAACTGGCTTTACGGCCCGGGTTCTAGCCCTTCTGAGCCTATCTTTTTTTTTCGGAATATTCATTTTTATACACTTTTTTTTCACAATATGCTGATGCGTCACATTGCGAAGCCCTTGGGAGAATTTGACGACAGCTCAAGCCCAGCGGATAGACCACTCAAGTTCATAAGGCACCCAAGCGATCAAAATTACTTGAGCTTTATTTCGTCGTTTTCTCTAATATTTCACACGTGCGACACTTAATTCACAAAATCGCATCACTTTTACAAATCAAAATCCACTTCAAACCATTATTCAAGCGACAAAACAGGAGCGACAATCTGTCTATGGCCAAGTTCGCGCCAAAACTCCAAGAAGGTTACAGATGCGTTGTCACCTCTGAGGACTAAGATGGAATGCTTCACAGCTTGTTATTATACTGGTTCTCTTAAGTCTTCAGACTGGAACACAGTAGTGCACAAGAATTAGTGCACTACTAGTAATACTAGTAATTGCACTACTTCGGCGACAGAAATAGAAACAGGGTGGTATCTACTCATACACTCTCCCAAACAGAAATGGAATCCTACAACCCCCTTTGAACGCCAAGCGCAGCGCATCGGAATTATGCTCTGTGCGTATTAAATACCTAGAAAATGCTAGTGATGGGGTTTCACTAATATCGATAAAACTTTATCGCTGCTACTCTACGGTTTTACAAGTATAAAGGTCCATTAAGACATACTACAAGCCGCTGAAGAAGATTAGTCAATTTTTACCATCCATCAAATGTAATATTCCTCTACAAGATGCAGGTGTGTATAAGCTAGATTGTGAATGTGGTCTCTCTTACATAGGTCAAACAAAGAGATCTATAAAAACCCGCGTGAAGGAACATATAGCTGATGTGAAGCACCGACGCTCTGGGAAGTCTGCAGTCTGCGAACATGTTCAAGATCGTCCCCACCATTACATTAGATTTGATAAACCACAAATTCTCGCAAAAGAACACCGATTCCTACCAAGGATGATACGCGAGGCTATTGAAATTAAAAAACATCCAAATTTCAATAGAGAAGATGGTTGGGTGCTACCATCTGCTTGGGATCCTATAATTAACAAAATTAAACCCAAACCCAAGCATACCACTGCAAGACTTCATGATACTATAAGCTCGTTTTGCGTAAATCGGACCAAAAATTAATATTAAAAAACTGAAGGTAGCCGGACTAACTATGACATTGGGACGTCAAACATCTCAGTCCCCCCGTGACCATGGGCGCTGTAAAGCACCCGAAACGTCGGGATAATAATAAAAATAAATTAAAAGTAATTAAACGCGATAAAATCCGTAAATAATAGTTTTATTCAATGTGTAGTGTTCGCGTAAATTTAAGAAATCATTATGTGAACCAGTACGGACTGGTAATAGCAAATAAAATTCGCCGATTAGAAGATCTTAAAACCAAGCGCGCAAGATATATAACATCTTTAAATTTCTTGAAGAGATGCAGAGACCATAATCTCATTCCTACGTGTGTCAAAATATCAACAAAGAAGGACATTCGAGGAAGCGCTAAGATCTTAAATCAGGCAAGTAAAAAGTTGTTACGGACGGTGATTCAGCAGAAACGGTTCGATTTACATTTCGTAAACAACACCATAGACAATTTGTCCAGTGAACTAAAGACAATTTTAACGACATTTGATTTTAATAATTGCATCGAAACTTTAAACAAACGAGAAATATCAAAATACAATGAATGCAAAAATAAACAAATAGAAAAATATCAAAAATTAACGATCAAATCAAATGCCAAACATCCAAGTCAACGCCAGAACAATAAACAACCGTTGACCATAGACACAAACTATGAACAACGCACTGTCTATAACTTGTCAAAACATACACTGGACGAACCGACAATGAAAGTATTAGCGAAGGGAATGAACTTCGCATTAACTCCGCGAAAAATCCCGTACGAAGAAATTATCTGCAGTGTTGAGGATTGTCTGTTTAAGAATAATATCGGTAAGGAAGATTTGGAGGCCATACGTCAAGATATTTCGTCCTTGTTACGTCGTAGTTCAGTGCCGAAACCAAACCTTCCTAAAGACGAATTTACAGCGCTAAATAACTTACGGAACAGACCAGAACTCACGATTCTCCGCGCGGATAAAGGAAATGCTACGGTAGTAATGGACGCGTCGGAATATAATTTTAAAATACAACAACTTTTATCGGACGAAAGTACATATAAAAAGGTCAAAACAGACCCTACAACCAACACGCTTAAAACAACTAGCGATTTAATAAAGAAATACTCCGAAAAATTAAATCTCGACGTGAATTCGCTAATACCATCATGTGTCAAACCACCGAGGTTGTATGGGTTACCGAAGATACACAAACCAAACGCTCCACTACGTCCCATAGTGAGCCAGATCGATTCACCAACTTATAAGCTGGCACAATACTTAGCAAAAATACTATCACCACTAAGAGGACATACCAGAGCACACACAAAGGATTCATACCATTTTGTGAGTGAGATAAAAGACCTACATCTCGCTAACAATGAAACTATGGTCAGTTTTGATGTTCAGTAACTATTTACATGCCTACCTATTGTGGACTGCATCTCAATTGTAACTAGGAAGCTAGAAGAAAATAACATGCCTCAAGAATATGCAATACTACTTGAACATTGCCTCACATCTGGCTATCTATTGCGGAAGGAGGAGTTCTACAAGCAAGTAGATGGTGTGGCGATGGGCTCACCTGTGTCTCCCATAGTCGCCGACATATTCATGGAGGACTTTGAGGAGAAAGCCCTTCTTACTGCTCCTGTAAATCCAAGGTTCTACAAGCGGTACGCAGACGACACCTTCACAATTTTACCATCTGACAAAGTAACTGCATTTTTAGACCACCTTAACTCCATAAACTCTAAAATACAATTCACAATGGAGTTAGAGGCAAATAATTCTTTAGCTTTCCTAGATGTTTTAGTCATCCGAAATCCTGATAACACTATTGGTCACACTGTGTATAGGAAAAAGACCCATACCAACCGATATCTAAATGGTGAATCTCACCATCATCCTTCACAGTTAGCTACCGTGGGTAAATCTTTGTTTCAGAGAGCACGAGGGATCTGTGACAGAAAACATCTGGCCGCGGAGCTTCAGCACGTCAAGCAAGTATTGCAAGACAACAAGCTTCGGGTCCCGCGCCTACGTCATAGTGAACGAGTGAAGCCGGCCACAGTCGAGCGCGCGCCTGCTCTACTACCATATGTTAGAGGAGTCACGGACAAGATTGGCTACATCTTGAAGCGAGCGTCCATTAAGACATACTACAAGCCGCTGAAGAAGATTAGTCAATTTTTACCATCCATCAAATGTAATATTCCTCTACAAGATGCAGGTGTGTATAAGCTAGATTGTGAATGTGGTCTCTCTTACATAGGTCAAACAAAGAGATCTATAAAAACCTGCGTGAAGGAACATATAGCTGATGTGAAGCACCGACGCTCTGGGAAGTCTGCAGTCTGCGAACATGTTCAAGATCGTCCCCACCATTACATTAGATTTGATAAACCACAAATTCTCGCAAAAGAACACCAATTCCTACCAAGGATGATACGCGAGGCTATTGAAATTAAAAAACATCCAAATTTCAATAGAGAAGATGGTTGGGTGCTACCATCTGCTTGGGATCCTATAATTAACAAAATTAAACCCAAACCCAAGCATACCACTGCAAGACTTCATGATACTATAAGCTCGTTTTGCGTAAATCGGACCAAAAATTAATATTAAAAAACTGAAGGTAGCCGGACTAACTATGACATTGGGACGTCAAACATCTCAGTCCCCCCCGTGACCATGGGCGCTGTAAAGCACCCGAAACGTCAATAAAAATAAATTAAAAGTAATTAAACGCGATAAAATCCGTAAATAATAGTTTTATTCAAAGTATAAAGGTGTTTAATTTATTAAATAAATGTTACAATTGTATTATAAGTACAGTAAAAGCTCCTTATTCGCGCTTCCTTCATTCGCGTTTCCACTATTCGCGTGTTAGAAAATGCGACCCAATTCCTATATTCGGGGCTAAAGATTTCTTTATTCGCGGATCTAATCAGTACATCGATACATACATATTAATAAAAATTATTCCAATAGGTATCAAATCAAGTGACATTCAGATGTTGCTTGAATCGCAAGATGACGATTTAACTGAAACCGACTCGGAGGAAATGTTAAATTTACAGCCCATTGAAGAAGAGGCTAAAAATAGCACTGTATACATGATATTTAATTTGAAAAATATTAGTGAACGTTTAAGAATGGCAAATGAGCTTTGTGGTTTATTTATAAAATTCATCCGTCCATGGAAGGAATTCTTATTTTTAAGAGGCAAGTTGCTAATGCCTCTGCTGAATATCAGTCTGAACTAAAGGAGCTTTTAAAAACTGCCAAACAAGAAAAATATAACAAATTTTTTTTAATCATTGCCTAAACCTGAAGATAGTAATTATTAATTAATGAATATGGTCAAAAACTTCAACTAAATTGATTTGTTTTCTATATATTTGTTTATTCATTTTGTCACCTGGGAACGTATCCTCTATCATCCCATATAAATTACCATTCCATATACACGGTTTCCACATTTAGGGAACATACCCATACTCCGCGAATAAAGAGCTTTTGCTGTATAGATGATAACTATGAGGTAGTTTCCTGTCATTAAAAATCCTTTTACACTAAATTAATGTTTGTG
The DNA here is from genome assembly GCA_036936625.1 of Parnassius smintheus behrii. NCBI lineage: Eukaryota > Metazoa > Arthropoda > Insecta > Lepidoptera > Papilionidae > Parnassius > Parnassius smintheus. The sequence continues at coordinate 35,578,425 of JAUPFT010000017.1, read as the reverse complement.
AAAGATTAAAACTTTTTTTTTTCTTAACTTACTTAATTCTTGCATAAGGAAGTGAAGTAGCAGTATATAAATATTCCAACACCGGGCACGGGCTTCCTCCTATTATTTATACAGTATCCAATAGTATAGATAGTATTAATACCTCGTTTTAGATTATTTTCCGGATTCCGGATATACACGGTTTCTCAGAATGTTTTCCTTCACCATCAAGTGCGAGATATTACATTACTGTTACAGCCTGCAAAATACCACTGCAGGACATAGACCTCTTAGGCGGAACATTTGGAACCGTGTTTATTACTTTTAGTCGTTATTAGAAAGACGCTGCTGGCCTTCTCCTAATTGGTTTCCCCCTGTCGCCTCTTACGACTCCCACGGGATCATATAGAGTAGTGGATATTCTACATTGCTGTTAATAATATTAGTGGTGCTGATGGATATCGAACAGGTGGGATTGCTTGAGCACAGCGAAATTGGAACAAGCACTTTCGAGGAAATAATAGTTTGATTCATTAATTGATTACAGACTATCAAAATCAACTGCTGCACATAGGCCTCCCCCATTGACTGTGATATAGAGGCTATATTTGCCTACTGATGATATTTGCCACAGCAGCTTCGCTTACCAGGCGGGTTAGTAACCGCAGTATATTTATTATTTTAGTTGTTATCAGAAAAATGCTGCTTATCTCTTGATTTCTCTTTTGTTTTGTCTCTTTTTGTCTCTCTTCGCTTACAACACCAACGGGAACAGGATGATATGATAACGTATTCTCTTACTCCGTTATTGATAGTAGAGTAAAAGTACCTGATAGTCATTAGGCAATCGATATTAGTAAATGAAAATTAATATTCAAAAACTGATGGTAGCCGGACTAACTATGACATTGGGACGTCAAACATCTCAGTCCCCCCCCCCCCGTGACCATGGGTGCTGTAAAGCACCCGAAACGTCGGGAATTAAAAATAAGTAAAAGTAATGAAATAAACGCGATAAAATCCGTAAATTTAGTTTTATTCAAAATGAAAATTGTTTCGGTTTAAAGAAATTTATTCCTCATAAGAACATACAATGGTTCACTTATAATGAGATACGAAGTAATTATTATACTAAAGTAGAACTATCGCATCTACCTCTAGTGCTGGAGGTGTTATAGTTTAAGCTTATTTTTTTTATAGGATAGGGTGACAAACGAGCACACAGTCCGCCTGATGGTAAGTGGTTGCTGTGGCCCATAGACATCTACATCTATCCTCGATTACGAATCAAAATGCAGATGCGTTGTCACCCGTGAGGACTAAGATGGAATGTCTCGTTTCCAGTTAAAACGGTCACCGGTTCTCTACACTCACTATACGAAATACAGCAGCATTAAGCTACTATTTCACGCTGGTATTCTGTGAGAGCGTGGTCCTTCCCCGGTCGAGCCGACCCATTCGTGCTACAACTATACTACTAATATAACTGCAGCATGGCTCTACCACGTATAAACTATTTACTATGAGATATATGATTAAGGCATTATACTATGAGGTATACATATGAGATACCACATATTCGGAAAAGATTACACTGTACGTACGTATTTCCTAAGTTTACTTTTAAACAATTTCATGTTATTAATATTATGTGAAACAGTGCGTGAAAATACCCACACATATTCCATGATTTAGGCACGACTTTGTAATATGACTAATAAGATAAAACACACTAAAGAATTTACGAGATGAGAACATATCGCTGATGTAAAGCACCGACGCTTCGGGATGTTTGCAGTATGTAAATATGTTCAGGATCGTCTCAACCATTAGATCAGATAGACTGCAAATTTTCGCAAAAGAACAACGATCCAACCATCTCCTTGGGATCCCATTTATATGTATAATAACTTTGTAGAAAATTCGTTTCTGTATTTCTGATATTTTCTGGTGAAAATAAAATCCGAGAAGTTTCTAAGTGTAATTTCTAATAAGTATATAAAGTTTTTATTTATTTGGGAGTAGTATTTTTTTATTATATGCGAACAGCTATGCAGGTCTGGGGAAAGAGACCAGTATCACTGCGACCTAAAAGATCTATTGTGATCGCTGCCATGGCTGTAGTTCACTACTAAGCCCTATGTCTTCAATGAATAGAAGTTGCTGAGCTGTGAGCAATGTCACTTCTTCTGGGTGGAGTAGGTCCATAGTTTCCCAGATGAGTGTTACGTTTACGCATTAAGGGTCCGCAATCACTTAGGATGTGCAGAGGCGTTTCTTCCGTTATGGAACAGAACCAACACATCCTTGAGTTGCTTAGTCCCAGGATGGATGTGCTTTTTAAGACAACAGTGTCCAGTGAGGGCTCTTGCCAGAATGCGCAATTTATTTTTTCTTAATCATAGGGCTTCTAGTTGTATTAATAATCTTTCTTAATTGAAGCCCACGCGAGCAAAACCGCGGGTAAAAAACTGTTAATTAATAAAATTAAATGCAAACCCAAGCATATCACTGCAAGATTTCAAGATACTGTAAGCTCGTTCTGCGTAGATCGGATCAAAAATTAACAATTAAAAGTTGAAGTTATCTATCCTTAATTAATTATGACATCAGGACGTCAAACATCTCAGTCCCCTCCGTGACCATGGGTGCTGTAAAGTACCCGAAACGTCGGAAATTAAAAAATTTCAATCAACCGCGATAAAATCCGTAAAATTCGTTTTATTTCACGTTTAAGAGAAATATATTCTATTTTCTGCTCGCAATAAAAACATTTTACAGATGCAAGTAAATGATGCCGTTTTAATAGCCGATCTACTCGGGTGTTTATGGCGCTCGCTTCGCGTTTTTGAAGAAACCCTTATTCGGAACGTGTATCGATTTATTTATGTTTCTGGACTAAACATTTCGGATACAGAAAAGCAAATTGTCATGTATGTAGTCACGTAAAACCAGACAGCTATCGCCATCGGGTTTCTTTATAGGATAGGGTGACAAACGAGCACACAGTCCACCTGGTGGTAAGTGGCTGCTGCGGTCCATACACATCTAAGAGTGAGGTGAGGACTAAGATAGAATGCGTCGTTTCCAGTAAAAAGGGTCCCCGGTTCTCTACACTCACCATACGAAACACAGCAGCATTAACCTACAAAAAAAGAGCGTGATCATTGCCCGGTCGAGCCGACCCATTCGTGCTACAACTATATTACTAATATAACTGCAGCATGGCTCTACCACGTATAAAACTGATTGACTGCTTTAATTAATAGAAAAAAAATATAGAAAAAAACGCTAACTTATTTCATAAGAAATGGCAGTTTCATAGGGAAAGACCTAATACCTATTTATTTATAAGGATATCCCAACAACGGATTAATAATCTATTTATTTATTTAATATTTATGTAATTATTAGGTGACATATTAATCCTTACGAACGAAAGTTACTTCATCATCGAGACAATTTTATAAAGATAAACTTTGCTTTTTATAGCGTGTTATTTGAATTTTGAACGCATACAAATAATTCAAAACTCGGCTCGGCGCGCGATCGATGCCTAGCTAAGTCAAATGTTTTCTATTATCTACGCTAGTAATATAAAAGTCAATGCTATTATCTCGATCTCCTCTGTGTGCGGTGTTTTAAAGATGGTTACCTACTTTATTCTGTTAAAATAAAGAATAAAAAAAATTGCTAAATTATTATGAAATAAATAAAATTATTTATATTATATGTAAAACGTCTTAACAATCCATAATTTCATATTTTATCCATTTTTATTAATTGAATAAAACTATTATTTACGGATTTTATCGCGTTTAATTACTTTTAATTTATTTTTATTATTATCCCGACGTTTCGGGTGCTTTACAGCGCCCATGGTCACGATTGGGATTGGATTGGATGGACAAGATTGGCTACATCTTGAAGCGAGCGTCCATTAAGACATACTACAAGCCGCTGAAGAAGATTAGTCAATTTTTACCATCCATCAAATGTAATATTCCTCTACAAGATGCAGGTGTGTATAAGCTAGATTGTGAATGTGGTCTCTCTTACATAGGTCAAACAAAGAGATCTATAAAAACCCGCGTGAAGGAACATATAGCTGATGTGAAGCACCGACGCTCTGGGAAGTCTGCAGTCTGCGAACATGTTCAAGATCGTCCCCACCATTACATTAGATTTGATAAACCACAAATTCTCGCAAAAGAACACCGATTCCTACCAAGGATGATACGCGAGGCTATTGAAATTAAAAAACATCCAAATTTCAATAGAGAAGATGGTTGGGTGCTACCATCTGCTTGGGATCCTATAATTAACAAAATTAAACCCAAACCCAAGCATACCACTGCAAGACTTCATGATACTATAAGCTCGTTTTGCGTAAATCGGACCAAAAATTAATATTAAAAAACTGAAGGTAGCCGGACTAACTATGACATTGGGACGTCAAACATCTCAGTCCCCCCCGTGACCATGGGCGCTGTAAAGCACCCGAAACGTCAATAAAAATAAATTAAAAGTAATTAAACGCGATAAAATCCGTAAATAATAGTTTTATTCAATGTGTAGTGTTCGCGTAAATTTAAGAAATCATTATGTGAACCAGTACGGACTGGTAATAGCAAATAAAATTCGCCGATTAGAAAATCTTAAAACCAAGCGCGCAAGATATATAACATCTTTAAATTTCTTGAAGAGATGCAGAGACCATAATCTCATTCCTACGTGTGTCAAAATATCAACAAAGAAGGACATTCGAGGAAGCGCTAAGATCTTAAATCAGGCAAGTAAAAAGTTGTTACGGACGGTGATTCAGCAGAAACGGTTCGATTTACATTTCGTAAACAACACCATAGACAATTTGTCCAGTGAACTAAAGACAATTTTAACGACATTTGATTTTAATAATTGCATCGAAACTTTAAACAAACGAGAAACATCAAAATACAATGAATGCAGAAATAAACAAATAGAAAAATATCAAAAATTAACGATCAAATCAAATGCCAAACATCCAAGTCAACGCCAGAACAATAAACAACCGTTGACCATAGACACAAACTATAAACAGCGCACTGTCTATAACTTGTCAAAACATACACTGGACGAACCGACAATGAAAGTATTAGCGAAGGGAATGAACTTCGCATTAACTCCGCGAAAAATCCCGTACGAAGAAATTATCTGCAGTGTTGAGAATTGTCTGTTTAAGAATAATATCGGTAAGGAAGATTTGGAGGCCATACGTCAAGATATTTCGTCCTTGTTACGTCGTAGTTCAGTGCCGAAACCAAACCTTCCTAAAGACGAATTTACAGCGCTAAATAACTTACGGAACAGACCAGAACTCACGATTCTCCGCGCGGATAAAGGAAATGCTACGGTAGTAATGGACGCGTCGGAATATAATTTTAAAATACAACAACTTTTATCGGACGAAAGTACATATAAAAAGGTCAAAACAGACCCTACAACCAACACGCTTAAAACAACTAGCGATTTAATAAAGAAATACTCCGAAAAATTAAATCTCGACGTGAATTCGCTAATACCATCATGTGTCAAACCACCGAGGTTGTATGGGTTACCGAAGATACACAAACCAAACGCTCCACTACGTCCCATAGTGAGCCAGATCGATTCACCAACTTATAAGCTGGCACAATACTTAGCAAAAATACTATCACCACTAAGAGGACATACCAGAGCACACACAAAGGATTCATACCATTTTGTGAGTGAGATAAAAGACCTACATCTCGCTAACAATGAAACTATGGTCAGTTTTGATGTTCAGTCACTATTTACATGCCTACCTATTGTGGACTGCATCTCAATTGTAACTAGGAAGCTAGAAGAAAATAACATGCCTGAAGAATATGCAATACTACTTGAACATTGCCTCACATCTGGCTATCTATTGTGGAAGGAGGAGTTCTACAAGCAAGTAGATGGTGTGGCGATGGGCTCACCTGTGTCTCCCATAGTCGCCGACATATTCATGGAGGACTTTGAGGAGAAAGCCCTTCTTACTGCTCCTGTAAATCCAAGGTTCTACAAGCGGTACGTAGACGACACCTTCACAATTTTACCATCTGACAAAGTAACTGCATTTTTAGACCACCTTAACTCCATAAACTCTAAAATACAATTCACAATGGAGTTAGAGGCAAATAATTCTTTAGCTTTCCTAGATGTTTTAGTCATCCGAAATCCTGATAACACTATTGGTCACACTGTGTATAGGAAAAAGACCCATACCAACCGATATCTAAATGGTGAATCTCACCATCATCCTTCACAGTTAGCTACCGTGGGTAAATCTTTGTTTCAGAGAGCACGAGGGATCTGTGACAGAAAACATCTGGCCGCGGAGCTTCAGCACGTCAAGCAAGTATTGCAAGACAACAAGCTTCGGGTCCCGCGCCTACGTCATAGTGAACGAGTGAAGCCGGCCACAGTCGAGCGCGCGCCTGCTCTACTACCATATGTTAGAGGAGTCACGGACAAGATTGGCTACATCTTGAAGCGAGCGTCCATTAAGACATACTACAAGCCGCTGAAGAAGATTAGTCAATTTTTACCATCCATCAAATGTAATATTCCTCTACAAGATGCAGGTGTGTATAAGCTAGATTGTGAATGTGGTCTCTCTTACATAGGTCAAACAAAGAGATCTATAAAAACCCGCGTGAAGGAACATATAGCTGATGTGAAGCACCGACGCTCTGGGAAGTCTGCAGTCTGCGAACATGTTCAAGATCGTCCCCACCATTACATTAGATTTGATAAACCACAAATTCTCGCAAAAGAACACCGATTCCTACCAAGGATGATACGCGAGGCTATTGAAATTAAAAAACATCCAAATTTCAATAGAGAAGATGGTTGGGTGCTACCATCTGCTTGGGATCCTATAATTAACAAAATTAAACCCAAACCCAAGCATACCACTGCAAGACTTCATGATACTATAAGCTCGTTTTGCGTAAATCGGACCAAAAATTAATATTAAAAAACTGAAGGTAGCCGGACTAACTATGACATTGGGACGTCAAACATCTCAGTCCCCCCCGTGACCATGGGCGCTGTAAAGCACCCGAAACGTCGGGATAATAATAAAAATAAATTAAAAGTAATTAAACGCGATAAAATCCGTAAATAATAGTTTTATTCAATGTGTAGTGTTCGCGTAAATTTAAGAAATCATCATTTTTATTAAATTAGTCGTGTTTAGGCCATCTAGTGTGTATATTACGGACCACCTTAAGATTTAATTATTTTTTGTTCTATTATAATGATTTTACCTAAAAAATGATACGCTTTTACAAAATAAATTTTAGTCGAAAGAAAATAATATTTTGATTTATTTGACAAAAATTAAGGCTCTACACGTCTAAAAATGAGGATAGCAACATTTATCTAATCAAGATATCACCCGCGCGAAGCCGGGATAGATCGGGGCAAACCAGCATGCTATAAAATTAAAGTTTCATCTTATATTTTATCCCGCACTTGTGGTTAAACATTATCAAACTAAATAAATCATTTGCTGTAAAATATTTTTGTTTTATATTTTATTTTATTTTAAGGTTTCATTTTTATCGCGTGTGAACTGTACACATTTTTAACCATTTTATGAATAAGAATTTAAAAAGGTAATAACTATGCTAAGATTTTTTAAAGTACCATAAACTTATTTCACTCTATTCGCCTTGTCCATTTGTTGAAAGTACCCTGTAATAACGACGCGCTAAGTGGTCAAGCGATGCATTCTCTTTAGAGCTTTTCTTTAGCCAACGACAGGGAAAATGGAGGTTTTATGCTTTCGCGGCGTTTTGTTTCTTGTTGTTTCAGAACAGACGCAATAACATCAATCTATTTTTAGCGTTAGCACTCCAAATATCTATAAGTTTTATGAAAATAATATTAGAAAAAATGTTTTTTATAAATCATATAAATGTTTAATAGATCATACCGCTTAGTAGGTACCGACGCCCTCTCCCAGACACAATGTGTCAAGATTACGGGAACGTAAAATAATTATTAAAAACTGTTTAAAATGTATATTATTTATAATTGCGATTATGATTATAATTACTTAACACGTATTGTTGGCAAACTTTACACAAACTTCCATTTCGTCGAATAGTTTATTTTGACTGAATTGGCGATATATCGAAGATAGACCAAGTTAAGAGTAAAAGGCATGAGAGTTTATGTATGTGATGATTCCCTAAAATTCCAATATAATCAATCAATCATCATCATCATCATCATAATTACAGCCCTTCACAAGTCCACTGCTGAACATAGACCTCCCCCAAGTAACAGCATCCATCGACTTCCTGCATGTCTTACCAGGTCGTCACTCTATCTAGTGGGGGTCACCCCACACTACGCCTACCGGTACAAGACTACCACTCGAGAACCTCTTGTCCCCATCGGATGTCGAATCATGTCCGGCCCATTACCACTTCAGTTTGCTAATCCGTTGGGCTATGTCGGTCACTCTGGTCTACTGCGAATATCCTCATTTATAAGTTTATCACGCAGAGAAACCCCGAGCATAGCTCTCTTCATAGGTCGCTGAGTGACCTTCAGCGTCCTCATACGACCAGCAGTGAAGGACCACGTCACATATCAGATACTAGGCTGCACTAAAAGTATCAGGAAAGGAATATTTCCACTGTTCCTGTCATATTAAAATATTTTTAATTGAAAACTCCTTGGTTTTAAAAATCGAATACTATTTATTTATTTAAAAAAAGATTCTCGGTCTTGTCACAAGGTTTTGTCAAACTTGTTTAGTCGTTGAGAAAATGGAATTGACTCGAGAAAATTCAAGAGCAATGATTTGTTATCACTTTCGAAGTGGTTTAACACAAAATCAGTGTGTTGACCGGATGATTTCTGCATTTGGTGATGAAGCCCCATCCAAAGCCACAATTTATCGCTGGTTTGCTGAATTTCAACGTGGACGTGTCAAGTTCAGTGATGATCCCCGTCAAGGTCGTCCAAAAACTGTAGTCACCCAAGAAAACGTTGATGCTGTGCGTAAGCTGATTGAGGAAGATCGACATGTGACATACCGCGAAATTTAGGCAACTTTAGACATTGGCATGAGTCAAATACAAATAATCTTGCATGAACAATTAGGTGTAAAAAAGTTGTTTTCCCGAAGGATACCGCATTCGCTCTGTGAAGAGCAAAAAGCGGCTCGCGTTACTTGGTGCGTCAGAACTCTCGAAAGATTCCACGCAGGATCCTCAAATGCTGTATACAACATCATATTAGGTGACGAATCCTGGATATACGCGTATGAATCCGAAACAAAAAACCATTCAGAAGTTTGGGTATCCGAAAATGAGCCAACAAAAATTGTTCGTTCACGGAGTGTTGCAAAAAAAATGGTGGCCACGTTTGTCTCCAAAACCGGCCATGTTACGACTATTCCTCTTGAGGGACAAAGAACGGTTAATGCAGAATGGTATGCTGGCATTTGCTTGCCACAGGTCGTTTCTGAACTCCGTAAAGAGAACTGCAACCGCCGCATCATCCTCCATCACGACAATGCGAGTTCTCACAGAACAAAAGAGTTTTTAGAGCAACAAAACATAAAATAATAATAGTAATAACTCCTCGATACCGCCCGCATCGTCCGCCGGTTACTTTCCCTTTCCCCCTAACCCTCGGCCGTTTGGTCTCCCCTGCCGAGGGCCTCCATCTGGTTGGGCTTTTATTTATATATGTATTTTTATATTTATTTTGTATTATTGATATTTATGTATATTTATCTTTTCATTTCCATTTATAATTATATATTTATAGAACCCAACCAGATGAGAAAACTATATTGATACCCCCACAATAATAATAATAATAATAATAATAAGTAGGGTAAGGCGTAGGGAAGTGACGATCCCATCGCCCGCTGACGTAACAGTTATGTGACAAAACTGCGACGTCGGCGCAGTCAGTCAGCATCCTGCCAAGTGGTGTGAGCGCCGTGCCTAGGCAAAATTGTAGATGCAAAGGTCCGTTTGTGCATATGACCCAACCACGAAACGGTGCCGGGCTTGGGCGTCTCCCGTTATTTGGCGCCCATAAAATGGATGATGGAAAAAACACGAAAAGGAACGCGCATAGAGCCGCTGCCTGGGGGTCGCCAGTGCGCGTCTGGAGCTGGCGCTGGACGCGGCAGCATGCGGGCCGCCAGCCGAGCGCGAGGAGCTGCACGATTACCTAGCAGCCCCTCGCATTCATCATCCCCACCAGAAGGCTTGGTGTCGGCTGGGTCTTCTCGGACCCAGCAAGCGGCACCCGCCGCTGGTGGAGCACGTCGCATGCGTTGGACGAAATCCATGAACGAAAACGCATTGCGGGCGTACTATAGGGCGAAAGGGGAAGAAACTGTGGGAATAGCGTATAGGTCTCGGATGCATTGCTTTTTTGCTGAGCTGGAGCCGTCTATCCCCGTCACGGAACAAAACCTGGCAGACCGAGTTCGGTACATCATGCGCTCGAAAATATTTGATGATGCCGAACTCGAACGACTACGACGTGAGGCTATTCCGTCGTCGGATGAATCGGCTATGGCTGGAGATGCAGCTCCAAATTCAACAGACCAGCATCCACACGTGGAGGCCGCCATGGATCTTCCAGTTGTGGTTGATTCGAACGACGATGAAATAGTCTCCCACGAACTAGAGCAAATGAGGAGTATATTGGAAAAGGCGATTTTGGAAACGCGCAGCACCCCTCTCGAAAATCGACCGCGACTTCCCCGCACACCCCTAAGCAAGCGAAATCGGGCTGTCGTGAGGGCTCTTAACCCAATGCTGGTGACCTATTTGGAAGCCAGCCGGGACCTTTGCGAGACGGACTCGATTCTCTTTGGCACCGCATTGGCAGTTTGCCGTATTATTGGCGCCAAACTTCCCATGGCTGGACGCGCTACTACACAAAGTAGCGCCATCCCAGCCTGGAGAAAAAGAATCGAGGACCGTATCGCAAAGGCAAGGGCCCTTATCGGCAGACTGACAAGCTTCAGGTGGGGTAATAATAGACCGAGGATTATGCGCACCGTTAGGATGGCGTTTGCTGGGACAAATATCGGTTTGTCCCAGCCGGATATCACGCAGAAACTAACGGAGCGCATAGACGACCTGAAGCAAAAGGTCGCTGCTTGGGGGAAGCGGATTCGACGATTTTCCGAGAGGTCAAGGCGGTTCAACCAGAATCGTCTCTTCCAGAGTGATCAGAAGAGGCTCTATAAATCATTGGAGCGACCAAAGGTATGTGGAGCGGGCCAAGGACCGGATCAGGCTGACATTATCGCATTCTGGCGTGGCCTGTGGTCAGAGCCCGTAAACCACAGCGAGGGCCCTTGGATGGAAGTTGTGGCGAGCCAGGGTGCGAGTGTTGCGCCTATGGACCCCATCATCATAACGCCAGAAGACGTGGCTGAGGCGGTCCGTAGGGCCCCGAACTGGAAAAGTCCGGGGCTCGACGAGCTGCATCATTACTGGCTGAAGGGGTTCATAGTGTGTCACACTGTGCTCGCCCGACAGTTTCAAGAGGCTCTCGACCAGAAGTCACTCCCGAGCCTCTTCACTACTGGGATCACTCACTTGGTTCCTAAAGATCAGGATACCACAGACCCGAGCAAATACCGCCCCATCACGTGTCTACCCACCATATATAAGACACTGACATCCATTTTGAGCGCGAGAATCACTCGTCACCTGGAGCTAAACCAGGTGATGTCACGCGCTCAAAATGGATGTCGGGGCGGTGGTCGCGGAACTAAGGAACCACTCCTTATTGACGCGGTCATAGGCAAAGTGGTGAAACGCAACCGTCGGAACTTCTCGACCGCCTGGATAGACTACAGAAAGGCGTTCGACTCGGTGCCCCATACATGGCTTTGTCGTCTGGGCGAGTGGATGACGGCTGCGGAGAACCACATAAGGATAAGAAGGGGTATCTTCCAGGGCGATTATCTGAGTCCAATCTGGTTCTGCCTCTCTCTGAACCCTCTCAGTACCTTACTGGAGGGCTCCGGGAGGGGATTTCAGCTGCGGAAAGGAGGGACAAAAGTGACCCACCTTTTCTATATGGATGACCTCAAGTTATTCGCCTCCAGTCGCCCCCATCTTATGGAACTGCTAAACATAACTTGTGAATTTAGCAGTTCCATTGGAATGGAGCTGGGGACGGATAAGTGTGCGGTCCTCCATGTTGAAAGGGGAAGGGTTGCTAACTCTGAGGGCATAGACTTGTCTATGCCCGTCAACTTAAGGACCCTTTCCGAAGCTGAAACATACCGATACCTGGGTATGTCACAGAACATCGGTATCGATGAGGCTGGTATGAAACAGTCAGTTTGCGACGTGTTTTATGCACGCTTGACCAAAGTGCTTAACAGCCTTTTGTCCGGTGTGAATAAGTCACACGCATATAACTGCTGGATCATGCCTGTCCTCATGTATGCCTTTGAGCTTAACGCCCTGGATAGAAAAGTCCGCACTACATGACGTCCCATAGGATGCATCATCCGAGATCGTCGGTAATGAGGCTGTACTTGCCGCGAAAGTATGGTGGGCGTGGCTTTCTGAGCGCGCTCACCATGCATAATCGCGAAGTGTGCAGTCTCCGTCAATACTTCTTGGCGAGATCGGATGATCCATTCTATAATGACGTCATTTCTAGTGATAAAGGACTTACCCCTCTATCCTTAGCCAACGAGCAATGGCAGGACCCAGCAGTGCTTAGCATTTCCGACCGGGAGACCGTATGGAAGGAGAAGGAGCTCCACGGGAGGTACTACAAGGCTCTACATGAGCCCTTCGTAGATACAGTCGCCTCCCTCAACTGGCTACGCTTCGGTGACCTCTTCGGGGAAACCGAGGGTTTTGTCTGTGCAATACAGGATCAGGTTATTAAGACCAACAACTATCGGAGATACATCCTAAAGGATGGCACCGTCGACGTCTGTCGAGCTTGTCGCCATCCCGGGGAGTCACTCAGGCATGTCATCTCCGGTTGTTTGGCGCTTTCTAACTCTGAGTACTTGCACAGGCACAACCTAGTAGCCAGAATTCTACACCAGGAGCTCGCTCTGAAATACGGTCTCGTGGACCGGAAATTGCCGTATTACAAGTACTTGCCGGAAGCCGTGCTCGAAAATGACCGCGCCAGGCTCTACTGGGACCGGGCCATCATCACAGACAGGACTATTCTTGCGAATAAGCCTGATATTGTGCTGATGGACCGGGCACAGTCAATATTATATATTTGGTCGGTATATATTTTTGGTCAATATTACCATCCCGTATGACGAGAACCTCGTGAGAGCCGAAACAGATAAGCAATCAAAATATCTGGACCTGGCTCACGAGGTGACCGACATGTGGGGTGGTCTGCCGGCCGAAATTATTCCTGTAGTCGTCTCTGCGAATGGGCTAATCCCAGTTAGCCTCTCTGGTCATCTGAGGCGACTGGGACTCCGTGACGGACCGCTCCGGGCTCAAATGCAGAAGGCGGTGCTCCTTGATACTGCCCGCATCGTCCGCCGGTTTCTTTCCCTTTCCCCCTAACCCTTGGCCGTTTGGTCTCCCCTGCCGAGGGCTTCCATCTGGTTGGGCTTTTATTTATTTATGTAGTTTTGTATTTATTTTATTTTATTGATATTTATGTATATTTATCTTTTCATTTTCGTTTATAATTATATATTTATACATCCCAGCCAGATGAGAAAACTATATAGATACCCCACACATAATAATAATAAACAGTATATGTGGTCCCTATAGTCCTCTCCACAGCAGGTGTCATCCCAAATCATCTCCTCCGTAGCTTAAAATTATTACAACTAAAAGAAACTCTATATATTACACTTCAAAAAGCAGCTATATTAAATACATGCAGCATAGTTAGGAAATTCATGCAGATAGAAGAAAACGAAATAGGACCTCATCAAATCACATGAACTACACTACACACCACACGCTGCATTTGCTTTGGCTTCGGCCCGTAAATGTAGTTGAAATCCAGCCTAGAGCTGAGAAGTGAAAACACTTACCGTAAATAATAATAATAATTCTTTATTGACATTCGTAGTTCAAAATTTGAAATGGGTAGAAACCTGAGTCTCCTAGCTAGGTTACTGAGTAACCTGTATTTAGGAGTTACAGTCCCATCCCCCCTGTTGATCAGGACTATTAGTAGAATCATTAGACCATCCGCCGTACGGCCCCGACCTAAGCCCTAATGATTTCTATACTTTCCCTAAAATAAAGAATAAATTGCGTGGACAGAGATTTTCATCACCTGAAGAAGCTGTGGACGCCTAGAAAACGGCCATTTTGGAGACCCCAACTTCCGAATGGAATGGTTGCTTCAATCATTGGTTCCATCGTATAGAAATATGTGTCAAATTTCGCGGAGAATACTTCGAAAAGCAATAAATACATTTTTAAATAGTAATATTGTTTCACTTCCTTAATTCCCGAAATTTTCAGTGCCGCCCTCGTAAAATCAATAGGTGTTTTAAATTTTAATACGTTCCTTTCACTTGGATCTTTGGTCATGCCCCACAGTGTGATCCAGCAATTGTTTCCCCTTCGTTCCACCTTGATAAGTATGTAATATTTATTCCACTTTTTATACTTAATGGATATCACCAAGCAATCATTTTCATAAGTCTGTAGACAAAGTACTGAAGGCTTGAGAGCGTAGTGCGTAAGCGATTGACAGCGGGGTTTATGCGCCGCGGGTTCGTACAACGCGCCTAATATTAAAGAATTCCCATCCTCATATAATTTCACTCGCCCCCGATAAAAAAACCAATGCATTAAAATGTTAATATAACTGCCGACTACGGTCCCACGCCTGAGCTATCTCCGGTCGAGTCGAATTATCGCCCTAACGTACCATGAGAATGAGGGAATATAGAGTGCACCCATGCACACATGCTTGCTCACGCAGTCGTAATCGCACTATAATATTTTCCTAAGCTAATGGCTTGTTTCCGTGACCGGAATTTAGTCTGGAGGTCAGTATTTATTAGTAAATATCTATCAAATTATTTTGTCTATGACAATGCTTAAGTTTTTTTCCCTTTTCCGGAGATAAAATAATACATCTGACGTCATACGTATACGTTTTAAAATTCTACTCACTGTCACAATACGTGATATGAACAAAATTTGACTACATAAGGAAATTGTGCCACCTTAACGTTCAATTTTAAACTCTATTACTGCAGCATAAGCATGTATACTATGAATGGCATTACTGCTGCTGTAACATTAAATTCTATCGATAAAGAAATATGTTTAGTCTAATTTATCAGTATAGTTGAATAAAACAATAGCGAACGACATACGTTTTAAATACTCTATTGTTAAAATTACAATGATATGGTTATTCCCCGTTTGAAAACATTGCGTCAAAATAAAGTTTCTGAACATTGTTTCCTTATCAGTATTACCTGCTACGACTTCAATCTACATATTTATCAATCTAGTGTTATTACGTGAGAATTCCGACACCAGACACAAACGTTTTATTTTTATTTTTCAGTGGCATACAATATTATGAAGATTGCGAAGTGCCGGTATTTTGCAACTAATGAGAGAGTCGCAAATGTTGGAAACAATAGCTCCTACGTTCTCTTTTTAAAATATTTTTTCGACCGATAACGTTTTCACCCCCCTAGTCCTTTAAGAAATGAGACAATTTTGGTCTCATTGGATTTAGTAGGTATACGCTCATTAGGTGTTTACGTTTTTCTTTTGTTTTAATTCAGTTAAGTTTAATTAAAGAAAATAAAAACGCTCGAGGAAGTTTTTAACTCAAAAATATAGATGTTTAGGTGCTAATAACTTAATATCGTACGCAATATTTCCGGAAAATAAAACGTGCGGACTCAGTTTTCAATTATATCTACATTCATAGAAATTATAAAAATTAGACGACTATGTGTAGTACCAGAAAAGATGCTGAGGATTCAGATAGGTACATGACGGTATAACCATCTTTTTAGAGCGTGTTTTTGATTTTTTTTTGTTTGACTTGTTGACTAATAGAAATAATGAAACATGTTTTCACGTATATTCCAAGTATTATATATTAAAAACGATGTTAGTTTTGAATAATAATAATAAAATTTATTGACATACAGATTTAACAAATGTAAGCAGAAACCATGAGTTAAACATCTAAACAATGCTCAAGAAAAGATATAAAAATGTTTTCCGTTGGACCCCGAACTAGGATAATTCTGTATCTTGGGGTCCGAGTGATTTGTACACAGTCTAACAAAAAAAGAATAACATATTTCATAGTGTAGTGTTACTTGAACATGAGTGTGTTTATGTGTGAATAGTAATTAATAATTATTCATAATTCTGCTTTTGGAGATAGAAAAAAATATTACAGTTAAGACCTAAAACACATAGGAATAATGTCTTAAATTGCTTGCGCACACTTATTAGCGTACAAATACTGTGTTGGCGTAAGTTCGACGCCTGTTGAGATCTAGTTTACACTATGTACAATTCAAATGGATTCAACCCACACCGAAAATGTATATAATAATATATGTTATTAGGGATCCCTAATTAATCTTCTAAACTAAACCAAAGTGTATGGCCATAAATATAGGCTATTTTCTCCTGAACGAAGGTCCTAACTGTAATCGTAATCTTTCCAAGAAGATCTATTATAGATTTTTACCAAATTAATTTAAAAAAGTGACAAGTAAACTAACAATCTACCTGATAGCAAGTTGCTAGTACAGTACATGGACACCTGCAGTAAGCTTCAAACATAGAAGGCTACAAGTGCGTTATCACCTCTGCGGACTAAAATGAAATGTCTGTAGATTACATAAAATACACTAGCGCAAGCTATGCAATTTGGCTATAGACATAGGAAAGACGGTGGTACTCACACAGACAGACTCGTAGACAGAGAAGAAGTCCTACAACTGCCCACTAAAATCCTATTTAAATCTTTCTGATAACAACTCGTTAAAAAAACGGAGACTGAACCCTTGCCAAGCGTGCCGACTATGGCAAATATCCCCTTTACGACTCTTACTATCGTCCCAACGTACTTAATAATTGAGGCAGGTTTCTTTTCAGCAGTGGAGTTTCGATAGACTGCGGTGAATAAATCAGTGTACGCAAAGCCGGACATTTCACGACTTAGAGGCTGCTGTCCTTCGTCTGATGAAATTGTGATGGTCATATCGTTAACTTGCGGAAGCTATAAGATTTTAGCCATTTCTTATAGTCCTATATTTCTTGTAGCCGTGGTAGCTCAGATGGTTAGCGCTTGCTGTAAATTTCACAGGACGCGAGCAAACCGGGTTCGATCCCCGCCGACATCAATGAAATTGTTAATTGCGATTTAAAGTGCTGATTTACTACGTACTCGGCGGTGAATGAAAACATCGTGAGGAAACCTGCGTGTCAGAGAAATAAGAAAAAAAATTTCGAAGGTATGTGAAGTTCGCCAACACGCATTGGGGCAGCGCGGCGGACAATTCCTTGCCCCAAAAACCCAGAAATTAGCGGAGGCCCGTGCCCATCAGTAGGACGTATATAGGCTGTAACTTTACTTTTATATTTCTTATATTATAATAATCTTTGTAGACTTCTAATGGGATTAAATCGCTATTGTAGCGCTTCTGAAATGTACGTGAAAACCCGGGTTGACTTTTTTAATGCAATCGATCGAAAGAAGACAGTATCATTTATATGGAGAGTTGACTTGTGTAGCAACTCTATTGTAGCAACTCTCAGATACAGACTGCAATGTACAGATGCTGGGTTAAAATTGCTAGGTGAAGATAGACTTTTGGAAATATGGCGTGTAAATATCGCAACATGTTAAGTCTTACTTACTTATTAAATACTTACTATATTATTAACCCTTCAAGCGCCATAAAAATCCCATGCAATCGCATGCGCCCGGCAAATCCCGAGCGGTCACATGCGACCGCATCTATCCACAACACTTAATACCATTAAAACTTATATTTGGAGACTACGTTTCTATGAAGAAGTTTAGCATTATAAAATCTATACAAAATTCTCTATCTTGTGGTCTAAACAAAAGTCAGGTTTTACTTCATTAGAAAAAGATTTTATTGTATTTTGATAACAAAAAAAAAATACCAAGCGAATGTCGGCAGCGTAAAAATCACGACTATTTCAATGTATAACACGAAATTATTTACGTAAATGATAAGTTATATTCACACAATAACTTTCATTACAATTTTATAATAAAAAACTATACTAAAACACTAATAAAACACCAGGAAAATCCAAAAATCAACAAAATAATATTCACGCGAAATTCCCTTACGAAATAAACGTAGATTATAAATAAATATTTATAGGATAACAGTTTCTTTATTGCACTAGAGGATAGAGTATTTCATATTAATTATAGAATGCCAAACTTCTTCATAGAAAAGTGGTCTCTGTACGAGTATATAAGTTTTTATGGGTTAAAGTGCTGTGGGTGGGTGCGGCCTCATGAGACCGCCAGGGATTTGACGGAATATGGTCGCGGTCTCATGAGACCGCTAGGGGTTGAGAGGTTAACATGTCTTCTAAATATGGATCTCTGTGTCTGCAATAAAGGATTATTACTATAGTTGCCTCTTACCACATCCATGGTAGAAATGGGGTGATGGGCCGTGTAGTGGAAGTATAAGAAAACCACTACCCTGTATCATCCCGTTGTAAGAGACGACAGAGGGAAACAAATCAAGAGATGGTATACCTGGTAGAGCCACGCTGCAGCTATATTATGGTTGTAGCACGAATGGATCGGCTCGACCGGGGAAGGACCACGCTCTCACAGAATACCAGCTTAAAATAGCAATGCAATGTTTCGTATGGTGAGTGTATGGAGCGGAGACCCGTTTTACTGGAATCGAGGCATTCTTAGTTCTAAGGGGTGACAACGAATCTGCATTTTGATTCTTCATCGAGGTTAAATATAGATGTCTATGGGCCACAGCATTCACTTACCATCAGGTGGACTGTGTGCTCGGTTGTCACACTTATTCCATAAAAGAAAAGATGAGAAGCAGCTTCTGTCTTATAACAACGACCGTTAAACAAACTGCGTTTGCAAAGCGTCACGACCATGGTAAACATCCCACCTGTGAGGCGACTTACGGGGGAGGCCAATGTTCAGCAGTGGACTTTAATAGACTGTAACAGTAACGGATTCCCTTACTCCACCATCGCACGGCACAATGCCAACTTCATGTCCCAAAAGCTTAATATTAATATGAAATATAGATTTATTGAAAAAAAAAACCAACTGCGATAACTGTTGAATCGTCGACGACCGAGTGCTTTCCGATCGGCTCGATTCACTGGCGCTGCGAAGAGATGTTGCGTATTTTATCGCATCTATCACGGGGAGTGCTCTGAGGAATTGTTCGGATTAATCCCAGCCGCCAAATTTCGTGGACGCACTACACGGCAAACGTCCCGATACCATCCACACCATCTGGATGCTTGGCGGTCCACCACTGTACGTTTCACAAGGAGTTTTCTTCCACGTACAACATCTCTGTGGAATAGTTTACCACCGGCGATTTTTCCGGACCGATACGACCTGGGGACCTTCAAGAAAAGAGCTTACTCCTTTCTAAAGGGCCGGCAACGCACCCGCAATTCTCCTGGTGTTGCGGTTGATCATGGGCGGCGGTAGTCACTTAACATCAGGTGAGCCGCATGCTCGTTTGCCCCCTCTTCTATAAAAAAAAAAAAAAAAACACAATAAGTACTCTTACACAAAGTAATTCTTACACAAATCAAAGCCAATGACAGGTTATCCTTTTTAAAATAAGTGTACTATTCCAATTTTTTACCTGTATCGCGGAGATAATTTACATACATTATTACACAAGAACAAACATACTAGAGACAACAATTACTTGTTCCGTACGGGGTTCGCAGTTCGAACTCGCGGCTTTCAGCGCCGCAACCCAGTGTAAAGTCACTATGTCACGGATCCGTCAATTTTACTATAGATTCAGTTTATGCCTTAGTTCGTATAAAAGTATCAAAAATATACTATTACTAAAAAGATAAATTTTAGACAAGGTTCCAGTGGCGTTATAGACCTATACCATTGAGAACGTAGTGACCTTGAACGAATTAGTGGTTAATTCGTTCAAGGTAGTGACCCTTTTAGTGCTGTTAATATTGTTTTACAATGAAATAAAATAAAAAGAAGTTGTAATAATGATGATGTCCCTGTGTCTTGCATTTTTGGACTATGAGAAAGCCTTTGGCTCCATTGACACTTTGGCTGTTCTGGCCGGAGAACCAAGATTACTGCCATAGCTTTCCGTGTTTATAATCTGAAGTGGCAATGGGCTGGTCATGTTGTTCGCAAAAGTGACAACCGATGGAGCAGATGTGCTATGGAGTGGAGACCACGTCTAGGAAAACGTAGTGTGGGACGCCCCATGACCAGATGGAGCGACGATCTGCGCAAGGTGGCTGGTAGAAACATGATACGTGTAGCAGAAGATCGGGCTAAGATAGTTAACTGCCGCAGGCTGATGATGATGATGATGTTGGTGATCAGTAGTGATGATAATAAAATAAAGTCAAAAAAGATGTGCGGTGATAGCGTGAGATAATTTATTGACCCACTTAGTTTTATTGTAGCAATAATAGAGCTCAAAAAACAATGATTTCAATCCTAAACTATAAATTTATTTTAAAGAGGCAATAATTAAAAAATAAAACGACATCAATATAAAACTGTTACAGTCATCTATTATTTATTAAACCATAAATTATATGGATACGGAACTAAGTTAAACGATATCGTAAGTTTACACCCACAAAAAATTTGACTCACTACACTAGTCCTACTGCCATACTTAGCCTGTTGACATCACCAGTTATTTATCCATTGACATTATTAGGCTTGTTTTTCTGAACCACAAACTTTCCAGAATGTTTTTTTAAAATCAAGTTCACCGGGGTGACCATGTTTTAAACTATAATATTCATTTATCCAGCCTTGACAAAGGTACTTACTTACTTACTTACTTATCGTCACGCACAATCCCTAACGGGGTAGCCAGAGAGAACAGATCGCCAAGTGTCACGATCCTTACATACCTCTTTCGCTTCTTTCAGGTTCATTAACTTCTTCATACATGCACGTCTAGGTATCCGAGTACTCTTGACCCTCCCCTCTTCGAGCAATTTGCTCACATGGTCTTCGAAAGTTAGTCTCGGTCTACCTCGACACATTTTAATATTTACTTTCGCTCTATATATTTTCTTCACCATTCGGTCTTCACTCATTCGTTCAACGTGCCCAAACCATTGGAGTACGCCCCTATCAATTTTTGTGATAAGGTCATCTTTCAATCCTGCCATATTGCGAATCTCTTCGTTTCGCTTTCGGTCGACTATGGTAACACCACACATTTTACGAAGAGATCGCATCTCCACTGCATTCAACTTGCTTTTATGCTTCTTCTGGCATACCCAGGTTTCGCTGCCATATAACAAAGTCGGTACCAACACTGCGTTATGTATTGCAAGGCGTGCACTCTTCACCACGCCTTGCCTTTTTACTAATGCATTCAGGGCACCATTGACTTTGTTTCCGGCAGCGACACGCCTATCCACATCTAAATCACATCTTCCATCCCGGCTGAAAGTACTCCCCAAGTATACAATTTCATTTACCTGTTCTAGACATTCCTGATTTACCCGTTCTCTCTTCGTCCTTTTCAAATAACAGAACCTTAGTTCTATTAGCATTCAAACGGAGACCTTTAATTTCACATTCCTCTTTCATACACGTGACTAATGCCTGCAGTTCTGCTTCTGATGGTGCAATAAGCACTGCATCATCAGCATACAGCAGACAATTAACTTTTATGTCACCCAATTTCACACTCAAACAGCTATCTTTCAGCTTCTGTAAACAGCTGTCGAGATACAGTATGAACAGCCAGGAAGACATGACACAACCCTGTTTTACGCCCGCTTGGACGCTAAACATGGGTGACAGGTCATGCCCTACCCGCACACAGGCTTTACAGTCATAGTAAAGTGACAGCACAGCCCTTAACAATCGACCATCCACACCATATCCCGGCAACAGTTCCCACATTTTCTTCCTTATAACCTTATCAAATGCTTTCTCCAGATCCACAAAAGCACAGAAAATCCTCTGGTTAACACTCAGAAGCTTTTCCGTGATCATGCGGAGAGAAAACATTTGATCCATGCATCCTCTTCCAGGTCTAAATCCGCATTGTGCCTCCCATAAGAATCTTTCCGATTTCTCTTGCATCCTGCGTGTCAAAACCTTCGAATAAACTTTACTTGCTAAACTGGTCAAGCTGATCGCGCGATAGCACCCGCAGTCAAAATGTGAACCTTTACCTTTATATAAAGGCACAATGACCGCGAATCGCCAATCATCCGGGACATCTCCCGTCCGCCAGCACAAATTGCACAGCAGATGAAGCTGTCCCAGACGCGAGGCCCACCGTACTTGACCATTTCAGCAGTAACTCTGTCTAGTCCCGCAGCCTTACCACATTTAAAACTTCGAATCGCACGCTCAATCTCTTTCATGCTGATGACCTCAGTGTCATCGAGGTCCGTGTCTGGCGTGCCAGTCACAGCGTCACCCCCGGATCCTTCACTAAGATCATGACACGCATACATTTCTCTATAAAATTCACTCCATCGCTGCATGACGTCTGAGAGGACGTCATTGGTTCTCGAAAGCACTTTGTTCATTCTTAAAGCTGTCACACCACTCCGGGACCTTCCAACCTCTTTCCAGAAGAGTTTGGAGTTTTCCCTAAAGTTGTGCGATAACCTCTCGTCCGCTTCTATTCTACACCTTTCACGTACTTCCTCAATCAATGTTTTCGCATGAACTTTCTGCAGCTTATATCTTTCTTTCATCTTCTCTCTCATATGATCATCGTTACTAGAGGCCAAGTAGTCTAACCATGCTTTTTAGGGTTCCGTAGTCAACTAGGAACCCTTATAATTTCGCCATGTCTGTCTGTCCGTCTGTCCGTCCTCGCTTAATCTCTGTGACCGTTAGCACTAGAAAGCTGAAATTTGGTACCAATATGTGTATCAATCACGCCGACAAAGTGGTAAAATAAAAATTGGAAAAAAATGTTTTATTAGGGTAGCCCCCCCCCCTATATGTAAAGTGGGAAGTGATTTTTTTTTAATTTCAACCCTAACGTGTTATATATTGTTGGAAAGGTATTTAAAAATGAATAGGGGTTTACTAAAATCATTTTTGATAATGTCAATGATTTCGGAAATAATCGCTCCAAAAGTAAAAAACAATGTGTCCCCCCCCCTCTAACTTTTGAACTATAAGTTTAGAAAATATGAAAAAAATCTGGAAAGTAGAACTTTATAAGGACTTTCTAGGAAAATTATTTTGAACATGGATGGAAACAAGAGTTTTTGTACAAACTCATAAGTGGGAACACTTACTGTGACGGACGGGAAACTACGGAACCCTACACTGAGCGTGGCCCGACACGCTCTTGGCCGCTTTATTTCTTCTTTTTTACAGCTTCTTTCACTTCATCATTCCACCATGCATCTCTTCTTTTACTACTACCTCTTTTTGTCGTACCACATACTTCTTCCGCTGCACTTACCATTCCATCCCTAAGGTTCTGCCATGTTCTCTCCACACATTCTTTCCTGCCATCGATGGTGTCAAGCTTTTCGGCTACCCTCGTGTGATATTTGTCCCTAGTATCCGCTTCCTGAAGCTTCCAGCTTCGGATGCGACAGACCGACTGTGGTTCTGTTACTGCCGTCCGGTGACGCCAACCCGCGAACAAACCCCTAAATCTAGTAATTACTAGATAATGATCCGTTCCCAGGTCAGCACCCTTGAACACTCGTGTATCCATTACCTGTTTTCGCAGTCGGTCATCCACCAGGAACAAATCAATCATACTTCTCTCATTCTTTCTTTCTCTAGTGTACATATGGATCTTACTGTGATTAAACATAGTGTTTGTCACAAGAAGACCCTTTTCCTTGCATACAGCCAGTATAAGCTTGCCAGCATCATTAACCCTTTTATCGCCAAACTTTCCAAGCACCGACTCGTATCCTGGTCGAGCGATACCTACCCATCCATTCAAATCACCACATACAACAGTTCTTTCGTTTCCCTTAACCAAATCTAGAACTTCTCTTGCATTCTCCCAAAACTCCTCCAGCTCAGCCCTGGACGACGACTTGACAAAAGTACATTCCGGTTAATATGCTATATATCTATAGGTTATTAATTAGCCCAGTCACGTTAATGTAGAAAGTGTAAGACCGAGAAAGAGAGAAAAGAGCGAGGGAGAGAGGGAGAGAAAGAGATAGAGAACAAAAAAAGGAAAGAAACACCTAAATTGTATTATTACTAGGACCTGGACCAGCAGACGTTATACTATCCTTTCTGTTTGGTTACACGATTAGTTTTATTTTCAAAAACAATTTATATAGACTTATTTTACGTAATACGTAGTTATAGCCAAATCCTCTTTATAACTAACCACCACAACCGTTATGACAATAAACTTTAAAAAAACATAAAACTTCTTTTTTAGTCTTCCGTAAGCGGATAAAAATTGCCTAAATATTATACGAGTGCGCCATCATTTATTGCCTACACGCCAAATTTCATGGAAATCCGTCCAGTAGTTATTGCGTGAATCGTGAACAAATAATTTTTCTACAGATTTATTATATGAATAGATTCATCCTATTCACTTGATAATAATAATTGATTTCGTTACTATCGTAAATATTTACGGTCTTAATCGCAAAGAAACCCCTAAAATATATTCATAATATAGCATGACTAACATTAATAAAGTGGCCAGTTTTGTGCTTTATAGTAGAATTTTTAATAATTCTGATGCGGAATGTCATATGATGTTTTCAAAACAAACAAAACAAAAAGTTTTATTTAAAAATGTTTTTTGTTATATTCACATGGTTTTTGTTATCGTAACAAAACGTAATATTATAGACCTGATTTTTATATGGAATGTGAAACATGGAGGGATAAGACTTTTTGATGAATTATGTTACTAATATAATATACCTAATAAAAGTGGTAGAATTAAAAAAAATGTTTAACCGATTTCAATATAATTAAAATGGGAACATCATCAACGCTGTCGAAGATTATTAAGGATAACTTAAAAACTACTGGTCAAATCTGGTTAAACTTATATTAGATCACACGAGAAGCACCAGCTTTCAAACAAAAAGGATCACAAGGTAAGACACATTGAAAAAAACATACTTAAAATCGAATTGAGTATCTCCTCTTTTTTTTAAATCGGTTAAAATAGAGAAATGAATTAGTAATGTAGCACTAATATAATTGCTATTTTCTTTTACAAATAAAAATAGAGATTCAGGTTTCGTCGCATTGTTTTCTTTCACCACCGAGTTATAAAAAATATTTTGAAGACATGTAAAGTTCGCCAACACGCATTGGGGCTGCGCGGCAGACACTTCGTTGCCCTAAAACCCTCTCAGAAATGAATGGAGGCCTGTGCCCAGCAGTGGGACGTATATAGGCTGTAACTTTTTACCGAGTTATTGACAACTCAGCATTAAAGATTATATACTTTAGTTATGGATATAGATACTTTTTCTATTCTGTATGTAATTTAATAAAACTAATATATAAAGAGGGTAATGCTAGGATTTTATCTGCGTGATAGAATTCGTTATGAAGATATCCACAGTAGAATAACAGTAACCGACATAGCCCAAATGATCAGTAAGTTGAAGTATCAATGGGCTGTCTACACGCTCGACGAACCGACAACTGATAAGGATAAGAAGGGAGACAAAGAATAAGTAGCAACCTCGTACCGGTAAGCGAAGTGTAGAGCCCCCAAATGGATGGAGTGACGATCTGGTAAGATATGAAAGATGTCGACGGATGCTGGTAGCACAGGAACATGTTTTGTAGCATATCCTGGGGGGGGGACTATGTTCAGCAGTTGACTTGTGAAGACCTATGGTAATGAATATAGTTTCCGTGCATTCTTTAGTTTGATCAGACACCGTAATTACAGCTTATTCATATAAACACTCACGCCTGTCACCCAGAGGGGTAGGCAGAGACTACAGACTTCCATTTGGCACGATCCTGACACACATCCCTTGCCTCCTTCAAATCCATACACCTCCGCATACATGCTCGTCGGTTAAGGGTACTCCTAATTTTGCCCGTTTTCAATAAATCGCCAATTTGGTCGATAAATTTTCGCCTAGGACGTCCCTTTCCGACTCTGCCATTCACTTCTGCAACATAAATTTTCTTTGTCACTCTTTCCTCATTCATTCTTTCCACATGACCAAACCACCGAAGCATTCGTTTCTTAATTCTGGTCACAACATCATCTTGCAAACCACACTCTTCTCTTATTACACAATTTCTTACCCTTTTTTTTTGCGGATGGAAAATCATCTAATGACGCCTTTCGCTCTGGGTGGAGCGTAAAGGAGTGTCAGACTTTTACTGACTAAAAACCATCCGCGTTCCTTCAGTGCCCTTACGTTCCGGAGCCGCGGTATCTCTTTCGAACAGCCCGCAGCCCCGGCAGGCGTTGGCCCTTGCGGGCCCCTTCACGCTGCTGACACCTCTTTGAGGCGCGCGTGGAACAAAACGCGCCGTCGACACGGCCTGTCGTCGTTAGACGGACGGACGGCGAGCTACCCATTGCTCGCCGTCCACAGGCCCGCGCCTACGGTGGCCGGGGGCCACGACGTAGCCCCCGACGCCCGGGGCGTCTCCCGCGACGGCCGGGGAGGAAAACTGCTGCTCTCTCCTTCTCCCGCTCCGCCACCTCCTTCGCTAGCATCACTGCTTCGCAGAAGGTGGTGACGGCATCCCATTCCGTCTCGCTCCGGACCATGGCTTCGACCTGGGCCAGACGCGAGAGGTCGCCGCCGCCTATCGCCGCTACGAGGACACGGCGGTGCTCCGCCCAAGCAGGGCACACCTCCACGGTGTGTTCCACCGTGTCCTCCGGTCCATCCTCGCAGTGGGAGCACCCGGGCGTTTCCTCCCGCCCGATTCGGTGCAGGATCCTCCCGAACACACCGTGTCCGGTGAGGACCTGCGTCAGGCGGAAGGTGAGGATGCCGTGGCGTCTCTCAAGCCACTCCTCAAAGAGGGGTCTTATCGCCGCTATAGTGGCGTGCCCAGCACGGGGTTGCGACAGTCGCTCTCTCCATGTCGCCATGAGATCGTGCCGGAAGTCTGTCCGCTGCGCAACAACTTGCCGCGGCAGCGGGGTTTCCCCCGGCATAGAGCCTCCGCGCGCCATTCGTGCAGGCGCGCGAGGACTATCGCCTCCAGATCCCACGGCGGCAATCCGGCATGGAAGCTCGCCGACTCGCGGGAGATCGTGCGGTAGCCGCGAACCATTTTCACGGCAACCACCCTTTGGGGCGCGTTCAGGTGGTGGACGGCAAGCCGCGCCAAACCACGCGCCCACACCGGGTGCCGCCCCGCCGCCGTAAAGGGCCATGGACCGCACGATCCCCGCGTAGAGCCTCCGGCAGGAGGCGTTTGGCCCCCCCAGGTTCGGCAGGAGCCGCCTGAAGGCAGCCCCGGTCCGTTCCAGTTTGGGAGCCAAACGTCGGAAGTGCTATATCCCTATCATATCTCCCATCCCTGCTAAATACGCAGCCCAAATATACAAACTCATCTACTTGCTCGATCAACTCCCCTTCTATTCTTATCTCACAAATCGTTTTACTTTCTTCTCTTTCAAAAACCATAACCTTCGTCTTACTTGCGTTCACTTTCATACTCCTTTCTTTTAATGATCTGTTAATTAATGTAACCATCATTTGCAACTCGGCCACCGACGACGCAAGGATAACTTGATCATCGGCGTACAAAAGGCATTTGACGGTTAACTCACCCATTCTTAATCCGCATTCTTCAACTTTCAAATTTTGCAAACAACTGTCCATAAATAGGTTGAACAGCCACGGGGAAGCCACACAGCCCTGTTTGACACCTTTATGGATGTCAAACCAGTCCGAGTAGACCCCCTTGATCCTAACACAAGCACTAGAGTCCCTATGAAGGGACTTCAATGCCTGTATCAAGCCATTGCTCAACCCAAATGAGTTCAGCGTTTGCTATAGCACATCCCTATTCACTCTGTCATAAGCCTTTTCCAAGTCCATGAACGCACAAAAAACCTTTTGGTTTTTGGCCAAAAACTTCTCCGCGATCATGCGCATGGAAAAGACTTGATTTGTACATCCCATTCCCTTTCTAAATCCCGCTTGCACATCCCAAATTTACCCATCAGTTTCTTTCATGACCCTTTCAATCAGTACCTTAGCATACAGTTTTCCCACAATGCTAAGAAGGCTGATGCCACGGTAGTTTTTACAGTCCTGCTGCGACCCTTTTCCTTTATATACTGGGAATATCACGGCTTTGCACCAGTCTACTGGTACCCGCTTCAGTTCCCAGCATAAATTAAACAAGGTGTGCAGCAGGCCTGCCACCACTCCCTCTCCAGTCCTTAGCACTTCGAGTGAAACTCTACCATATCCGGCAGCCTTACCTGCTTTCATGCTTTTCATTGCTTTCATTATTTCATCTATACTTATCTCGCTACCTCTTTCCTCTTCTTTCAGAATTCCTACTTCATTTAGTTTATATGTTGTCTCCTCACTCATAAACACTATCAAATGGATGGATGGAATGGATGGAAGATATATCAAAATATATCTTCCATCTCTTTAAAGTCAAAACTTCATCATTCAGAATATAGCCATTCTCGTCTCTTATAGCATTCATCATAGGCTGTTTTGAATGTCCCCTGGCAGTTCTTACAAGTTTCCAGAACATTTTAATATTTGCCTGGAAATTATCCGATATTCTTCTATCATTCTTATCCGTTCTTTCTTGCTTTTTTCTTTCAACTACTTCTTTTACTCTCTTATTAAGATTTCTAAAGACTGCCTTTTTCTTTCAATATCATCATTCGTACCGCTAGAATTACCAGCCTTTGTTGCTAGTAAATCTAGCCATGCTCTCTTCTTTGCTTCAACTTCCATACGTACCTCATCATCCCACCATAACGTATTATTTTTCCTTTCATTCTTTCTCTTACTAACATCACATACTTCGGTAGCTGCATCCACTAAACCTTTCTTTACATTTTGCCATACATTCTCCAAGTCTAACTCCTTCATACATAATTCATCCAAACCACTTATATTTTCTTTCAGTCTACATTTAAACTTGTTTTTCTCACCTTCATCTTGTAACCTTTCTGTTCTAATACGCTGTAACGCAGTGGTAGACACAGATGACCGATGGCGCCAACGCCTGAATAGACCATTAATTCGGCATAAAACCAAATAGTGATCCGTTCCTACGTTAGAACCCCGGTAAACCCTTGTATCCACCACTGCGCCTCTCAATCTTTCATCCACAATTATTAAATCTATCATGCTTCTATCGTCACCTCTTTCCCAAGTATACATGTGAATCCTCTTGTGGCGAAAGCAAGTGTTCGTCACAAAAAGATTCTTTTCCATACATACGGTGAGGAGACTTTCACCATTCTCATTTATACTTTCATCACTAAACGTTCCCAATATCCTTTCATAACCAAGCCTCCTCACCCCAACCCTTCCATTAAAATCTCCTAGCATAATAATATTTTCATTGCCCTTACACTTCATTAACACCATCCTTACCATTTCCCAAAACTGCTCTTGGATATAAGTGGGCTTAGACATGTCTGGGGCGTAGATCCCTAACACAAACAACTTCTTTAAGCCCACTTTCAATCGTATGCACAGCAGTCTTGGGCTTACACATTCATACTCTTTCACACATTGGCCCATTCTTTCTGAAAAGATTATACCTACTCCCTGGCATGCCCGCTCGATCTCGTCTACACCAGACCAGTATGCGGTATACATGCCATGTGTAGTGACATTCTTCCCCTTCCTTTTCGTCTCATTTACACATAACTAATCTATTCCTTTATCATACATCATATCGCATACTTCATCCATTTTATCATTCATTGCCCCACATACATTCAACGTAGCCAGACGGGCCTCTGCAATCCACTTTTCGCCTCTCCGGGAGACAGAACGTGACGGGTGGCGAACCTCGTCGCCGGTTTTCCTCCCGGAGATTCTTCGCACCCCTGCCCCATTAATGGCTCCCACACAAAACTGCGAACTCGCATCGCATTGCAAATATCTGCGAACTCGCACGAATGCACCGCAAGAACATCCGATCTCATTCGCATCGCGCATTCCTGCGATATTACGTCATACTTGGTGACGCCCCTTTTAAAAGACTTTTAGTCCGCTCTGAGACAGCTTTAGAGAAAGACGCGCGGCGCCTGCGCCGCCTTCTTTATTTATAGAATGGCGGAATTTGATGTAGATTTTTTAATATCTTTAATTGAGGAGCGCCCCGTCCCTTGGGACACAAGTGATGCACATTATAAAAATAAATTTATTAAGAAAATTTATCTTCAAAAAATTTATCTTCTTCAGTACTCAACCCATAGTACTTTCGAGTAAAATAGTTCCCATCAGAGTTCATAATCGTAATGAATGGATGAACCCAGAATCTTCTTTTTCTTTTATATCTATTTAGAAATAACAGCAGTGCAATAATCTTTTTGCGATCCATCTTACGCTTCCTAAAAACGCGTCCAATACGGCTGAATACACTTGAAGGTATGGTTGCCCTACCAAACGGTTTGCCGCACAAAATCGTATCGCAGAAATTCGCATCGCAAGTTCCTGCGATGCGGCATCGCATCGCATCGCATCGCAGTTTTGTGTGGGAGCCTAAAGGGGCGCCGGGAACTCGGGGCCATTTCTATTATATGGTTCCTCATGGTGTGGATAAAGGGTAGTATATTTTACGCCTCTACCACGGCGTGGAGCCGAGTCTGTGCTATCGGCTTGTTGCTCATTTAGCACCACCCGGGGGACACGTGAAGGGTGGGCCTAGGAATAGGTGGTCAAAGCCTACGGACGCGAGCGACTTATCCCCCTTATTCACTTACAGCTTATTCACTTGAAAATATATATTTATATTCTTAAACGAATTCCACTTAATATCAAACATCCTTTGTTTACGTTTATGAATGCCTTGTTTTAACGGAATGAGATTTATTTGTATACACATGCCGTAATAATTTCCGATGATTATTTAGCTCTTTCATTACTTTAAGTTATTGAACTCTGTTAGGCCACGTGTTAGCACCACGAGTGTTAAAATGGAACGTATTGCACGGCAATCACTTGATTAAATCTATGTTTAAATATTAATTTAAATGAACAGTGGCTTTACTTAACGTTATTGTCATGCTTGTATTCTATGTAACAGCTTGTATCGTGGAAATGATTGAATAAATTAATCGAGTCTGTTGAAGGTGAATAATATATTAATATACGAACAAATATTTCTTTGAAATTATGTATTAATAAATCTTTGGAGGAGGCCTTCACCAAGGGGGGTCCATACACCAAAACAAACAAAAATGAGTGCATAGATCCTTAATGAATTATAAATTAAAATATTTTGTCAATTTACTAAACTAAACTAATTTAAATTAATATTATCCTATTCATAATGTTATAAAATACCAAATCCATTTAAAATAGTCACTTAAAGTTTATAAATCAATTACATAGATTGAAAATATTAATGTTATTAGCTTATTAGTAATGTATATTCAAATTTAAACCAAATGTTATGAATAATGGTGAGCCGTGGTAGCCCAGATATTTAGCGCTCGCTGTAAATTTCACAGTACGATAGCAAACTGGGTTCCATCCCCGCCGGCACCAATGAAATTGTTAATTGCAATTTTAAGTGCTGATTTACTACGTGCTCGGCGGTGAAGGAAAACATCGTGAGGAAACCTGCATGTCTGAGGGATAAGAAAAAAATATTTCGAAGACATGTGAAGTTCGCCAACACGCATCGGGGCAGCGCGGCGGACACTTCCTTGCCCTTGAAGTGTCCGCACTTCCTTGCCCTAAAACCCTGTCAGAAATGAGGGGAGGCCTGTGCCCAGCAGTGGGACGTATATAGGCTGTAACTTTAACTTTTTAACTTTAATGGTTATCATACTCAAAATTATGACATTAATTATTAACTCAATCAAATTCATTCAACAATATAGAAATAAATTAATGTATTAAAATCTAATAAAATTAAATAAATTAATGTATTAAAATCTAAAAAAAAATCTAAATTTATATTGTCAATTTCCTTTATAAAATGCTAATTACATTGTAAAAAATATATATTGTATATTTTAAAACTTATTTAGCATGGAATAAAAGGCTTTTTTTTATTTATCTTATTTATGTATTAATAATGATGTTGATAATGACAAAAAGCCATAAATATATTCTTTTGAATATTCATAGTAGGTTTGCATTACGTCATTTAGTTGCAGCTTAAAATCTAATACTCCATATCATCCCGTGGGTGTTGTAAGAAACGAGAGATCGAAAACCAGGAGATGGGCGGCAGTGTAGACTATTTTTACGTGATACAGCCACTCTGCAGCTGGCTGCAGCACGAATGGGTCGGCTCGACCGGGGAAGGACCACGCTCTCACAGAATACCAGCTCAATGCTACTGTGTTTCGTATGGTGAGTGTAGAGAACCGGAGATCCTTTTTGCAGGAGCAACGCATCTGCATTTTCATTCTTAATTGAGGATGAACGTAGATGTTTATTGACAACAGCATCCAATTACTATCAGATGGACTGTGTACTCGTTCGTCGCCCTTATTCTATAAACGTCCTAATAACACTAGAAAGTAACTTCGTTTGTCACTTACTAATCACTTACCAAGCGTAACAAACACGAGGAGGCCTATGTTCAGCAGTGGACTTTCATAGGCTCTAATAAATATTGATGAATGAAATAAATATTTTGTAAGAACATACATACATAGCTTGACAGAGTAGGCAGTCCCGAGAGCAGCGAGCTACTCGAACCACGTTCCGCCGAAGAATATGATTTTAAATTTTGTGAAGAAGTTTTTTTTATAGAAACAGGTTGACAAACGAGCACACAGTCCATGATGATAAGCGGATGCTGCGGCCCATAGACATCTACATTTATTCCCGATTACGAATCAAAACGCAAACGCGTTGTCACCCCTGAGGACAAAGATGGAATGCCTTGTTACCAGTAAAAAAGGGTCTCCGGATCTCTACCACGGAGCAAATACACACGCCATACGAAACACAGCAGTATTAAGCTGCTATTTTACGATGGTATTCTGTTATACCGTGGTCTTTCCCCGGTCGAGCCGACCTATTCGTGCTACAACCATAATATAGCTGCAGCGTGACTCTACCACGTATAAAATATATAAAGTGGTAGTTGGTAAGCCCATCACGTCGCCTACACAATCACAAACCCAATATCTCATTAGACGTGTTTTACGACATGTTAGACAAGTAACACAGCACTTTTATTTTTGTCAGAATTTCCACGAAAACATGGAATCTATAAATGCCAGACTAACATAATTAATTTGTATGAACATTGACGTAATAATAACATAAACTGCGTTGATTTTGTTTGTCTGGCTTTTTATAGCAGTGCAATAGCACTATTCTTTCAAACAAAGCTTGAAAATGATTATAATATGTGTGTTTAAGTCACGATTTTTAATTAAGAATCAAAGTCCACGATGTTAGGTTTTTATTCGAGTACTAGTTTGTAAAGCTGCCGTGTTATTTGCTTTGTGTGTTAGGGTAGAGTATTCAATACTCATAATGATTTCCTATATTTACGCGAACACTACAATTTGCTTAAAACTACTTTTACGGGTTTTATCGCGTTTAATTTATTTTATTCATAATTACCGACGTTTCGGGTGCCCGATGTAAGTGTTAACTCGAAGAACCTACAGCTTTTTTATGGTCCGATCTACGCAAAATTAACTTACTGTGTCTTTAAGTCTTGCAGTGGTGTGCTTAGGTTTAGTTTTAATTTTATTAATTACAGGGTACCAAGCAGGTGGTAGTACCCAGCCTCCTTCTCTATTAAAATTAGGATTTTTTTTTAATTTCAATAGCCTCACTTATCATCCTTGCTAAAAATCGATGTTCTTTCACGAGGATTTGTGGTCTATCAAATCGGATGTAATGGTGGGGCCGTCTAGGATATGATCACAAAATGCAGACTGACTGACTGTTGATGCTTTACATCGGGCATTAAAAATTAAATAAATTAAATGCGATAAAATCCCTAAAAGTCGTTTTAATCAAATCATTCAATACTCCTTATCATCACAAGAGTATCGTAAGATTCGTAAGAGAAAAATAAAACAGCTGACAGACAACAGTGTCTTGTGATAAAAAAGCTGTGGTAGCCAATCCTGACAACGCCTGGCAAGCGGCAAAACCACAGAAATCTAAGTACTTTATTATTTAGATTTCTATGGTAGAAACTATTTATGAGGGAGGCCTATGTTCTGCAAAGGACTTGTGAAAGGTTGCAATAAAATAATTTTTGAATGAATTTATTAATTTATAGAAAACATTAAATGCCATCAAAACATAACTTGTAAAAAAAACCAAGTCTCGCAACTCAGTTCTTCTACCGTAAAAAGTTTTGAGATCCATGTAATACCAAGTCGGTTAATTTATTCAGTCCCTACTTAAGGATCCTTCTGTTTTAAGTTATTACGTAATTAGCTAACCTAACAACATTTTATAGTGACCATATCAATGTTAAAAATCTTTTATGTTTTAAATATGTAGATTGATTAGGCCATCGCATGAAAATACAATGTATCTCACAATAATTTGTGCAAGTTTAAGGGGTAATCTGTGCAAGTAATACATATTATTATATTATATTAGATTGCTTAGTGCGATGGCCAAGTCAATCTATATATTTAAAACATAAAAGATTTTTAACATTGATATGGCCACTATAAAATGCTGTTAGGTTAGCTAATTACGTAATAACTTCTTTTTTTTTTTTATTTAATTACAACCTTTTTTTCTACTACAAACAGAAGGATCCTTAAGTAGGAACTGAATAAATTAACCGACTTGGTATTACATGGATCTCACAACTTTTTACGGTAGAAGAACTGAATTGCGAGACTTGTTTTTTTTTTACAAGTTATGTTTTGAAGGCATCTCATTTCTTTTTGTAGATAACATAGTCCTACTTTTTTACCTTTCCGGTACCTTCTTCTTCTTGAATACCAACAACGTACCTATTATACACATACATACACGAGTACACATACACAAGTACACCGATTCATTTACTGCAAATATAACTTTGTTATTCTATATATTCATATAGGAACACAAAGTTATTTATGCAGTTGGTGTATCTAGAAAACTGGACCGAAATTAAAAAATATTTTAGTTTTTCCTTGATCTATACATTAAACACTAATTGCATTCTAAATTTGAAGCTTCTATGTTCGCTAGAAGTGTCTTAGAGTTTTGATGATCGGTCAGTCAGTGAGTGACTAAATTTAGAAACTTTGACTAGTTATAATTCTTAAGCTACTGGTTCAAATTGGATGAAAATTGAAATATATCATGTTTATATAATGCCTACTTGGTTACTGGTTACAAAAGGCTTCTAGTTTAATCCACTACGAAGTTATGGGGGGTTGAAAATGGACTGAATTGCTTCGAGAAAAGTATAGTACGGCCGTGCCGCTTTTTTGCTCGACTTGGCGGGGGCACTGCCGTGCCCCCAGATTATAGAGTAAAATAAAATATTATTATATATATTTAATTCAATGTTTGACGTCCGCATCATGGTATGACTTCGGATTCGCGAGGCCTCGGGCTCGAATCCCGCACGCTAAGAGAGTTTGTTACGGCCTACAAATATTTGTTCCGGATCTGAATGTTAGAGCAATTGCATTTTATGTATATGAAAACGTCTTATTGTAAGAGGGGATTTTTAGTGAAGGAATAACACTTGAAAATATAAAAATATAAATTATTTAATAATACTTAATAAATGTCATTTTAATTTAAAAAAAATGATAGTAGAGAGGGGGCAAACGAGCATGCGCCACACCTGATGGTAAGTGACTATACGGCCGCCCATGATCAACCGCAACACCAGGGTAATAAGTGCGTTGCCGGCCTTTAAAAAGGAGTAAACTCTTTTCTTTAAGGTCTTTAAGTCGTATCAGTCCGGTGGTAAACAATTCCACAGAGAAGTTGTAGGAGGAAAAAAGATTTTTTTTATTAAAATTATTTTATAATATATTTATTTTATTCTAAGATCCTACTTCACAATTAACATAAGTTGTTTATTCCATGAATCTTTGTGGTGACGAACATAATTATGAGCATGCTTTTTGCCATCGAGTAGGGGTGGTTTTGGTTCAATTCGTTGTCGGGTCGAAATTTGTGTTGAAAAACCTGGTTTTGAACAAAATGTTCTGTGGTTATATTCGTGTCCCCGATTTAGGTTGCACTCCTACTTTCGATGCACGATCACATAATACATATTACACACTCACCGGCACGGAAACTTGGCCACTCGTGAATTTGCTGATTATTTGCACTGAAACGTTTTTTTTAACAGTAAATTAAGGGTAGATGCATTCAATAAGTGTCTCTAATGGTTTTAGAACATAGAAATTTAATGTTTACTTCACCGAAATTTTTCTTTTCAAGATAACATGTTTTCACTAAAATTAACATCTTTCCATTGTCACTTTAAAAACACTACAAAGTTAAAAATTAAGTCTGTTTCTTTATAGTCTATTCTTGTTCTATTCTTTATTCGTCATGGTGCACTTAAACATAATGAATTACCCTCTTGAACTTGAGGGTAAACATTTTTTGACATACTTGCATAACAAACATTCATCAGAAACACTTAAAGCTTTTGCTATCGCGAGATAACCGCTTGGCCAAGTTTCCGTGCCGGTGAGTGTATTAGTTGCTAAAAAAAAATTTTAATCTCTTATCGATAACCTAGAATGTCGTTAGTGCCGAGCTTGTTTTTGGGGGGGATTCTTTTTATTTGTTTAAAAAGTTATATATATATATATATATATATATATATATATATATATATATGAAAAAAAATTCGGCTCGCAAAGACCAATTGAAAAGGAACCAAGCGGAACTCAACTTTCGATTAAGAAACAGAAGGGAGGAATCGAGGCTTCTCTCGATCCGGCCTCCTATAACGCCTACGTTGGGTTCGGGAACAACGTATGTGATCTCCGCAACGGAGTAACACACTAGGGCGATAACCTCGTTCTTTTTCAGCAAGTAGGTTCAGACGGGGATTACGGGTCTTCCGAAGTCGTCCCGGTCCCGACGCCTTAATTCTTCGATGTGGACTGTATAACTTTAGGGATGAATCACTTGGGAATAAAACAGCAATTATCTTCAAACCGTTCCGTGAGAGAGTAATCACTTTTCCCTATCACTTCCCTACACTTTTTCTTCTTGACTGCTGGTTTTCACTTTTCCCGAAGGATTTTCTTGTTTTTCCGAACTATTACCCCGAACTATTTTCCCGAACGAATTGCAATAAAACCCGTTCACTAAGCTACCCCCAGAGCTATACGCGAAAGTGAGCCGCGCCATTCGCGTGCCTGCGCAACTTAATAACATGAATTTGTACTATTACTCTCTCACGTTTCACTTAATTTCTTTATTCACATAAATCATACATAAATACAAGTTATCTATTTAGATAGCACAAAACAATATCTACACCATGATATACATTATTTTTTCGTATCACAAAAATCCTTTAATTTATAAAACAAAATATACCTACTTTAATCACAAATTCAAAGTTCAAACTTCTTAAATATTTAACACAGAAAGTTAAAACAATGTTTCCCACTTGAATTTATACATATGTTAACTAATACAATAGTTTAATTTACATTTTCTCTATTTATTTCACTATTTAAAACACTTTTAAATTTCTTATACAAAACTATCATTATTTCACTTATACACAGGAATTTTCACATAAAAATAACACAGAATTCACCTTTTTAGCACGTACAATCAACCTGAAATGTTTTACAAGTCATTTTTACATAAATTGCTGAAATTACAAACATTTTAAATTTTTACATATTTGGCCTCCTAGGGGCGTGGTCATCGTGCTTCCGTGAACTCACACTATTTGAACAACTAACTTTGCACGGCTCTCGGCTATCAGAAAAAATGAAAGTCTGAAATACACTTAATTTTAACAATATTATGTAAACAAGTGCTTCTACATAATTTTCAAACTGTAGGAAACTATCTCTGATAAGATTCTTATCAGTTATCATGTTTCTTATCAGATAACAATACAAGTGAATGTTCTCATTAATCAATCATAACAAATAGGCATTTGTTTTCGTACAAACATATCAAACTTATACACGACAATACTT
Organism: Parnassius smintheus behrii; assembly: GCA_036936625.1. NCBI lineage: Eukaryota > Metazoa > Arthropoda > Insecta > Lepidoptera > Papilionidae > Parnassius > Parnassius smintheus. The sequence goes on along the minus strand of JAUPFT010000017.1, from coordinate 35,539,886 downwards.
ATGCAATTAATTTCCGTTATTTCTGTTTGTGCACAGAGTGATCATCTCGACCGGGGAACCAATCCGATCTCTAACTTCACTTTAATATTCCTTTGAATTTACATCATTGGAAAGACGATTTCAACCGGGGAACAAATCCGGTAACATAATTTATAACATAAAATTCCCTATATGAATTTATTGAAAGATATTACTTAGAAAACAGTAAACTAGTCCGGCCTGGGAGTCGAACCCAAGACCTTCATACCATTAATTCGACATTTCTTTAAGATTTAACTAAGCATTTTCTTATCAGAACATTTTAATTGGACAATAAGTCTTTGAAAAGTTATTCGTCATCGGTTGACTTAATAAACTGAAATATTCTTATAGGCGCGTCGCCAACAATATATATATATATATATATATATATATATATATATATATATATATATATATATATATATATATATATATATATATATATATATATAGAATAGGATAACTTGGTGTGACCCGGGATAATCACACTCCAAACTTCGCAATAGGAAGTCACAAAAACTAGGAAGTGTACATTTCAAAATAGGAATGCCATAATGTAGAATTTTTTCCATTATATTAAAGTAAGTTAAATGTAAGTAAGTAGAGGGATACTGATAAGTTGGGACGACAGAGTGCCCCAGACATTTCCCAGATATTTGTAGCGCTATAATTAATTTACCCTCCTCAGTTGATTTTTTCTGAGCTTTATTTCATCCAAATTTAAAGCACAACAATTTTTCTTCAAAATCTTGACGACTCAGTACACAAACACGCAAAACATGAGTACTTGGCACATACATCTACGCTATTATTCTTATAAAACATAAATAACGCGATCTAATATACAAGGTTAAATAAATTAATCACCAATTCAACTCACTAAAAGCTCCTAGGTATATCTTCTAATGGATGTTCTATAGAGACTATGGGAGTTTCCACGAAATGTCAATACGATCCATCGGAGTCTAAGGTTGCGTCGTCTTTAGACAGCCTTTGTGTTAGCGCATTTCCATTGCCGTAAAACGATCATTTTAAAAATCTTCTATGATGAAAATACTAACCGATACCGACACTCGGAGCATCGAGCCACTGAAATATTGATACCGAATTTTAATGCATATAATATATTTGTCACTTAACATTTTGATAAAATTAATAAAAACAACAACAGATAAAAAATAAAATTTTCTTAGACTCCGCTCTAATTATGTGTACTAATTATAAAAAAAAATGCAGACAGTAAAATCTTTTACATTTAAACTATTGGCTAGCTGGATTTATATAAATTAAAGTTATCTAATATGTATATAAAAATTATTATTTGTTTGTTCGTATTTTATGCGCTTCCATACCGGTTAATACGTGGTAGAGCCTTGCTGCAGCTATATTATAGTTGTAGCACGAAACGGGGAAGGATCACGCTCTCACAAAATACCAGCGTAAAATAGCAGCTTAATATTGCAGTGTTTCATATGGTAAGTGCGGAGATCCGTAGACCCGCTTTTACTGGTAACGAGGCATTCCATCTCAGTCCTCAGGAGTGACAACGCATCTGCGTTTTGATTCCTAATCGAGGATAAATGTGGATATATGTGGGCCACAGCATCCATTTACCATCAGGTGGACAGCGTGCTCGTTTGCTACCCTTATTTTATAAAAAAATACCGTTCATCACATTGCGATAAAACTTTATCAACTTTTTTTGTTTAAATGCTTGCACTTTTTCGAAGGTTAGTTATATATAGTATGCATAGTTGCATAGTTGTACCCGGTAGCTTTGGACCCAGATATCACCCGTATTTTTTTTTTTTATAGGATAGGGTGACAAACGAGCACACAGCCCACCTGATGGTAAGTGGTTACTGTGGCCCATAGACATCTACATCTATCCTCGATTACGAATCAAAATGCAGATGCGTTTTCACCCGTGAGGACTAAGATGGAATGCCTCGTTTCCAGTAAAAAGGGTCTCCGGTTCTCTACACTCACCATACGAAATACAGCAGCATTAAGCTACTATTTCACGCTGGTATTCTGTGAGGTAGGAGGTAGGAGGTCCCCGGTCGAGCCGACCCATTCGTGCTACAACTATACTACTAATATAACTGTAGCATGGCTCTACCACGTAAGAAATACCGTATAAAGCTCGCTAGCTATTTATATATATATATATATATATATATATATATATATATATATATATATATATATATATATATATAGTCTGGCATTTATAGTGCCAGTGTTAGTGATATATGAACCATACTATCTTACATAAAATTAGTAAATAAACAAAATCCAGCGGTAGGGGAGACAAAACGGTCGAGGGTTGGATGTGGTTAGATATAATTGGATGAATGGGAGGAACCGTTGGAATTTGCGGGCGGCGTCGAGGAGCACCACCTTCTGTATACGAGAGTGGTTCGTTAGCGGTCAGCGGTTACGTTCGAGGTGACCCGTCCGCAGAAATTATTAATTTAGGTGTTATTTTTTATTCATAATTCTCAATTTAGGTACTCTCATTATATTCCATGACATTTACGGTAATAAAAGTTGTTAACTATTTAAAATTAACTCTCGTTGATCGAGTTCAAAGTACATATCAGTGCATAATAATAAGAATTACTAGATAGTCCCTTTTCTGCTTAAGACTTCGTCTGGGTTCATACCCAACTCTTCCCGCTTATCCCCGCCAAACAGCAGTATTTCCACTATTGTGTATCAAGTTGAATGGTAAAAGAGCCAATACAGTAACAGGCTGTATGGTATAATATCTCAGTTCCTAAGGGTAACAACTAACAACACATCCTTAGTTTGAAGTCGATTAGTTGTTCCTAACCATGGGTTATAGAGCCACTTACCATTTATTGCAATGTTATACATAAAATTGAATATATTGTAATAAAAAACATTGAAGACATTTTCTATAATAATGTACATTTCCGAGTAAAATGGAAACGTGCAAAAACCACATCGAGTGGGATTTTCTACGAAAAGACGGGTAGCTCTTGACGTTTGTACCTACGACCATGCGCTTTTATTTTGTTACCATCACCACGTTAATTTGCATTAATGCACCTGCGCTTTTGTATATTTTGTTATTGTAGCTATATCGGATCATACATTTTTAATTTTTGTTTCTACCAACACTCGTTTTTCGAGTTCGTTGACCAATCCCTTATTTTAAACGTCACTGCCCACAACGTTTAAAAATTATACATATATATATATATATATATATATATATATATATATATATATATATATATATATATATATATATATATATATATATATATATATATATATATAGTAGAAATTACAGACATTATTTAAAAGATATGAAATTAAATACTGCTAATTAATTAGACAAGTATGTCAAAAACTTCAGATACAAAAAAATAGTGATTGATAGTTGTATTTGTGTCTTGCCGTGTTTATACTATATTATGGTTGTCAAACATGGTTTTTTACAAATAAAGTAAAATGGATCGGACCAGATTAGAAAAGGAATGATGAGGCTGATGACATAATTAAAAAAAATTGGGAAACATTGGTTGTTTTTGGGCAAGATTTGGAAGAAGAATAAATAACAAAACCGTATTAACGACTAGACTATGAAAACACATATAAGGTTTACATAGACTTATGGTACTGCGTACTTTATTATCATGTGGAGATTTCTATATTTTCTCGTCAGGTTTCAATAATTATAAATATATAAAATAATATACTAAAACAAAACTATAGGATATAATATATAATTATTAAAATAAAAGCAGTAAAATATAAATAAATAAATAGATAAAACTCAACCAGATTGAAGCCATCGCCAGGGGAGACCAAACGGTCAAGGGTTAGAGGAAAAGGGAAAGAAACCGGAGAACGATGCGGGTGGAATCGAGGAGCACCGCCTTCTGCATTTGAGCCCGGAGTGGTTTACATCAAGACGTCCCAGCCGGCCATAATGCACATCTATGATTTTTAATGTCCTTTTGCCTCTTCGAAGAACGGGGCTCCTGTATAACCAGTGCGCCTGTTACTCTTTGAGGAGCAATATAAAATGTTCTCCGTAAAGCGGTGTACTTGTTGGATACAAAAGTGTTAGTTCGAAAACCAAACTGCTCATTTGGTATCAGGGACCTCCTTCAACCGACTGAGGAAAATCACTCTTAAGTTTTAGCACTAAGCATACTGTTGGGCCTGTAACTCGAGGCCCGATCTCTGAGCTTATTCGGCTTTGAAATGCCGACATAAGCTTGTTTCCAAACATCTGAGAAAATGCAATTTAATAGAAGTATGTTGAATAAAGAGACTTATACAACGTGTTATTAATTGTTATTAATTCCGTCAGCGCCTGGCGCTTTCCGGGACTTAAAGATTTTAAGTAATTGATTTGACCTCTTTTAAGGTAACAGAGGAGGGAAGATCGTCCGTGGGTGACGAGACGAGAAGCTTAGCCGTGTCCTCGTTCTGAAGGTAACTGTATCGAAAAAAAACCATAAAATGAATTCTCAAACAGTATACTTTGCAAGAAAACCTAATTCGATTCCCATCGGCAACAATAAATTTAATACTTGTGGCAGGTAAACGACGATGGAAAAAAATATCGTCAGATAGCTGATTTTTAATTTACTTTTTATAACAAATATATTGCACCGACCGACGTGTGTGAAATCAGCCGGGAGAACATAATGATCTCAAACTATTCCGACATTGTGTGAACTTGGAACCATGTGTTAGATACACGTGGTTCACAGTTCACACACATGCACATCATAAGCCATGATATCCTGGTAGCTTAAACATATGTGTTGAAATGGATTCACTACACCGGAACGATTTATGTGGCACACAAACATTGGATAAACTTTTGGATTCCATGTATGAAGACGATGTCAACCATAGCCATATTTATACATACATCGTTACCGTTATAGCCTATCAAAGTCCACTGCTCAACATAGGCATAATCAAACATCACAAACATCCCTCATGTTTGACTTAATTGGCCACTCTTGGCAAGCGGGTTGGCAAATCTCCAGATTTGTTTCCCTCTGTCGCCACTTACGACACCCACGGGATGATATGGGCTAGTGGAAATTCTTACACCATACTGTCACTACACGGTTATATACTTATTCATTATAAAAAAGGTTACAAGCAGTAGAACCAGAGTAACCAACATAGCCCAACGAATTAGTAATCTGAGGTAGCAATGGGGAAGAAAGCCAAAGAATGTTGAGCGGATTGTGGGCGTAATTTGATAGAGTGTCGACCTGGTAAGACATGAAGGAAGTTGATGGATATCACATTGGCCAATCGGGATGCACTATCAATATACTATAAGACCGATCGCGACGTGAATACGATACGAGGTTTTAAGCGAAACACTTTTATGGGTACGGTATCACATGGCGCGTAAAATTTGCATCCAAATTAGCAATCATAATACATTGTTTACGTCACGCAACGGAGATATGATACACGAAAGTGGTCAAATGTGGACCCGGCCCAAGAAATTGGAGTACTAGGATAGTCTATACAAAAAAGCAATTTCGTTTTCTGTCAACTTACATTCTTTTTATGCATAGGGTTGCGTGTTGTACAACACTAAAACAACCCTTTAAACGAGAAACCCCCAATAACTGCTTTGTTTTATGATTTCATTTGAAATGTAATAAAATAAATTTAAAATATAAACGAAAAATGGTAAAATTTCCACTTCTGTCGAATGTTCTAGACTAGAAAATACGTATAACGAAATGCAAGTGTACGATTTAAAACAAAAAACAAACTTACTCATTCTAACCACTCTTGTCCGATTTAATTGTTGAAACACGGAAGTATAGTGTACTTTATTTATTACCATAATATAAAACTAAAGACTAAAACTAAAAATTTAAATTATCATACAGCAATAACGCCGGCTGCGTTTCCTTGCTGAATGACTATAGATAGCTTTGAGCGAGAAAAGAACCAGCCCTCTTTTATCACCAGCAGCCACGACAAGTCACGGTACAGTTCCTTTCAAGAACGTCACCGCACGTATATTGCTACAGCTATAATGAATGTCCTTACTTAGTAGGTCATAATATCTCAAAAGTTTTATAGGAGTATACCCGAATTAGGCACTCAGCGATTTGCATACTATTATGTAGGTTCCAATTTTTTTCTCACTCTCCAGGACTTTTCAATTAGCATGTAGTCTTTAAACAAAACGGTATTCGAGAGGTTTTTAATAACAATAAATCGGAGTGTTTTAATTAGCTCAAGTTGTTATTCTTTGCTCTGGAACTAATAAATCAGCGGGTACTACTAAACGCAGAGTTTTTTAGAGTGGGGATATGTAAACCCCTAGAGTTAAAGAAAGGCTTGCCATGCGGTCGTCAAGAAGTTATTTAAAGGTTGTCAAACAAAAAGCGCTATTCTGTCAAAAGCGTCAGCCATCTCACGGCATTTGTTAGGAATATAATTTACTAAGGTAACATAGAATTACGTTAAATATATTTCGATTTCCATCAAATAAGTGTTCTTCATTCATGCTCTCCTGGTATTCTTGTACGGCCTATGACGTAATATTCACACCAAAATGCCGTGCGCGGTCATTGCACTCTATTCACTCTGCTTTCCGAGGCTTTCTACCCCAACCCTTCGTACCCTTCGTAGCCTTCATGCGCTATTCACATTGAATGGATTGTCAAAAGACATTATTTTTGTTTAATACGAAATAAATGCAATTGAACACAATGAATTTGAAAGTCGATATTATTTTTTTTCTCGAAGAAAAGCAGATTTAAATATCGTGTATATTAATAATCTAAAAAGCAAAAAAGTTTTTAGTGTCTTATTGGGTTAATATTTTCCAAGTATTAATTGATAAAAGTGAGCTTGGGAAGTAAAGCCATACACTCATTATACAATAAAAATAGATCTAATGAAACGAGACGACGTGACGTATGGATCAAAAGAAACAACGTCTCGAATCTTTCAGGAAATTTGCTCGCGCTGTCCAGAAAACATTTCTGGAAAAGTGGAATCTAATGAACCAAGTATTGAGATTTAGAAATGCGAGCACATTTTTTAAAGTCATTTCAGATTTCAGAAAAATATGCTCGCATTTCTAAATCTCAAGACTTGGTTCATTAGATTCCACTTTTCCAGGAATATTTTCTGGACAGCGCGAGCAAATTCTCTGAAAGATTCGAGACGTTGTTTCATAATATAAAAGTTAAAAGTGTGTAAATAAAAAGTTTTCAAGTGTACCTACGACTTGAAACTTAAACTAAACGAAATTTCTTTTCAATTCAAAATTTTCGTTATTTAGACCAATAATTGCATTTATTTTACTAGTTAAACAAAAACTTAAAAGGTCTAATGATAATGGTTGATGAACAAAACCGCTATAAATAAATCTGTAAGTAATAAATCGAATAATACTCTTTATACAAGTGTAATTGAATTAATAAGGGAAAGCAATGGAGCGGGCCATACACCACCGCCACTGCATGCAATATCTGCTAACAGAACAGCTGGTCCCTTAGTATAATGATGATGCGGCTACGGCTAATCAGAGGGATAAACAATCTCACAGTAAACTGGATACTAAGTGGAAACTGTATACTTTAGGCTGTACCTAAAGACCTATATATCTATTGAATTAGATTAAGAATCGAGAAGAAAGTTAATACGAAATGCTTAACCTTCAATAATGACAACGCTTCGTTACCAATAAAAACTGTTCCCATCACTCACTATACGAAACACAGAAGCTCTATATTGCTACTGACATTATATTCAGTTAGTGTAGTTTTTGCCTGGCAAAGGCTGCACCGAGGCTTTCTACGTAAACACGTTAATTTGAATTATTTCATAAAAATTGGAAAAACGGAACTTTTATCTCATTCATTCATTATAAAAAAAAAACGAGGAGCAACACCACTCGATGTGAACATTTCACCTTATAATCAATCCTGTAGCGTTATGAGCGCCTAGTAAACGAGGTCGTAACGCGGGGATATTTTACAGGGAAAACTCGACCTTTCAAATTAACCATATTTTTTACTCCCCCGACGTGTTTGAATTATTTGTTCAAACACGTCGGGGGAGTAAAAAATATGGAGAAATTTATTCTTTTATAAACTTTTTATGAAATTTTAATTTAGTTTTCTTACTACCTCGAACTTACCTTTAACGGTTTATATTATTTCTTGAAAAAAAAAAAACGATGTATTTAATTTGAGCTTATCTATGTAGGCTAGTATAGATTTTAACGTAAAAAATATTTGCTCTAAGTGACGTTATTCAGGAAGAAAAGAAAGGGAGTTTTGGCGGCAATTTAGCCATCCGCGTTTTGTCGCTCTTGTTTTGTCGCTTGAATAATGCTTTGAAGTGGATTTCGATTCGTAAAAATCATGCGATTTTGTGAATTAAGTGTCTGCGCGTGTGAACTGTTAGAGAAAACAACGAAACAAGTACTTTGATGTTGATATAAACCTCAAGTTATTTTGATTGCTTGGGCGCCTAATGAACCTGGCTGTCGTTATCAACTGTCCGCTGGGTTGAGCTGTCGTCAAAATTTCCGAAAAACTTCGCAATGAGACGCGTCAGCATATTGTGAAGAAAAATATATAAAAATGAAGATTCCGAAAAAAATGAGCTCAGGAGGACTAGAACCCAGAGCCGTAAAGCCAGTATATATATATATATATATAGCCAGTATATATATATATATAGATAAAAAATCGTGGGTAAAGAATCTGCATAATAGTGATTAGATTATTAAAACAATGATAAGTCGACATAGTTAGATCTAGTATTGAAATTGAAATGTGACCACTGTAAAAGGATACTCTTGCGTTTAATAAAATATTTATATATTTATTTAACCTATATTATCAACATCATAATAAGGGGCATAAAGGGTGGGCTTTGGCATTCTTTACCAGTCAACCCTGGATGATTTTTTTTTTATAGAATAGAGTGACAAACGAGCACACAGTCCACCTGATGGTAAGTGGTTGCTGCGGCCCATAGACATCTACATCTATCTTCCATTGCAAATCAAAATGCAGATGCGTTGTCACCCATGAGGACTGAGATGGAATGCCTCATTTCCAGTAAAAAGGGTCTCCGGTTCTCTACACTCACCATACGAAATACAGCAGCATTAAGCTAATATTTCACGCTGGTATTCTGTGAGAGCGTGGTCCTTCCCCGGTCGAGCCGACCCATTCGTGCTACAACTATACTACTAATATAACTGCAGCATGGCTCTACCACGTAAAAAATGATTTGAGAAACTGTGGCAATATCTTCATATATATATATATACATATATATATAACGTCTACTATATAATATAGAACAAATAATGAATATATAAACGGGTAATTATTATGTAAAAAATCTATTAATAAATAAAATAATGTAATACAAAACTAGAATAACAAAATACATATTAAAATACATTTAAAAAATATCAATTATAAAGTGAAAGAGAGAAGAAAAATGATTTCCGCAAAATAACGCCCGATTCTATTAATTATTCCATCTTACCTCGTTGAACATCACCGATATTCAACGAAATAAAATGCGACATTCTGGTGGTATATTGTTTGTATAGTCCGTGGTGGTATTTGTGTAGAGCCGACCCATTCGTGCTACACGAATGGGTCGGCTCAACCGGGAAAGGACCACGCTTTCACAGAATACGATCGTTAAATAGCAGCTTAATACCGCTGTGTTTCGTATGGTGAGTGTAGAGAACCGGATACCCTTTTTACTGGAAAAGAGGCATATCATCTTGCTTTGCATGTTTGCTTTCGGCAACGGTAGTCGGCAACGGCTTGAGGCACGGGGTTGAGACACACTCAACTTGAAGACTCCGGGCAGCTACTGAAATAACTGTTGTTTTTGGCCGGACCCGGGATTTAAACCCGGGACCTTATGATCAGCAGTTACGTTTATAATCACTGAACCAACGATGCGGTCAAGTGATCGTATAACTTATAAACGACACCATTTTAAGTCATATTCACGTAACACCTATATTGTTTTGGCAAGACAATGGTTCATAGCGACGCTTGGATCCGATAGATGGCGCTATAGTGTAGTTATTAACCAATTCTACATTGGCGAACTAAAACTAATGATGAATGATAGATATTCACAATATAATAATGTTTATTACCAAAAAAGAAAATCTTAAAATATGGACCCCATAGATGGCTATGGTAAAATATATACACTAAAAAGTCGTGAGGGAAATCGGGATAAATACAGATATTATTTTAACCCCTACAAACACACGTAATATTTTTTATAGGATTGGATTACAAACCAGCACACAGTCCACCTAATGGTAAGTGATTGTTGCAGTCCATAGACATCTACATTACAAATCAAAGTGCAGATGCGTTGTCACCCCATGCTTCGTATCCAATAAAAAGGGTCTAAATAATAATAATAATTAGGAAACAAACTCATCACGCTATCTACCAGAAAGGGCAGAACGTCTGCCAGGGTTGCTAACGACTTTATTAATTACGAAGAGAAGAGGGAGTGTTACCTCAATTTCGTATGCTTTTAAAAAATTGAGCAAATATATATATATATATATATATATATATATATATATATATATATATATATATATATATATATATATATATATATATATATATATATATATATTATGTAACGTAATTAACGCACACCCTCAGACACCCCAATTAGTACATTATGTTATAATCATAATACATGCACTGAATTTTTAGTTAAATATTTTTATGCATTGATTATTTATCAAATTAGTTATACTGATTCTGGTAGAATAATGTGGTCACCGTACAAATCCACGAACGCAAAGACTTTAACATGCTTGGAATAAAGTTCATTTTTCTTTATTTTTGTTGATTGACAGAATTAGTAATAATACAAATAAAACTGCACTCTTAAGTCTTATTGCCGAAAGTTACGGTCCATTTCAGTTTGTTTTGACTGTACAGATTTAGTGTGACTGTAATTTACGTACTTTTAATTATTTTTGGGATAAAAAATTACCCATATTAAAAATGATAGGAATCGATTCAGTAAACCATTCTGAACAAACTACTTTCTCAAAGTGCGTTAATTATGTTACGTGTTGTATATATAACAACAATAATGTCCTTCAGAGAGAATTTCAATCACGGCGGCCACTCTCAACAGAGATTAGCCATTTGCGAAGGACACAATTATATGGCCCCAGTGTATGCACAAGCACAAATGCACGACCTATTCCTTAATTCTCATAATCCGATAGTTCGGCAATCCAACACGATCTCAGAGAGATCAGGTGCAGGACCTAACTTTACGAGCTTTCCGATGAACGATTGTAAAACACTGCCATCTTCTTCACCCCAGGCTTCTAGCTGCTACTGAGATTTTGACTTAAAAACCCAATAAGTAACTGATTTTTGACCCGTACCGGGGTTCGAACGTGGGACCTTATGATTTAACAATAGCATTAACGACCACTAGATCAACGAGGCAGTCAATCTAAAAGACGTATTTGAAATTTATGATTTAAGTATTACACATACATTTTATTATTAAATGTTCATTGATTAGATACATAGTTCATCCAACATTATATAGAAAGACTCTATTGGACTTTTTACAAAATGGAGTTCGTAATTTGTCTCAGGTTCAATCAAGGATCTGTTTAACCTAATACGTTTACATTACATATACATTTTATTGTTAAATATATATTACTAAATATAATATAGTTAGGTACACAGGTTACCCAACATTATATATGAAGGCTGTATTGACCTTATTACAAAATGGAGTTGATAATTAGTCTCGGGTTTAGACTAGAATCTGTTTCACGAAGTCCCATGGAAATATACGAATGGTGTATACGAACTAAACTAAAACGATTAATAATGTTTGACAGCAGTGGTGTAGTTATGCAACCAAGGGCCCCGGGGCAAAAATGGAAATATGGCCCTATTTGAACTGAACTCAAAACCATAATAAAGCAAAGTTTTTGACAGTAGCTGCCTTTTATATGCCTACGTATCGACTAAAAATGATGTAGGGAAATTCAATCTCTATGGGGATGAAATAGAGTGATATAGTTTGTATGAACCCTTAAATTTTCGTAGCGATTAACTTGAAACTTATAAAGGTACTATTTATATTACATGGTAGAGTCACGCTGAAGCTATCTTATAGTTGTAGCACAAATGGGTCGGCTCGACGGGGTAAGACCACGCTATCACATAATACCAGCGTAAAGCTTAAACAGCAGAACGTAGAAGCATGAAAATATTACGACATGGTTTCATTTTATTAGGTAGGTAATTAACTAAGATAAGATTTTGAAAAATTCATACCTACAGAATGTGAAATAAGGTGTTAAAGTTTATACGACACTTTATTTTACGGGGCGATTGACTGTTGAGTACTTTTATTTTTATACTTTTACTTTTATTATTAGAGTATTACATTAAATTAATAGGTACCTAGTTTTCCATTTTTTCAAAATAACGCTTTACCTACTTACTTCTTTTAAACTACACAACCAACAACGGATTTTTCACTGTCATTTAGAGAGATGTTTTATGAAAAGTTAGTATGTATTAACTTAGAATAATAGGAAAAGTTCAATATTTTGTAATTAAGTCATCAAAAATTGATATTATGGCGCTTACTTTGCTGGCTAAACTTTAAGAGATACCTCTAAATAATGTACTAAGGAATAGTAGTTCTTCAAATAGTCCTTTCCTAAATTTGACTCACAGTAACCATTTTTAACTTTGAAATATTAATTAAAATTATTTGCTTATTTGCGAAGATGTATTCTCCATCAGTATTAATATTCATCTTAAAAAATAAGTTGGGCATTTCATCTATATAGCATTTAAATGAATAATTTAGAAGGTATCACAGTTACAAAATTACGTGCAACCAAAAAAAATCATGGCCGGCACGTTTCTGCCGCGACCTCTTTCTTTTCTGTACATGAAACATTTCATGATCAGCTACCTGTAGCCCTTTCGGGTGTCACTTTGAGACAAAATCTGTTCGTATTGTGTAATGAAAAGTCCGCTGTAAACCATGTATACAGACAATGTAATAACTGGCAGTAATGATAAAACTTTGACATTAACAGCTAATTAACCAAAGTTGTTAAATCTGTAGGCCGTGGACAAATTTGAATCATGTTTCACGCAAATACACGATAAGATATTTATTACTTTTCGCATTTTCGTAATAATTATCAAGCGGCGAAGTAAATTAATAGAACAGTATTTTTTTAAACATAAATGACACAACATGTCAATTAAACGCGTTTGAAGCCGGGGCGGGTTTCTAATAATATTATAAATGTGAAAGTTTGTTTGGTACGCTTTCACGTAAAAGCTACTGTATGGATTTGGATAAATTGTGTGCTTCCGTTTCATTCCGATAAAAGGATCCCGTAGGATAATTTTCAATGTTGGTCTATACCAGGCAAATGAAGTCGCGGGCGTAAGCTGGTGAAAATAAACAATGACAAAGTAGATTACAGTTTATATCTAATATTGGTACTTAGACAATAAAACGAAGGAAATTTTATTTAATCATGTGTACGTTCTGGAGGTGCGAGAAATTCTCGTGATTTCAGTTCGAATCATTCGAGGTTTGTTGGTCAAGGGCCATAAAGTTAAATGTCGAATTATTTTTATTCAATTAGGATAACATATGTGTAATTTTTCCGAACGTCGTCGTCACGGAGGTTGAGGGGCCCCTTAAGCTTGAGGGCCCCGGGGCACTGCCCCGCCTAGCCCCAATTTAACGCCCCTATTTGACGGTAAATGTCAACTTTTGCGAAGACTGTGGGCACTGTAGGGCTGCATCTAATGATCTTATCTTAGAGTAATTACATACATAGGACTTATTTATTTACAATGATTCTTCTTTAACTATAGCATTACCCGAGACTATCATAAAAACCACTTTTTGTAATAAGACGGTATAGTTATACAAACAATAACATCATACAGCAACGGCACGTGGAAGTAAACGTTAAACAAAGTAAACGAAATCCGTTGCAAATCCTGATACTCATTGTCCGGGAAACGCGCCATAAAACTATTAGATCGGAGCTCTACAACAATGTTAGATGGGTTAATACCATAACAATGTTATTTAGGTTAATAGGGACTTTATTATGAAGATTTAGCTTAGATCGCAATAATCTAATTAAACATACAAGTAGATTTATAATATGGATTTATCGCGTTTAGTTAAATTATTTTAGGACCAAAAATTTATATTAAAACCTGGAGGCAGCCGTGTTAACTATGACATTGGGACGTCAAACATCTCAGGAATTAAAAATAAGTTGATTAAACGTGATAATATTTATATTTATCATATATGTACTATACACACACACAAACACACGTATATATATATATATATATATATATATATATATATATATATATATATATATATATATATATATATATATATATATATACGTGTGTTTATGTGTATGTATATTTATTTACAATATATAACTCGTACGAATTAACTTGAGACCTGGGCCGATGACGTAATTGTCAATGTACGGTGTGCAAAATAATGCGTCGTAATATTTTTTTATTTGAAATTTTTGAGATTTGCATGAGATTATTAATAAAAACAAAATAAAATGTTCTGGCAAGGGGTGAAGTAAAAAGTGATATACTGTTGCTATTTTTATATATTTTAAATATTTATTTTTTATAATATATATAATATTATTTTTAGTTAACGCTCAAGGAAAGACAAAGAAATAAACATACACACTTTCACATTTATAATATTATTAATTTATTTATTATACACTTTATTGCACTATAAAAAGTGTTACAGATTCGTACACAATAAAAATACAAAGCATAACAGGCGACCTTATTGCTAAAAAGCAATCTCTCCCAGGCAACCTTAGGGTGAAAGTGAATCAATCTTGGATAAGCGGAACAGCACAAACTATGTAAAATCAAGGAATAGAAGTAAGGAATATTAATAAGGATTTATTATAATATATAAAATAACGTTCAATAATAAAAATATAACGATCAATAAAATAACGTTAATATAAGATAAAATAACGTTCAAGTATAACAAAAACAAACAAAAGTCCAAACCAAACAACAAACAATTATCAAAAATATCGAACTAAAGTCGAGACGCGTATCCGTAACAAAAATGCTATCGGTACTGAGCGCGCACGGCCAGCGCGGGACGCGGTGTGGGGAGTCGGGAAGGGGGTCGCATTCCAGCGGAGTCTCAAGTTAATTCGTACGTGTTGTATGTCTTTTCATTTTAATATTTTAGCACCTACCAACTATTACATGTCAAATTCTCCCTGGGTTGACTGCTAGAGAATGCCATAAGGCATTAAGTCCGCCCATTGTAGCCCTTAGATTAAGGTGTAAAACAATAAAGATTAAATAAATAAATAATAAAATCCATATAAATTGTTTTATTCAATGTGTAGTGTTCGCGCAAATATAAGAAATCATTATGCGAGTAGACTATTTATGGCCAGGTTTACATTTTGAGAAGTGACAAGTGCGAGTAGCAAATGCAATGACAAGTGGTGCGTGTGAACAGGCAATGACAAGTGATAAGTGGGAATAAAATACTTGTCACTTCCCAAAATGTAAATCGACCCTTATACCCGAGTATTTCGGTTTTGTTGTTATTGGTGCCGTCGTTCGGAAATTTTTAGACTTGTAATATCGCCTATCTTTATTTGATTTTTTTGCAGCATTGTTTAAGTTTGTAAATTTTTTTTAAATGAAATCGAAGTGACAGAGGAACTTACAGTTTTGATAGTAAGTGGCTACTGCAGTATGTATGTGGACACCTACAGCCAACTTTAAATAAATAATACTACAGATACGTCATCACCTCTGAGGACTATGATGAAATGATTTACGGGGAGTGCTCTGAAGAATTGTTCGGACTAATTCCAGCCGCACAATATCACCATCGCGCATCGCGTCAAAACTCGCGATACCATCCATACCATCTGGATGACTGGCGATCCACCACTGTGCGATTTAAAAGAAGTTTTCTTACTCGCACTACTTCCTTGTGGAATCAACTACCACCGGCAATTTTTCCGGACCGATACGACTTAGAGACCTTCAAGAAAAGAGACTAATCGTTTTTAAAAGTGGGCAACGCATCTGCGATTCCCCTGGCGTTGCAGTTGTTCATGGACGGCGGTAATCACTTACCGTCAGGTGAGCTGTATCCTCGTTTGCCACCTCTCCTATAAAAGAAAACAGACTGTAATTATACTGACTCTCAATACCCTTCACAGTGGATGCGCCACTGTGTTCCGAAGTAAAGGGAATTCGGTGACAGAAATAGGTAAGAAGATGGTACTTAACCAGACAGACACCTGGAGAGAAAAGAGTCCCAACGCCAAGTACAAATTATTTTGGTATCATGTTTCCTAAGAGTTTGTTTTAAGGCATTACCATCATCAGTGTCACAGGCCTTTAAAACTTAGTAATACCACTGTATATATATATATATATATATATATATATATATACAGGGTGTTAGTGTAAACACCGTTGTCCTTAAAACCAGTGGTTTGGTTTCACTTATAGAACGTAAATTCATTGCAAAATAACAACATTTTTTTTAGTAAAATCTCAATTTTTTCATAATTCCTCAATTTTTGCTTGTCCTAAGCCAGGATGAAAGTTTGCAGGAAAAGTTATATCACAGGTTATGTGTACATATTGTGTTTTTATTGGACTGTAGTTGCAGATAGCTAGCCCGGGCGGTGATAATTACAGTGATTACGTCACTCGGGCGCATAGGGTATCCATGAATTTACGGACGGTGTCGGACAGAAACTTTTTAAATTTTATGAAAGCAAATAGCGTTTTTTTTTTAAAATTCATTAAATTTACGTTCTATAAGTGAAACCAAACCACTGGTTTCAAGGACAACGGTGTTTACACTAACACCCTGTATATATATTTATATATATATATATATATATAATACTTCAGGTTCTTTTTTGCGCCCGAAGCAAATAAGGGCAACCCTCCGGTAACGGGTGAGGGAGGTGGTGAATGCTCATTCCATACCACACAGCCAGTTGTATGGTTATGTGGAGACTTTTATCCACTGAAAAGGTGGGCTTTTGGGATTGGCTTAACGATCTGACAAGAGATTGTAAGCCGTAAACGGACGCGGTACCCTCCTTGGGAGAAAGGAGGTCTGTACCAGGCAAATGAAGTCGCGGGCGTAAGCTGGTAAAAATAAACAATGACAAAGTAGATTACAGTTTATATCTAATATTGGTACTTAGACAATAAAACGAAGTAGGTGATTTTATTTTAATCATGTTTACGTTCTGGAGGTGCGAGAAATTCTCGTGATTTCAGTTCGAATCATTCGAGGTTTGTTGGTCAAGGGTCATAAAGTTAAATGTCGAATTCTTTTTATTCAATTAGGATAACATATGTTTAATTTTTCCGAACGTCGTCGTCATGGAGGTTGAGGGTCCCCTTGAGCTCGAGGGCCCCGGGGCACTGCCCCGCCTAGCCCCAAGGCAGCTACGCCACTATTTGACAGCAAATGTCAACTTTTGCGAAGACTGTGAGCACTGTGGGGCTGCATCTAATGATCTTATCTTAGAGTAATTACATATATATGACTTATTTATTTACAATGATTCCTCTTTAACCATAGTATTACCCGAGACTATCATAAAAACCACTTTTTGTAATAAGACGGTATAGTTATACAAACAATAACATCATACAGCAACGGCACGTGCGGCACGTTCTTTCAAGCGGGTTTTATAGATATTTTTGTTTGTCCTATGTGAGAGAGACCACATTTACACACACTAAATAGAGTGTATGACATAGGGTAGCTTTTTGCAGATTGAAACTCCATTTAATTTTATGTATGACAGTATTATGTTGCCGCTGTTACTTTTACTAATTGCATACTTAATGCAATTAGGGGCAATTTGTTAAAAATAAAAATAATACACAGATTGGCGGACGTAGAACTAGAATTTCGCTAATTATAATGCATTTTTCTGTATAACTGATATTATATTTAGTTTTCCATTGGACAAAAACTCATTACTTCTTATCTGTTCAATATTTGACGAATATATTTTTTACCTCGTATTAAGCAACCTTCTTTCATTTACTTTACCTAATTCTCTTGTGGAGAAGCTTACACAGAGAACTAAAACTCTATTTGTGTTTAGGAACTAATCGTTATATCATAATTTAAAAACAAAAAATAAATTCAGAGCTAATTCGTGTTTAAGGGATAATCATTAAGTTAAGAATAAACACTAAGAATAAACCACTAAGTTAAGAATAAACACTTGTTGACTTTCATGTTGTATAAGCAAATAAATAAATACTCTATTCATCTGATCATTTTCCTTTAGTGTTAGTAAAGTCGTATATCAAGAATTTTATAAAACTTTCCTGCGTTTCCACAGACGACAGTAAAATAATAAAAATAGCCGGATTGAAAATATCCATACGGGTCTAAGTTGCAAAGCGTCTGGTATTGTGAATTTTAAGCACATCCATAACGTTGAACCTTGCAATTTGGTTTATAGATCAACTGTGGCTGTAACGATTGCATAGACAGTATTATATTCTATATTTCAGTGTCTCTCCGATTCTCTTTCCTCTCTTTTGGAAATCTCTTTCCGATTTCAAAAAGATAAACGAAGGTTAGTACATTTTTGGTACGTAAAATTAAGAGTTATATTAACGGTAATGATTTCTGCATAGATCGGACCAAAAATTTATATTTAAAAAAAGCTAAAATTAGCCGGGATAACTATGACATTAGCATGTCAAATATTTCGGTCTCCACCGTAACCATGGGTGCTGCAAAGCACCCGAAACGTCGGGAATTAAAAACAAGTTAATTAAACGCGATAAAATCTGTATAAATAGTTTTATTCGATACATTAGTAGATTTAGATTGTAATAATTTATGCTACGACCATAATATAGCTGCAACCTAGCTTTATAACAAATATTAATTAAAAAAATTAGTACTATCGATCCATGGCATCCACGTGCGGTGAAGATCTTATGGGAACACAAAGCGCAACTTGTAATCGCCGCTGGTGATAAGACGGCTGGATCTTTTCTCGATCAAGTGCTTATTAATTAAGTATAGCCATTCAGGGAGGAGAGGAGGGGGGTATGATAATTGAAGTTTTTCGTTTAAGTTTTTTTTTATACTAATGAATATTGTGTTAATGAACAGCAATTAAAAAACTACACACAACACGTTACAAAATATGATAGTAGAGTCTTTTTTTTTTTTTTTTTTTTTTATAGAATAGGGTGACAAACGAGCACACAGTCTACCTGATGGTAAGTGGTTGCTGCGGCCCATAGACATCTACATCTATCTTCCATTACAAATCAAAATGCAGATGCGTTGTCACCCGTGAGGACCGAGATGGAATGCCTCATTTCCAGCAAATAGGGTCTCCGGTTCTCTACACTCACCATACGAAATACAGCAGCATTAAGCTACTATTTCACGCTGGTATTCTGTGAGAGCGTGGTCCTTCCCCGGTCGAGCCGACCCATTCGTGCTACAACTATACTACTAATATAATTGCAGCATGGCTCTACCACGTTTAAAAAAAAGTCTTTTCTGCAAAGTCGGCGATTTATATTGCTAACACCGTGAAAGGAGAACCTAAGCTATTTTTATAGAATAAAGGTGACAAACAAGCAAAATGACCACCAGATGGTAAGTGGATGCTGTGCCCATGGAGCCATGGACATCTACATATATCCTCGATCTAGAATCAAAACGCAGCTGTGTTGTCACCCCTGAGGACTAAGTTGGAATGCCTCGTTTCCAGTAAAAAAGGGTCTCCGGATCTCTACACTCACCATACGAAACACAGCAGTATTTAGCTGCTATTTTACGTTGGTATTCTGTGAGGACCTAATCTTCCACCAATTAAACCCCTGTTCCAGTTTGTAAGATAAGAGATCCAGGATAATTACAGGCTTTGAGTCATTACAGCTTAGTCCTTACAAGCGACGGCTGTCACCTTCGCCGATCTTACCTTGACGTTGTTTGTCGCTTCTTTGTAGGCATCCTTTGGGTTCAGGTGACATCTACCTTTAAAAATTTGTGCTAGCAGTGTGACGTTTATTTGCGGTTTACTTTAATTTTTACTACACTTTTATAACATACATTTTTCATAACACCCGTCAACTGGGGACCTTCTAGCGTCACTTACATGTGGGGCTAGACCCTCGAAAACAGTGACCAAGCCCTTGCGGTTTCCTATGTTGTATCGAGGGCCTTTAACAGTATTTGACAACCAAGCCTTTTGGGCAAGGTGAAGTACTTTCTGAGTGAATGATGTCTCCGAGTCCTAGCCTGTGGCTACTAGTTCATCACTTCAAAAGTAAGACATTTTTTTATAGACTAAGTGTGACAAACGAGCACACAGTCCACCTCATGGTAAGTGGATACTGTGGCCCATAGATATCTACATTAATCTTCGATTAAGGCAATCAAAACGCAGATGTGTCGTCACCCCTGAGGACTAAGATGGCATTTCCACTAAAAACATGAGATGATGAATCCACTTATCATATCACACTGTGCTAATAATAATTTATCGCCTTTGAAAATTACATTAACCTTATAACGCAAACTTAAGTTAGCAAGTACCCATGTAAAACTTTGCTAGCAAGTCCTTGGATCACATATAATTAAACAAACTTCGAAGTTATTTAGTGATCATTTACACGGGAATATAAATAACAGTACGTAACTTAAACAAATTATAGTTAGTGCGTAGGAGAAATCGCATCAAAACACGACTTGCTACAAATTAAAACGGTGCGTTGATCCCAAAGTTTGCTAAAGTTACATTCTTTAATCAACCTGTCTTTTCGACGACGAACCCGTTTGGGACAACTCTGGAAAATTTATGAAAACACGCCGTATTTAGAAGTACCACACATTTAACCTTTTGCGGGATTTCCATTTGTTGAGAACCAGGACTTATTTTAAGTTATAAATTACTACATGTAGTACAAAGGTAACTTTTGACAACGCTATTAAACTTGCTCCACCTCAATATTTTGTGTGATGGGGTTTATTATTTTTATGGATGTGAGTCTGAATTAGTAATATTTTAATACATAATTTAAACAATGTCTCTATCGATTTGATATCATTGGCCGACAGTAATATTAAATAAGTTTAGTGATTATTATTACTATTTGTAAAAAACCATAAGAAAGATATAAGAGAGCAATATTCATTTTTTATCAATTAGGACATTTAAAATGTTCATTGATTAAAACTACTTTTACGGATTTTATTTATTATAGTTTTAATCAATGTGTACTAGTAGTGTATATCCGTAAATATAAGAAATCATTATTTTTAATATTTAGTTAAGAAATAACTGTTTAATTTAATAGTATGCATTTAGAAGTATCTAATTTGCGTGTTTTATTTATTAACTTACTTGAGCTTTTTACTACATAAGAGTTATTTACATCAATACTTTATATTTTTCTATAACAATCTCACAAATCGTTGTTTTCCTTTTATGTAGAAATCAAGGTAACCCTAGCAGTTTCTATGTGTTAGTGACCACGGGCACCTGTAGAACGTTTGTGTGCGGAAAGGGGAGAGCTATCGGTTGTATTGATCGATTCGGAAGAGTTCTTTACGGTTCATGTCAGCCTAGTACTTTCCGATCGACTCTCCATTATCGGAAATTGTCGATACTTTCTCAATAACCGACCGGATTCTCCCAATAAATTTTGTTCTCTCCACCTGTATTTTATCATTTATTACAGAAGAGAAAACTGATTGATTTAGGAGTAAATTTTAAAGGTCTCCAAAAATTTAAATTCTTTTAAAATAAAGGTTCTAAGGAGATGCTTAATATATTTTTGTTTCCTAAAATTAGCTTAAAGGAAAAGCTATATATCCTAAAATGGATTAAGTTTAACAAAGCCTATCCCTATCACAAAAGCACATGTCCATTCTGTGACTAAGCAACTCAAGGATGTTTCGGTTCTGTTCCATAACGGAAGAAACGCATCTGCACATCCTAACTGATTGCGGGCCTTTAATGCGCAAACGTAACACTCATCTGGGAAAGTATGTACTCCGCCCAGAAGAAGTGAAATTGCTCAATGCTAAGCAACTCCTTTTCTTCGTTGAAAACATAAGGTTTAGCAGTGAACTACAGCCACAGCAACGATCACAATAGATCTTTTAGTTCGCAGTGATACTGGTCTCTTTGCATAGCTGTTCGCAAAATAAAAAAGGGTATCCCCAGCAATCTTTGCCACGCTTGGCAGGCGAATTTGGTTTTGTGTGATTCCAAATGTTCCTTTTTCAAAAATGTTTAGAGTTTATGTCAAGCGAAAGGCGTTGATTTATTTTTAATGTGCAGTTGAAAGTGATATACAGCTTGATTAATATAAACCCTAAAATTAACTTAATTACGGTCGAATTCCGATCACTAATTTACATAAATACTTTAATCACGTATATTCCTCATAGTGTAGTGTATCGTAAGAGGCGACATTGGGAAACAAATCAGAAGACGAAGAGCAGCGTCTTCGCAAAAACAACTAAAAATAAAAAAATGCGGTCGCCAACTCGATTGTCAAGCATCACAACTATAACAAACATACCCTTATGAGGCAATGTATGGGGGAGGCCTATGTTCAGCAGTGGACTTTAATAGGCTGGTATTCTGCGTTTTCTGTGAACTGTGTTCGAACCGACCCATTCGTGCTACAACCATAATATAACTCCGTGGCCCTACCACGTAAAAGTATTCCTCATAAAAAAAAACTTTGATAAATGTACCCTGAAATAATTAGTTTTTAAAAGTTGGGTAGTTTATTAAGTATTATGTATTATATAAAATAAGTGAGAAATAAGTATGTACATAACGACTCGTAGCATTTTACTTTGCTTGACTACAATCCCAATTGATGATAAGTGGTGATATATGAAGCCCTAGATGGTAAGTTCCATTGTCTTACTATGACACTTATTCACTCTAACCCGAAGAAGGTACCCGGATTATAGTCGCACTAAATATTTTTTCAAAGTCAGAACCTAAAGTGTTGGAATAAAGAGTCAAAAAATTTTAAAACTAAAATAATTTCATATTAATAAATACATATTATAATGATGATTTAAAATAAAAAAAGTACTAAAGTTAGGTGACTGCAGCACTCAGAGACGTTTAACAGCTACTTCTACATTCTTTTTGTAAAATAGCAGCCCTACGAGTGCATACAAGACTATAAATTGTTTTTTTTTAGATGTGTCGCTGGGTTACTTGCTGGTTTTTCTCAGGACAATGGTAAATTAAAAATAAGAATGTCTTTCAATAAGTACCTATTATTTATAATTTTATAATATTTTCTTAACAAATTAAATTACGACGACACAAAAAAGTTGTTAGAAATTCTAGTTCGTATTAATTGTAGGTAACAAATAATTGTTATTTAGTTATTTTATTATATAGTTTTATATATATAATACAGTTTAATTATTGAATGAAACTTAATTTACGGATTCTACATATCGCGTTTAATTAATTACTTTTACTTATTTTTAATTCCCGACGTTTCGGGTGCTTTACAGCACCCATGGTCACGCCCCCCGTGACCATGGGTGCTGACTGAGATGTTTGACGTCCCAATGTCATTGTTAGCCCGGCTACCTTCAGTTTTTGAATATTAATTTTTGGTCCGATTTACGCAAAACGAGCCGGCAGTATCTTGAAGTCTTGCAGTGGTATGCTTGGGTTTGGGTTAATTTTGTTAATTATAGGATCCCAAGCAGATGGCAGCACCCAACCATCTTCTCTATTGAAATTAGAATGTTTTTTTAATTTCAATAGCCTCGCGTATCATCCCTGGTAGGAATCGGTGTTCTTTTGGAAGCATTTGTGGTTTATCAAATCGTAATAGTGGGGACGATCTTGAACATGTTCACAGACTGCAGACTTCCCGGAGCGTCGGTGCTTCACGTCAGCTATATTTTCTTTCACGCGGGTTTTTATGGATCTTTTTGTTTGACCTATGTAAGAGAGACCACATTCACAATCTAACTTGTACACGCCTGCATCTTGTAGAGGGATATTACACTTGACGGATGGTAAAAATTGACTAATCTTTTACGGCGGCTTGTAGTATGTTTTAATGGAAGCTCGCTTCAAGGTGTAGCCAACCTTGTCTGTGACTCCTCTGACATGGTAGTACAGCAGGCACACGCTCGACTGTGGCTGGCTTCACTCGGTCACTGCGACGTAGGCGCGGGATCCGAAGCTTGTTGTCTTGCAACACTTGCTTGACATGCTGAAGCTCGGCGGCCAGATGTTTTCTGTCACAGATCCCTCGTACTCTATGAAACAAAGATTTACCCACGGTAGCTAACTGTGAAGGATGATGGTGAGATTCACCATTTAGATATCGGTTGGTATGGGTCTTTTTTCTATACACAGTGTGACCAATAGTGTTATCAGGATTTCGAATGACTAAAACATCTAGGAAAGCTAAAGAATTATTTGCCTCTAACTCTTAGTTTATATAGTGGTCTAAAATGCAGTTACTTTGTCAGATGGTAAAATTGTGAAAGTGTCGTCTACGTACCGCTTGTAGAATCTTGGATAGATAGGAGCGGTAAGAAGGGCTTTCTCCTCGAAGTCCTCCATGAATATGTCGGCGACTATGGAAGATACAGGTGAGCCCATCGCCACACCATCTACTTGCTTGTAGAACTCTTCCTTCCACAATAGATAGCCACATGTGAAGCAATGTTTGAGTAATACTGCATATTCAGAAGGCATGTTGTTATCTTCTAGTTTCCTAGTTACAATTGAGATACAGTCTTCAATAGGTAGGCATGTGAATAGTGACTGAACAACAAAATAAGTAAAAGTAATTAATTAAACGCGTTAGAATCCGTAAATTTTAGTTTTATTCAATGTGTAGTGTTCGCGTAAATTTAAGAAATCATTATAGATTAATTATTTAAATTATCTAGTGTCATACATTATTACACCCGTGTTGTAAGTGATAGTCTGAAAAACAGGTACTTAACCTAGGTACCAGGTGGCTAATATTATAAACGTGACTTTTCAATTTTTCTTTTGTAGATTCTACATTATTATGATACACATAGTTGTAATTTTATTATGATATGTTATTAATGTTAGACTTATTGTTACTTTATTTAATTGTAATCATATTTGTTCTCGCACGTAAACATGTGTACTTGGAAATGAAATGAAAATTATTCATTTATTTATTTTATTTATAATCTATACTGAATTTAAAAAAAAACTATTTATAGTAACTGTAATCGGAAATACTGGGGCACTCTCTCATTCTTATCATAGAAAATCACACGTTTGCACGAGATCTAAACACAATAATTTGCTAATAATGACTGATGAATGAATGAATGAAACATAAGTTACCAGCAGAAAGAAATGGGTGTGGTGATCATCCCGTGGGTGTTGTAAGAAGAGAGTATGGAAAATACCGAAATAATGTCATCTAGCCATGCTGCAGCTATATTATAGCTGTAGCACGATTGGGTTGGCTCGACCGAGGTAATACCTTGCTCTAACAGAATACCAGCATAAAATAGCAGCTCAATGCTGCTGTGTTTCATATGGTGAGTATAGAGAACCGGTGACCCTTTTCACTGAAAACGAGGAGTTCCATCTAAGTCCTCAGTGGTGACGACGCATGTGCATTTTGATTCTCAATCGAGGATAAACGAAGATGTCTGCGGGCCACAGCATCCACTTACCATCAGGTGGATTGTGTGCTTGTTAGTCACCCTTATTTCCTTAAAAAAGCGTACTATTGGACGTAAATGTATGATGTATATAAGTATTTTCTCCTTAGAGATTTTCTCTTAATTGATAACTGATTGTTTCCCAACAAAGTGTTGTTAATACGTTGCAAGATCGATGTTTTTGGATATGAAGCATCATTAAAAGTAGTAAAATATACTACCTTTTATGTATCGTATTGGGTCCAATAAAAGTGATAGATATTGTTTCTATGGTTCATGCCAACCTAGTACTTTCCGATGCTCTCCATTATCGGAAATTTTCCGCTTAGTTTTATTTATATTGCAAATAAATTTATGAGGAAATTTCCTTCCTGTTTGCCTGTCTTATTACTCAAACCAACACTTGGTCATATTTTTCCTTAAAGATAAACAAATCAATGAATAATACATATACTACACATTTTTACTTAATTATTAAGCAATTTTTATAATCAGTTTTATATAAATTTATTTCCATTATCCGTCAGTATATTAAAGTCCACTTCTGAACGGGCCTTTCCCATACATTGCCTGATAGTATCCCCTATATTTGCCATAGTTGCCACGCTTGGCGAGCGGGTTGGCAACCGCAGTTTTTTACTTTTAGTCGTTACTAGGAAGTCGCTGCATCCCATCTCCTGATTTTTTCCCTCTGTCGCCTGGGATGATATCCTCCCATGGCATGATATGGGGTAGTGGATATTGTTACAAGCGCTATTACACGGGATAAAATTATTTGTTTTAGATTATTCCTCATAAATAAATATAAGAGCTCCGTACTACTATTAAACAGAACTTAATTAGTTAGTTTTTAAAAGTTGTTTATAGTTTAATAAGTGTTTTTACAATACATAAAACAACAAGTAAGAAGTTCTACTCAATTTTCGAATTTCTGCTAAAGTTATTTTTTTTAGACAAAAGCGATTGATTTCTAAAATTTAATCTAAAAACAGTCCAGGAGAATGGTATGCCGTATCAACGCAAGAACTAAAGTAAATTATTTTGTAGAAGGAAAAAGAATTTTGTATTGATATTAAAAACACAAAGTGAATATGATCTCTGGCGAGCGAAACACTTATAATATCCATCTTAACCGCGTTACGAAAGCAATAAAGAAGATAAATAGTGAAACGGCGCAACGAAGCACTTACACACAGCGACTGTTGTGTCTGCATTTCGTTTGTATTCAGAACGAACATAATGGGGATGATAAAAATGAACTTTCAAAATGCATTGGATAAATTATTTTAGAGTTTTTTCTCTTACAAGTAATCGATATAAGTAAACAACAACACCTTTAAAGTAAATAAAGATGAAATAGAGCTTGGTTTCACTAAGCCAGTCTATACTATTGCACCTCGATGTGAAACTATCATAGAGTGTTCTGTAAGAAATCCGGACATTAAAGAAGGACTTGTTCTCGATCAGAACCCGGTAGACTCGCTCCTAATAGCTAACTGCATCGTAAAAGTGAAATCATATTCAATAATTAATATTTCCGTTGTAAATACTTCCGAAAGCGAATTAATCGTCGATTCCAATCTAAAACTAACGCTACAACCTTTGGAAAATAAATATAATTATCAAATCTTTTGTACTTCTTCAGACGGTTCTAGAAATAACGCCCTTACTCGCACCGATCAAAGTCTTACAAGTAATCGATATAAGTAAAGAAATAAATTCGTTTATTAGATACAAACCCTACCACAAAACAAACAAAACTATTTAAACGTGGTGGAGCCATGCTGCAGCTATATTATGGTTGTACCACGAATGGGTCGGCTCGACTGAGGTAGGACCACGCTCTCACAGAATACCAGCGCAAAATAGCAGCTTAATGCTTCTATTTTGCTGGAAACGAGGCATTCCATCTTAGTCCTTAGGGGTGACAACGCAGCTTCATTTCGCGGATAGATGTAGATGTTTATGGGCCTCGACATCAACATAAACTGTGTGCTCGTTTGCGATCTTTATTCTATATAAAAAAAATATACTATCACAAACGATTACATGCTTAATTTTTACTGTTACCGTTACAGTACGCTGCTTGAAACAGGCCACCCCATTAGTTTTTATTAGAAAGACCATTCTGTCCGTCTTCGGTTTGTTTACCTCTGTCTCCTCTCTTACGAGACTCATGATACGATATAGGGTAGTGGATATTCTCATATTTAATTAATAAAGAATTATTTTTTAAAAATTTCGAGGGACACAGCTGAAGAATGAATGTTCGGTGCGACAAAAACGGCAATGAATATTTTTTGGTAAAAACTCAGAAGTAGGTTTCTGCAAAAACAATACTTAAAGAATCTTAATTGTCAACGCAGTCTTATGTTGGTTAGTGGCAGTGTAACAATACCCACTACTCCGCGTCATCTTGTGTCATAGGAGATGACAGAGGAAAATAAACCAAGGGATGATCAGCAGAGTCTTTCTATCTAGAAAAGAAGCCTCCTGCATATCTGTTAACACATAGCCGACGTAAAGCATCAACATTCCGGGAGATCTGCAGTTTGTGATGACTGTGATGAGCTTATGTGAGACTGCCCCAATCATTACATCAGATTTGATAGACCACAAATCCTCGCGAAAGAACATCGATTCCTACGAAGGATGATACGTGAGGCTATTGAAATTAACAAAAACATCCTAATTTCAATAGAGAAGGAGACTGGGTACAACCACCTGCTTGGGACCCTATAATTAATAAAATTAAAAATAAACCCAAGCATATCACTATAAGACTTCAAAACACAGAAAGTTATCTCTAATATCAGTAAGTTAACTCTAATTTCTGCGTTGTATATTCTGCGTAGATCGGACCAAAAACAATAATTAAAAAAACTGAAGGTACTCCGGATTAACACTGACATCGGGACGTCAGTCACCTCAATCCCCGGTGACCATGGGTGCTGGAAAGCAACCGAAACGTCGTGTATTAAAAATAAAATAAATTAAACGCGATAAAATCCGTAAAAGTACTTTTAATCAATGTGTAGTGTTAATATAAAATCATTAAAATTGATTTTTTTAAATTACTTTTTTTATAGGATAGGATGACAAACGAGCACACAGTCCACTTGATGGTAAGTGGTTGCTGTGACCCATAGACATCTACAGCTATCCTCGTTAGTGAATTAAAATGTAGATGCGTCGTCAGCCTTGAGGACTAAGATGGAGTGCCTCTTTTCCAGTAAAAAGGGTCTCCGGTTCTTTACACTCACAGCAAACACTCACACAGCAGAATTAGGCTGCCCCGGTCGAGCCGACCCATTCGTGCTAAAACTATACAACTAATATAGCTGCAGCATGGCGCTACCACGTAGAATACTCTCTCCGATATTTCATATTCAACGTCATAATTTGATGAAATTTGGAACGCTTTGCATTTGAAACACAGAAAGAACACTATTACTCCTAGCGGAGTTTTGAAATTGGCGGGAAGTTTCAATGATGACCTGCGGGGTCAAGCAATTTTTTTCTAAAGAAGTAATGATACCATGGGTTCCGTTGTAGAGTGGCGGCAGACCGGCGATAGGAAACAGGGTCAAAAGGACGAGACATCTAATATTGAGACCCAGATTTGCAACTAAGCATGGTACCTGGAACTGTATTTTGTCCAAAACTGTACTTTCACGGGTACAAACGTATACACAGTCTACCTGATAGTAAGTCTATAGACATATACCCACGTCTATCTTGTGAATCAATCGTGGGACAGTTAGCATACGTAAATTTCACAAGGACAAGCATCCAGACCCGGAATAATTGTTTGTAGGCCATACAAATACTTGTTCTGCGCGGGATTCGAACCTGCGGCCCCTATTACTGTAATTAATTGTTAAGCTAATGCGTCTACGAGCCGTCATTGTCGCCCCAAGGACTAACATTGAAACACAACAACGTTATGCGCTATATTTTACGCTCATAATCTGTAGTCCTACCCCGGTTGAGCCGAGCTGTTCATACTGCAGTCATAATATATAGCAGCTTGACTTGACTTGATATTGTTGTTTTATAACAATTTTCATCCACGGTCACCAGAGCAACCCCGTTTCAAAGAAATTCACGGAAATTCACATCGCTTCACGGTATCATACCTCATACTGCCTTACAATATTTTTATGTGATGTTTAAGCATTAAAATAGTTACATTTAATTTTAGAAATCTACAAGAGCTGGACCTTAAAAAGGTTTTCTATCTTTGTTACCAAAATTTCTACATAAAGTTACCTTTTCCAGAACGAGTTAATTTGAACGTTCAAATGCGAACTTGAATAACCACTAATTAGCAATATTCAAGTCCGGGTCGATAAATGAAGTAACTCGCAATAAATCATTATTACATTATCCAATAATGTACTTACAGAAGAGGTTGCAAATGGCAAAAATTTTGGGTAAATTTCGAGTTCTTTATTATGGTAATCATCACAATCACAAAATCATTCATCAGGTCAATATAAAGAACAAAGGACACAACGAACTTGCAAACAATCACCTAACGGTAAGTCGACACGGTTGGCAGATCAAATAGCATTGTTTCATTTTCATTGAATATTTATTTATACTACTATCTGTATCTGGCGGCGTGGCGTAAGGAAAGCTATAGGAAATGCATCGATCACTAATTTTTATCGGTGATCGATGAGGAAATGCCAAAAATAGTCGACAGATGGAGATATAACCATCTTGTAGAAGGTATATAAATCAAATCGCCGAAATCGGTCTGCTGGGGACCTTCTAGCGTATGCCACACACGTATGGGGCGAGGCACTCGAGAACAGTGGGGAAGCATTCGCTGTTTCCCTTGATGTATCAAAGGCCTTTGACAGAGTTTGACACGCAAGCCTTCTGGCTAAGCTTCCAGTGTACGGCTTATCCCCTTATCCGATTGACTGGATAAAGGACTTTCTGAGTGAACGGTCTATCCGGGGCGTCGTCGATGGCTGCTCATGCGATCCAGTAACGACTAACGAAGGTGTTCCTCAGAGGTCCATTCTCTCCGCAACTCTCTTCCTGCTGGATATAAATGATTTGCTTATGCCCGATATCTATGGGTACGCAGACGACAGCACAGTTGTGGAGAGATACCAACCAGGTCCTCGGGCCAGTCGGGATCAAATCCAGTCCGACAGAGAAACTATGGTATAGTGTGTGAATCTTACACTAAAGACAGTCTCCGTATGGGGCGAAACTAATCTTGTGAAACTCAACGCCTCCAAAACACAAGCGTGTCTTGCTCATCTAGGCTCCTTCTTTCCGAAATGTATCACTGGAATACACCGACCGCCTCCAGTTGCTGGGGCTTGAGATATTCTCGAATCTGAACTTCGGACGGTTCATTGAGTCCAAGGTTAAAGCGCCTGCAAGGAGGCTAGGAGACGTTGCAAAGGTGCGGCGATACTTCACGCCGGGACAGATGCTTACTTTATATAAAGCGCAAGTCCAGTCGTGCATGGAGTATTGCTGCCATATATGAGCTGGTGCTGCAAAATGTCACCTAGCGGCCTTGGACTCAATGGAAGGTCGCGCTAAGAGGCTTATTGGGCACCCGAATTTGGTTGAAACCAATCTTACTAGCCTTTAACAACGGCGCAAAGTAGCCAGCCTTTCGGTCTTCTACAGGATGCATTTCAGAGAGTGTGCGCAGGAATTGCATAATATAATTCCTCCCTCTCCCTTCCACCATCGGACAACCAGACGTTCGGCCAGTCTCCACCCTTTCGTTGTTGACTTACCACGGATTCTAACCAAACGGTTTGCGACGTCGTTCTTCATGCGTACAGCACAGGAGTGGAATAAGTTGCCAGCGTCTGTCTTTCCATCCGATCATAGTGTGGGTGTCTTCAAGGCAAGAGTGAATAGGTTTTTGTTAAGTAAGTGCGCTTTACCATCTTAAGCTACATCGCCACTTACCCCTAAGTGGGATTATAAGCTAATTGCTGGCTTAGAATAAATTAAAAACATACCAGGCGTAAAATAATTAGGCCTGCGATGGGCAACATCGTAATGATGCGAGACACCTATGTATGCATGTTCTGGCTCTAAGCGCCTGGTATTGCGACCGTAAATCCACCAACACTAGGAACAAACACGACCTGTTGCTACCAGTTTCTCGACTCCACAGAGTCGGTAATTATTTCTTGGGGTAATGTATAAGCTGTTACAACAAAGCCCCAGTAATATACAAGGTCTCTCTATTACCAAGTTTAAATATCTAATTAAAAAAAAACTGTATAAAAAGGGTTATTATGATATAAATGAATACATGGTTAATAATAACCCCCGGGAATGAGGTGGTCGCTTCCGAGCTATTTCTAAAATAAATTTTGTAAATATTTTGTGACGTTGTAAAATTTATTTTTAAAAAAAGTCCCGCTGGGTTTCTTGCTGGTTCTTGCCAGGACCGAGGTTGTTTTTTCGAACCAGTGGTAACGTAAAATATTGACTTTCAATAAGAATTACTTGTAATCTGTATTGAATAAAAATTATTCTATTCTATTCTATTATATTCCCACCAAGCGTCATGTTAAGACAAATAAATCAATCAATCCAATAAATATTCTTTATTTCACACCAATAAACATTAAAACGAAACAAAATGAAATAATATACAGGGTTATTTTTCAGAGTAGCCAAATTTTAAACTCGAAGTAAAATATATAAATAATGATATATTATTATTGCAGTTTTTGAATATACAAGTAAATAAGGCTTCTACTTTTATTGAAATTATCCCAAATTGAATGCCCGCCCAATTCCCCTGATATTGCAGATATACGTGGGCGACGGTGATCACATACCAATACCATCGGGTGAGCCATAGGTTCATGCGCAAAGTCATTAAATATTTAGACCGGCGATGGAAACATAAATTAAAAATGCTAAAGGACTTGCGGTGATGAGTTTTGGTGAAAACTTGACCGTAAGCGAAGTGTTACTCTTGCATGTTGGTTAAGTGAACGTAGCGCAATTTTGTGTATTAAAAATATCTTCTTAATCTTATAAATTAATAATGGAAAAGATTAAACATGTACTGGGAGGCTGATACTTAAAAACCTTAAGTTATTGTCATGTTTTCACGCCATCGGGAACAGAAAAATTTTTATTCAATATAAATTATAATAATACATAATACATATAATTTTGTTTAACTTACCACTGGTTTGAAAATAAACCTTTGTCTTGGAAAGAATCAGCAAGAAATACAGCGAGATTTTTTAAAATTACAATAACATCGTCATCAACTATCTTTTTTTTACGATAGGGTGACAAACGAGCACACAGTCCACCTAATGGTAAGTGGTTACTGTGGTCCATAGACATCTACATCTATCCTCGATTACGAATCAAAATTCAAAAGCGTTGCCACCCGTGAGGACTAAGATGGAATGCCTCGTTTCCAGTAAAAAGAGTCTCCGGTTCTCTACACTCACCATACGAAACACGGCAGCATTAAGCTACTATTTGACGCTGGTATTCTGTGAGAGCGTGGTCCTTCGCCGGTCGAGCCGACCCAAGTATAAAATATCTGTTTGATTATGACTGACTTTTACAAAAACTTCGCAATGTTACGCATTGAAGAATATTGTTAACAAATTATTATTCTTAAGGGATAATAATGGTCAAAATTATAAATCGAGCGTGTCTACTGAAAAGAGCAATGTCAAATTTAAAACACATACAAAAAATAGAAAGATATATCTGCGTACATTTCAATTGACGCAAAAACCAAGCCGAAACCATGCTCATATAATTGTAAGAACAGGAACATAATTACACAATTATGCATTTCAAATAATTTATACGTGTTAGAGCTAGGCTGCAGCTATATTATGGTTGTAGCATGAATGGGTCGGCTCGACCGGGGAAGGACCACGCTCTCACAGAATACCAGCGTAAAATAGCAGCTTAATGCTGCTGTGTTTCGTATGGTAAGTGTAGAGAACCGGAGACCCGTTTTACTGGAATCGAGGCATTCCATTTTAGTCCTGAGCGGTATCAACGCATCTGCATTTCGATTCCTAATCGAGGTTAAATGTAGATGTCTATGGTTCACAGCATCCACTTAGCATCAGGTGCACTGTGTGTCAGCCTTATCCTATGAAAAAAAAACAAATAACAATGATTATATAGAATGAATTTTACTATCATCAGCTTCATGAAGACATGTTAAAAACAAGGCATACAAGGTGAGATAGTAGCCAAGCAATGACATAGAAAAGTAAAAAAAAAAAATTATACCAGTCAGTAAGTACAAAAACAATAAATTAAAGTTTTGTTCGGAAGATTTTTCCTAAGCGAAAATGTCTGCAATATTTGTTTTGAGACAAATTAATTTTCTCGTGTAAGCCGTCTAGCATTCAAATTAAAAAGTCTTTTAATATTCCATTGTGAAATGTGAAAGACTTTTATAGTGTCTAAAAGTCTAAGGGATAGGACATTTAAGAGAATTGCACGTTTTGTACGTGTTCTGATTTTCTGAATAATTTTGCTGTTTCAAATTGTATGAGACTATATATATATATATATATATATATATATATATATATATATATATATATATATATAAATGTTATAACTTCTAATAATTTTTAAAGTATATTTTTTAATGTGTGGGGGAATTATGTACTTGAAAGCCTTTTGAGTATCTCGCTCACGTAGCAAAACTTTCTATTAAGTATGTTTTAAAAGCAAATTTTAAAAAAATTACGTATTTATATAATGTTCAAATTATTTTGAAACTGAAATAAATTGGAAAAATTTTACATACTGAGCAGGGCCCTATTTGCTAAAAAAGTTTTATTTATTAATTGGAATCCGCATCAGAGCTCCAAGCTTCCACACATACTAGGCTGTCAGAGTTGTGTAGCAGGTATCTACATTCCAATGCCAGCCCCCTATCATTTACGGCAGACGCGCCAGCCGGTCAATGAACCGTTGAATGACAAAGATGGGAACGGGATGTTTAATATTGTCTCACTCTCGCATAAAGCATTTTCATTAATAATGAACGCCACTACTGTGGAGTTAAAGCTTCAATTTAGATGACGATATAAAACAGGATCCAGGTAAGTCTTGTAAGGAGCGGACAGCTGATTTCTTAGTTTATTCAGAACTCTATACACGCACATTAAGCTTTAACTGGCTTTGAATACTATACTTCTTAACGTAAGGTTCAAAATCTACATAGCATAATTTGCGGTATTTTTAAAATGAGATGAGGACCGTGAGAAATTCGGGAAGAAACATCTTCGACAGTACTAGGAATGTATAATGTTGACAGAAGTGTGATTCCCACGGATTACTTTCAACGGTTCGCACTGTCGATTTCATTTAATTGATATGCTGGCTTAACGTTAATTTTTATACATGGTGTTTAATTAAACACACGCAAAACTATAGAAGTCAATACATAATACATATATAACAATACATGTTACAATATATTATATGAATACATGTTAGTAAAAATTGTATAAGTATGACGTAATTAATTAAGCTGAGTAAGTGAGTCTGTTGATATATATATATATATATATATATATATATATATATATATATATATATATATATATATATATATATATATATATATATATATATATTACATAATAATATATGTAATACAATTTATCACAATAAGCTAAATCAATTTCATTCAGCCATGAAATAATTAATTCCTTATTTTTAAATTGGATTTGATAAATTCTAATTATAATTACGTACGTATCTTCAATAAAGGATTTCAGCTTCCTTACCAAGCTTATTTATATTTAAACTTGTTATCATTTAATAACCATGAAGTAAAATAAAAATCCAAAACACTAGCTTATAAAAAAATTTACTTCCTTACTAACTTCCTTCTTAATATAGTCATGCTCTATGTAAATTTGTGTTTTTTTGAACCGTTATTGGAAACGTATCGGTAATTTCCAATAATGGATAACGTTCGGAAACAACTAGGTTCACATGAACAAGGGAGAGCTCTTCCGAAGCGATCAATATACCAATATTCCACTCCCATAGTCCAATACGTGTATTATACGAGACAGGTGTGCACTCACACAGGAGTATCAGTGGTGTGAGTGATTTTTTTTAACTCTCTGCTATTACAGTTTTGGAAAGGCGGCCTAAGAAATTGAAGGGAGGTTTATTGTATTTTTCTTTACGGTTAAATACTAAACATAAAAATGTACCTTCTGTCATTAACAAGTATATGATATACGATTAAATTTAACAAGAAAAAAAAACAGCTGATGCTATTATAGAATTTCGTTTTGTAATCAAATACAAAAATGAGAGTTAGATTTTGTAGATTTTTACGTTTTAGTAAATTTGTGGATACGACAACGTAATAAAGATATTCATATATTATATTCATGCAGCAATCTGGAAAATATTACTTCTTAACTCCCCGCTGTAAAAATCAATGATTTTAAAAATCGGGAAGTTTTGGTTTCACCCCAGTTTTCAAAAATCGAGGTTGCATCACATCTTAACGTTTTGAGGTCCTAGGAAGCTATTCTGAGTATTCCGTCGAGGATGTCACTATGTCTGTATGTATAACTTTTGAACGGCTTGACCGATTTGAGCGAACTTGGTGGCGTTCGAAAAGGTTTCACCAAACTTAGATTTTCAATATTATTTCAACCGGTTAGGATCGGTAGATTTAAAAAAATCGCAAAAATAAAATTTTTCTTTTTTGAAACTTTTAAACAGATGTAATGAGCAATTGCAAAACCTAATTAGCTCTTAAAACATGCCAGACAACGTTGATTGCTGCGAACCGCTTCAAAATCGGTTAATGCGATGAAGAGAAATCTATGAAGAAAAATGTCGAAAAAGACTATTTAGGTAATCGTTTTTCTTATAATAAATTTTAGTATGGTTCTTAAAATACCTCGTCGTTGCCACCAATTACATCTAAATCCGTTCGAAAGTTATCGCTATCAAATATTTCGAATTTCGAAAAGAAAAATTAAAAATCTGTAGGAGTGTTTCTTTGGGGAAGTTAGGGTGTAATCCTATACTATTAAACGAGCGATTCTTGTATATATATATATATATATATATATATATATATATATATCCTATACTATTAAACGAGCAATTCTTGTATATATATATATATATATATATATATATATATATATATATATATATATATATATATATATATATATATATATAATCGGGATCTCGGAAACGGCTCCAACGATTTTCATAAAATTTAGTGTCCAGGGAGTTTCGGGGATAATAAATCGATCGAGCTAGGATTTATTTTTAGAAAATCTCTTTTTGTCCGTGTTTTTAGGCAATGAAAAACTGCTACAATATCGTTAGAATAAGAAGGTAAATTTTGACGGATTGTTAGTGATTATAAATAGCTTAATTGGTATAATGGTCGGTCACAGAATCTTAAAACCCCGGTTCGAGCCCAGACCGACCGACCGCCTTTTTTTAATTTTTTTTCATGTTCTTTTCTTTTTTGAGAAAATCTATTTTTTCGAGCCTTTTTTTAGTATTTTTTAAAAACACGA
The DNA here is from genome assembly GCA_036936625.1 of Parnassius smintheus behrii. Taxonomy (NCBI): domain Eukaryota; kingdom Metazoa; phylum Arthropoda; class Insecta; order Lepidoptera; family Papilionidae; genus Parnassius; species Parnassius smintheus. The sequence goes on along the minus strand of JAUPFT010000017.1, from coordinate 35,502,399 downwards.
AAATTTAAATTAAAATAATTGCACTCATGATTTTTTATTCAAATAACCAGTTACGTTTTTTCTGTTACGTCGCTAAGATCAAAAAATATTATTTATATTTCATCAGTATGTAATTTGTATCTAAATATAATTTCCAAAACACATGAATTAAAAAAAATCGAGCGAAAAATACCGAGCAAAGCTCGGTCAACCAGGTACTAATAAATAAAAACAAAATGCCATATCAGTTATTTTAATTATAATAAATGTTCAAATTCTTTGCTCTACAGTACTCTACATAATATTCTTACGAACGATCTTTTTAACGTCCTCATCCAACACACGTTGACGCTGTTCTTGTATTGTTGCGATTGATTTTGGTAGATTTTTTAGCCCCAATAAAAAAATCTAGTGGGTTCAGGTCGGGGCTATCGTGGTGGTCAGAAATTATTCTTTAAAAAGTAAAAATATCGTCATCTTCACAGCCCTCCATATTCGGTTCCCTTTAGTTCTTGTTTTAGTTCACGGATGAACAAAGGTCTACCTCTAGTAATGCCACAAACTATGGCCATGACTCATGAGCCATTGTAGTGTTATGCTGCTTACATATCATTTTACACTATTTTAAATTCGGTTTTTGATTTTCTACATTCGCCTCAAAACTGGATATTTTGCATCACCTTTATTTCCATAGGATCCTGTAACGTTTTTAAACCATAAGAACACAATAACAAATCATTTTCAATTCGTATTTTCACGTTATCAGCACTTTTTAAATCGGTGTCAATGGAGTCTACCTTTTTCGCTCTTTTATTTAGTTCTCCGTAACTATGCAATTTCGGGCTTCGTGCGCGCTGTTGCGCTACCTTTTTCCTATATCAATAATATCTCATTTTCACTTAAATCCTGCCGTTTCTCTATTACGAGCCTAAAATCAAAATTTGACATGTTTTGACATCGTTGTTTATCTGGTTGTCATGGCAATTTTTATTCAAATTCGTTACCGGCCTGATCTTTTTACTTCAATATTTCCACAAAAATACTCTTTTCCTCTTGGCCATTTACAAAAATTTGCTTTTAATTTAAATAATTTCAAATTTAATTTAAATAATTTCCCGTTCTTATCCCAGATCCGTCAAAAAGTATAAAAGCCGAACAATCGGCCAATAAAGGGGAGTCTCACTTCAACTTTCATACGAGAAGCTCCTCCTAAAAGCCTTATCCGCACTGCCTCGGGATCTTGCAAGCCTCTGCCTTCTCCTGAAGTCGTCGCCTAGCCACGCCTACGCCTCCACCTACTAGTGCCCGCGCTATCTTTGGCCGCTGTGCGTGCTTGCCTCAAGCGCTGCGTGTGCCTACTCCAGACGCTGCGTGTTCCTACTCCAGACGCTGCGTGTCTACTCCGGGCGCTGTGTGTGTCTACTCCGGGCGTTTTGTGTGCTTACTCCGGGCGCTGTGTGTGCTTACTTTAAGCGCTGCGTGTACCTGCTCAATACGCTGTGTGTACTTACTCCAGACGCTGCGTGGACCTACTCCAGACGCTGCGTGTCTACTCCGGGCGCTCTGTGTGTCTACTCCGGGTGTTGTGTGTGCCCACTCCGGGCGCTGTGTGTGCCTACTTCAAGCACTGCATGTACCTAGATCAGGCACTGTGCACCTACCATAGGCATAGCCTGTGCATACATCGTTTCAGTTCTCATTTATCTTTGTTATTAACTTTTTAAAAAAAAAATTGTAATTCACTATCATTACAGCCCATCATCACCTTCATACCTTTTTTTTATAAAAGAAACTGTAAATATCTTTACAAATTTTAAATAAATTATTTTCTTTTTGGTTGTTTCGTTGTTAGGTTAGGTTCTTTAGTTTTTAACTGTCGATTTACTACACCATATGAATTCATCTACTTCCTCCCGGCTTTTCAGGTCATCATTAAATATAGTGTGAGGGAGGGGAGAGGCTAAACTACGCTTACTGGTGCTAGGCTTCCACTCTTGTGAGCTGTTATTCTAGCGAATGAGTAACTCACTTTAGCTTTTTCAGGTCATCATTAAATATAGTGTGAGGGAGGGGAGAGGCTAAACTACGCTTACTGGTGCTAGGCTTCCACTCTTGTGAGCTGTTATTCTAGCGAATGAGTAACTCACTTTAGCTTAATGATCTATTGCTTTATGATGTATACTCTAGTTTTCGATTGTTGATTCTAGTAACTAATTGCTGTTGAGCCCATCATTACGGATTCTTTCACGCAGATAAACTCTGATCATAGTCCGCTCCATAGTTTTCCGATCTATTAATGTTTTTTTTACAGAATTGGGGTGACCAATAAAGACACATTCCACGTGATGGAAAGTGGATGCTGTAGCCCTTAGACATCTACATTTATCCTCGGCTAAGAATCAAAATGCAGATGCATTGTCACCCCTGAGGGCTAAAATGGAATGCCACGTTTCCCGCAAAAAGGGTCTCCGGTTCTGTACACTCACCATACGAAACACGACAGCATTAAGCATATATTTTACGGTGGTATTCTACGAGAGCGTGGCCCTATCCCGGGTGTACTACAACCATAATCTAGCTGCAGCGTAACTCTACCACATTGAGAAAAATATAATAAACAAACTATTTTTAGTCTGTGCATTAATTTTGTTTAAATATAGAACGTTTATTTAATGCGTTATGATTGTGCGTACTTTGATCTTGTTCTATTGAGATGCGTTCAGTAATAGTTGTTGTTATGATTTCAGTCACTAATCCCAGTGTTCGTACTTGTACTTTGATTGGATCGGCCACAGTTTTATGACAGGGTAGGGTATGGCAGTGGCTCAACATTGTATTTCATTCCTACGTGGTTGGTTTGTACTGGTGTACATTGTGAAACATTGTAATTCTGTATCTATGTTAGTCTTCTTGCACTGCAACGTGACAACTCAGTAAAGCTGGCTTTGTGTTTGCCGTGGTTGCGGACCGGAGGTTCGATCCTCGCACGGTACATGTGTTTATATAGACTTCAAATAATTGTTTCGGTTCTAGATGTTTTTCTAGGTGTTACTTTATTTAGTTAACAAGCTTAATGGTTAAAAGAATAGTTTTAAAAACCGAGTGCGTAAATCAGTACACCGAAAAGAGAAAAAAATTATAACCTATGCCAATTCCTCAACAAAGACAAATTTAAAGACATCCTACGTGTTATCCATCAAGCCCTTTAGGCTACAGAGCGTGCCAAAGAAATAAATTCACAAAAACACATACATATAGGTACTCGAAAAACATCAAGCTACACAATGTTTTCTTATTGAAACATATATACTTTCCTAGGTCAGCCAGGACAAACTAATTAAAAAAGAACATATTGTGTTTGATCAATTATGTGTTTGTCGGTTTTTTTTTATACTTCTGATTCTTGCTAAATTGTAAAAAGTGGATGACTATTATTGGTCCTATCTAATGACTATGTAATGATAAGAATAATGTATTACAGAAAGCTGTTTTTATTCCTATAAATAAATAATTTATAGATGCGAGATTTTGGTTAATCGTTGGTCTATATTACTCTTTATTTTTTCTTTTTTTTTTTACAAAACGTTATCTCTACACTAGGATTCGCTTCTGAATCGTGGGGGCAGTTTACAAACATAAATTTCATAAGGACAAACATCCAGACCCGAAACAATTGCTTGTAGGCCATAAAAATACTTGTTCCGTGCGGGATTCGAACCCACGGCCCTTAGTGCTGTAACTCATTGCTAAGCGATTGCGCCATGGAACCGTATAATCTAATAGGCCACCAATTTGGTTCGCTCACTTTTTGCCACGTTTTTAATAAGTAACTTTCTTGTGTGTCTGTCGTTTCGGATAAAACTTCGCAACTGAAATTTCGAGCACTTTACGATGAGCTGAAAACTTGAAATTTTGAAGATAGCTCAGAATTGGATAACAATGAAGCCATACGAAAAAAAAACGTAGTGTATTATTTGTTTTTAGTAAAAAATTAAAGAAAAATCACTCGTTAATCATTCGTGACGTTACCTGTACTATTATGTATTTTGTGCTGGAAATAACAAACGTTTGCTACCGAGCAATCACGCCCCTCGGAGAAAATAAATTGCAAAGGAATTCGGGCTACCATAACGTCCAATTTCGATGGATTAACACAAATTCAGCTAATAGCGGGGAAATAACTGGCCCACTTTGCAACTCCGCTTTAGGTCAGCGGGATCCGAAGATAAAGTGGCTGATCGACATAACTGTGTTTATTGCACACTAAACTTGTTTTTAAGAACGCGCCTATGGGGTCAGGCACGGAAGCGTTATTTTATATTGAATAATGGACGGTCAAAATTGTTCAATCTAGGTAATGCCATAAAAAGTTACTTAATATCTGGTTTTAGGGCAGTTACAAAAGTAAAATAACGGGATGATTTTTTTTTACAGAATTAGGGTGACGAACGACCACGTAGTCCACTTGATGGTAAGTGGATGCTGTGGTCCGTAAACATCTTTTATCTTCGATTAGGAATCAAAACGTAGATGCGTTGTTACTCCTGAGGACTAAGAATGCCTCGTTTCCAGCAAAAAAGGGTCTCCGGATCTCTACACTCAACATACCAAACAGAGCAGCATTACGCTACTATTTTACGCTGGTATTCTGTGAGAGCATGGTCCTTTCCCGGTCAAGGTGATCCATTCAAACTGCAACCGTAACATTGCTGCAACATGACTTTGATGGACTAATGAATGAATGAATAAATGAAATATTGTTTTTTTTTTGTTCCAGGTTAAATCCATTTTGGTCTACCACAGAACGCAAATAAAGATTTATATTGTGCGTACCTTGTTCCCACAACTGTATTCTGAACGACATTTGCTGGAAAAAAAATATATATATATATATATATATATATATATATATATATATATATATATATATATATATATATATATATATATATATATATATACTCGACATTAATGACCTGTAGTTTTATTAAAGCAATTCCTGCAAAATTGATTTATTAACTGGTGCACAAAGAAAGACTTTGTGATCATTTATGTGCTCAAGTTTTTGGAAATTTGAGTTGATATCGTAGTCCGGTCGTAGAATTTGACAGATCGTGATCTGCCTGAGCACGAAACACAGTAGTATAAAGCTGCTATTTTACGCTGGTATTCTGTGAGAGCGTAGTCTTCCGCGATGGAGCCGACTCATTCGTGCTACAAGCATAATATAGTTGCAGCTTGGCTCTACCACTTACTTAATTTCGCTTGTTGAATTGTTTTTTTTTTTTTTTATAGAAGAGGGGGGCAAACGAGCATGCGGCTCACCTGATGTTAAGTGACTACCGCCGCCCATGATCAACCGCAACACCAGGAGAATTGCGGGTGCGTTGCCGGCCCTTTAGAAAGGAGTAACCTCTTTTCTTGAAGGTCCCCAGGTCGTATCGGTCCGGAAAAATCGCCGGTGGTAAACTATTCCACAGAGAGGTTGTACGTGGAAGAAAACTCCTTGTGAAACGTACAGTGGTGGACCGCCAAGCATCCAGATGGTGTGGATGGTATCGGGACGTTTGCCGTGTAGTGCGTTCACGAAATTTGGCGGCTGGGATTAACCCGAACAATTCCTCAGAGCACTCCCCGTGATAGATGCGATAAAATACGCAAAGAGATGCAACATCTCTTCGCAGCGCCAGTGAATCGAGCCGATCGGAAAGCACTTGGTCGTCGACGATTCGAGCCGCTCTGCGCTGGATGCGGTCAAGTGGAAGGAGCTGGTACTGGGGAGCCCCAGCCCAGAGATGGGAACAGTATTCAAACTTAACTGGAATAAAAACATAGAAAACAAAATCAACAAAGCTAGTATAACTTTCTGGCAATGCAGAAACATGATTGGCAAAAGATGGGGACTGACGCCAAAAATCATACTGTGGCTTTACAAAACTGTAATCCGGCCCATGATCACATACGGCGCTCTGGTATGGTGGACCAAGACCAATGAAGCCACCACAATTAAGAAGCTTCAGCGCTACCAGAGACTGGCATGTATGGCTGCCACAGGCTGCATAAGAACTACGCCAACAGCAGCCTTGGAAGCGATGCTGGAGCTAACTCCGCTTCATCTACATATACAACAAGAAGCGACTTTAGCTGCCATCAGACTCAAGACCCTAAATCTTTGGAGTAAGAATAGTGTCCCTCATACAGGCATAATTGATAGAATCTACTCAGCAATTCCTATCCTACAAGCCAAATACGATAGGATTCCTAAACAATTTGTTTTCGATAAGAAATACAAGATACAATTAAATGAAAACAACCAGCCGGAAGGATTAAGCCCAAAAGAGCTTAGAATTTTCACCGATGGTTCTAAAACAAAGGAAGGTGTAGGTTCTGGAGCTTTCTCTGAAGACCTCAATATTCACATATGCACACCGCTGAGTACCTATAACACGGTCTTTCAGGCGGAATGTATGGGTATCATTCAAGCGGCCATAGCAATAGATGCTAGGAAGGTTAATGACTTCCCCATCAGAATACTGACCGACAGTAGGGCGGTACTACAAGCTCTGAGTTGCAATGGGGTGAACTCGGGACTAATATATGAATGCCATCAACGATTAAATGAGGTATGTAAAAACAACAATGTGACTCTACAATGGATAAAGGGACACAGTGGATCCAGAGGCAACGATGCAGCGGACGAACTGGCCAGAAGAGGATCGGCTCTGGTCACTATAGGGCCGGAACCAATCATACCAATCCCCTTTGGTAATGTTCGTTCAATGGTACGTAGACACTTCACTAATCAACACGCTCAGCTTTGGAAAAATCTAACAGACTGTAGACAAGCTAGGGAGGCCCTACCTGTAATAAACAGTCGCTTAACCAAAGTTCTAATGAGACTGAACAAGCCGCAGATAAGGATAGTAACTAGTGCTATCACAGGACATGGCACCTTTAACAAACATCTATTTACTATAGGTGTTACAGATAGTCCCCTGTGCAGGGCATGTATGGGGGAGGAAGAAACGGCGGCCCACGTGCTACTGAAATGTCCGGAGGTCGCTACGTACAGGGCTAAACATCTCGGCACGCCGGGATCACTCCCCGAAGTTGCATGCAACATCAAAGGACTGTTGAGCTTCTTCGGGGAGATCTCATGGCTCGAATAATCACATTATTCCTGCCCACACGCAAAATACGCGCAGAGACGTGGAGTTGCGGAAAACAGCCCGTTGCAAACTAACTAACTAACTAACTATTCCATGTGCGGCCGAACCTGCGCCTTGTAAAGTTGCAGGCGGTGTGCCGGCATGAAATACTGTCCCGCTCTGCTGAGCACGCCAAGCTTTTTAGAGGCCAATTTGGCCTTCCCTTCCTAGTGACCACGAAACTGCACGTCACTCGATATGTCGACGTCGAGGATTCCGATACTGGCTGAGGCAACAAGGGGAGTGCCTTGAAACTGAGGGGATACGACAAAGGGGTTCTTTTTAGCGGTTAACGCGCAAACTTGTGTCTTCTGGGGGTTAAACTGGACTAGATTTAGTCGTCCCCAATCCGAGACTCTGTTCAGCAAAGACTCGACTTCAGACACAAGTTTGTCCCGGCACTCGGAGACGTTTTCCCGAGAAATATTGGCTCGGCCGGTGTAAAGAGCATCACCAGTGCTGTCATCCGCATAGCAATGAATGTTACGGGTATGCAACATATCATTGATATGCAGAAGAAACAGCGTTGGCGATAGCACACAGCAATTGTTCGTTTTTTCTAGAAGAGGAGACAAACGAACGAGAGTTATATAGACCGCCACCCATGAAAAATAATAGTGGATAATTATAATTTCAATACTACTATACATTTTTTTAATACTTAGATAAAAATTTTTTTGTTCGTAAAATTGATGTTTTGCAGGTAGCAGCAACAAATAAATATGTATTTTCTTTCTTTTAAACACTCAGTATTGTACCAATATTCCCGTTGACAAGCTCGCTTATCATATGACATTACTGGAAGTAATTTTTTCCTGTGTCTTGTATTCTGCGTCTTTTGTCACTATACAAAGTATTGATTAAAACTACTTTTACGGATTTTATCGCGTTTTATTTATATTAATTTTAATACCCGACGTTTCCAGCACCCATGGTCACGGGGGAATGAGATGACTGACGTCACGACAATAATTAAAAAGCTGAAGGTACTCCGGGTTAACTTTGACATCGGAACGTCAGTCACCTCAGTCCCCCGTGACCATAGGTGCTGGAAAGCACCCGAAACGTCGGGCATTAAAATTAATATAAAAAAAACGCGATAAAATCCGTAAAAGTAGTTTTAATCCATGTACAGTGTTCGCGTAAATATAAGAAATCATTACTATACAAAGTAATAAATATGTATTGGTACAGAATCTCTATAAGAGCCGTGGTAGCTCAGATGGTTAGCGCTCGCTTTAAAATTCACAGTACGCGAGCAAACCGCGTTTGATCCCCGCCGGCACCAGTGAAATTGTTAATTGCAGTTTTGAGTGCTGATTTAACACGTGCTCGGCGGTGAAGGAAATATCGTGAGGAAACCTGCATGTCTGAGACATAAGAAAAAAAATTCTAAGACATGTGAAGTTCGCCAACGCGCATTGGGGCAGCGCGGCGGACACTTCTATGCCCTAATACTCTCTCAAAAATGAGAGGAGGCCTGTGCCCAGCAGTGGAACGTATATAGGCTGTAACTTTACTTACTTTTACAGAATATATAGTCTATGGTCAGCAGTAGACTTTTGTAGACTGTTTGGGTGGATGGTACACAGAATGCTTTGGTGGTTTGGACACGTGGAAAGAAAGAATGAGGAAAGAGTGACAAATCAAATTTATGTTGCGGAAGTGAGTGGCAGAATTGGGAAGGGACGTGCTAGATGAAAATGTATAAATCAAAAGGGCAATATATTGAAGATGGGCCAAGTTAAATGTACCCTTAACCGACGAGCATGTATGCGTAGATATATCGACCTGAATGAAGTAAGAGGCGTGTGAGGATCGTGCTAAATGGTAGTTCGTAGTTTCTGCCTACCCTTTTCAACAGACGTGAGAGTTAATGTTTTATGTTACGTACGTTGTTGAATTAATTTACAGAAAAAAGTATTAGCGGTCAGTCGCCGTAGAGTCTACATCACCTGAAGATGCCTCTTGTAGAGGCGAAACACGTGTCGTATTTGCGTCGATGATGTCTTTCCTGGAATAGTGGTGTCGTGAGTAACGGTGCCGGGAGTAATGGTGTTGGGAGTAGTGGTGCTGGGACTAGTGGTGACGGGATTAGAGTATGCAATTGAGGGAGGGCGGGAGGTACTTTTCGATCAAGGTAAGACACATCATTGTATTTAATTAAGCGGATGGTTGCGAATTAAATATTAATGTCTTTAGAAAAAAGTATGTCTTCTTCCTTTTTTCAATACCAAAGAATTTATCTGAGTCACCGTTTCCCTGCAAATGTTTAAAGGTCCGTTTGAAATCAATCATATGCATCGTGAAGAACGATTGAACTCTACCTTGTACTGAGCGCCAGATCACATTTTATATATTTACCTCAACCACCGGAGTAGTTAACCTTATATTAATACCACATGGCGATGGCAAGAGTTGTAATTATCCTCGGGGGTTTGTGAATGCGGTTGCGGATGATGAGGTCTCGGATTCACATCTCGGGTCAGCCCAAAATCAGTTATTAGGTTTTCTGTATAGAAATTCTCCGTAGCAGTCTGGAGTCAAGAACTTGGCGTTGTTTTACCCCCATACCTCGCAAAGCACGTTACTACGGTTTTAGGTCCTGCATCTGATCTCTCTCTCTCTCTGGTCTTGCTGAATAACCGTTCTATCGTGCTATCAGAGTGAGGAAATGAGAATAAAAGAAAGAATGAAGAAAATATTTAACATCGCAATGAAAAAATATAACACGAGAGAATTAACTTCTGCTGTACTAACTCGCAGCAAGGCTGATTTTCAAATAAAGCCTAAATATTGACTTCACTTGTGAGTGCACTCGTGCTTGCGCATACACTAGGGCACTATAATTACGTCTTAGATGGCTAGTCGCCACTGAGACTGGCCACCGTGAACGAAATTTGGTCTGGAGAACATTATTGAAATTAGTGTATTAGTTAAAATTATTTTTTTTTATTATGTGCGAGCAGCTATGCAGGTCTAGGTAAAGAGACCAGTATCACTGCGACCTAGAAGATCTATTGTGATCGCTGCTATGGCTATTGTTCACTGCTAAGCCCTATGTCTTCAATGAATCGAAGGAGATGCTTAGCCGTGAGCAATTTCACTTCTTCTTGGCGGAGTAGATAGTGTCCCAGATGAATGTTACGTTTGCGCATTTAGGGCCCGCAAACGGTTAGGATGTGTAGAGGCGTTTCTTCCGTTACGGAACAGAACCGACACATCCTTGAGTTGCTTAGTCCTAGGATGGACATGTGCTTTTTAAGACAACAGTGTCCAGTTAGGGCTCTTGCCAGAATGCGCAATTTATTTTTACTTAATCCCAGGGCTTCTGAAGCGAATTTACGTTCAAAAGCCCGGATTAAGGTTTTAGAATGTTTTAAGCCTGGTGTGTCAGACCAGATCTTAAGTGATTTATTGTGGTAAAGAGTTTCAAGAGCCAATCGGGCTAGGCTTCTTGAGATTCCACAAAATGGCTCGGGTCCAAATTGTGTGCACTTTGAGCCCTCCCGTGCAAGTTTGTCGGCAAATTCGTTGCCTACAATACCCTCGTGACCCGGAACCCATCTTAAAACGACCCTGTTTTTACAACCCAGGGCGTTTAAACGGTTCACGCAGTCTCCAACTAGCTTTGAGTTCACTAAGTTTGTTCTCAGCGCTAGCAGTGATGCTTGACTATCAGAGTTTATGTAAATTTTATGGTTGACGTAGTGTTTTTGCAGATTGATTTCCGCACACCGAAGTATGGCGAAAATGTTCGCCTGGAAGATAGAGGTGTATCTACCCAAATTCATACTAAGTTTGAATTTGGGGCGTTCCCCTTAAATTCCAAAGCCTACGTCGAGGCCCATTTTAGACCCATCGGTATAACATATGAGGCTACCGACCTCACAGATAACCTGGCCATTCAGCCAGTCTTCTCTGGAGGGTAATTCCACTATATACTTTTTATCAAAAGTGTATAGTGGACGCATGATATTTGAGATCATGCATGCATAAGACCGGTGGATCTCAATCTGTAGGAGAGCAAGCTCAGACCGCCCTGGTCGTTAATCCTATACAAACTAGCCCTCGCCTCCTTGTCTAGATAGAGATCAAGGGGCGTTAGGCATAGAAGTGCCCACTGCACCAGGTTTGGCCTTATTATCTTTGCAGTCCTACGGCGGTCCTCATTGCAAGGCCTTCGTAGGGGTCTGAAAGAGTTCAAGGCTGAAGTCTTGTATGACCCTGGGAAATGGGTTGACGCTAGTAACTCCAATGCTTCTGTTTCACTATTAGTGAAGTTACCATCCGGCTTTTTAAGAAGCCCGATCTGATTAGGTTTAGCTTTCGATAGCATCTTGTGTAGTCTTGCACTGCGAGGCAAAGACTCAACTTCCTCGCATAGCTTCCTCCACGATGCTCTCTTGGCTTTCCTAATTTCTTTATTTTATTCAGTTAGGGCTGCACTATAAATATCCCACTCTTTGGTTTTCTTAGCCCTATTAAATAGTTTCCTGGTCTTTTCCCTAAGGTCTTTCAGCTTAGAATTCCACCAAGAAACTTTTCGGGTTGAGGTCTTGGTTTTGACGGAACAACTGTCCTCGAAGGCTTCACAGATACCTACGGTTACTGTCTCCGTCGCTAACTCTAGACCTTCTATTGTTTTGATGCTTTTAGGAAACGTTTCCAAATTCCACCTTAGGCTATCTCTATAGATATCCCTGGAGGTCGCTTTCGGATCCCTAAAAGTAACGGTTTCAAAGGATGGTGATGCTCCAATCACAAACTTAATGTGCTTGTGATCAGACATCGAGTTTTCGCTACTAACATGCCAGTCATTTATCGCCTGGACATGTTATTCGTAGCAAAGGTTATGTCTAACACTTCTTGCCTGGCACGCGTTACAAAGGTTGGTGTACAATCTAAGTTTAGGCTTACCAGGCGGTTGGAGATGAGAAAATCATAAAGTAACTCACCTCTTTCGTTGATGTTGGTGCTTCCCCAGGCTGTGTGGTGAGCATTAGCATCACAACCCACCACAAGTTCGGCGTTGTGTTTTCGGGCGAACTCCGAACTCGCTCTAACTCGATGGTAGGATCTGCGTTCTCGCCGGGAAGATAGGCTGAGCAAATGATTACTCTGGCCCCTGTGCATCTCTTGAGATTGGTGAAGGCTGTAACCAGGTCATCGTTGCAGTACTCTGGAACAGCTAAAAGTTCAATATTTTTATTATAAATTATACAAACTCTGGGTCTACTGCCTTTGGTATTAACAAGAATCTTACCGGCAGCCGCCAATCCCAGAACTTGACTGTTGGCAACCCAAGGCTCTTTTATAAGGGCGAGGTCAATGTTGTCCTCTGCAAAGCAAACCTCCACCAAGGCAGAAGCAGCTGCTGCATGGTGAAGATTTGCTTGGAGGACCCTCGTCTTACCCTTGGGTTCAGCCATTCATGGGCGTGGGGGGCAGGGGTCTTTTCCGCCTGTTGAGGACGAGGACGTCCTTTTCATGTGAACTTGTACCCCCGCCTTACCTTTCTTCGAACCGCTCCCACCTCCCCTCCCCCCAGGCCTGGACGACACCAGCGGAAGCCGTCGGACCGAGGCGAAATCTGCGCCCCAAGGCAGAGCTCGCGGTGATAGTGACGAAGACCCAAGGTCTTCGTCACTCTCACCGGTGGCGTTCCAGCCTCACCCCGAGAGGTGGAGGGCTGAGGGGATTGGGATTGGGGTTGGGGCGGTTAGGGCTCCATTGCCGCGTCAGAGCCTTCCCTGACTTTAAAAGTTATCATTTTAAAGCCAAGGATGACTGTGCCACCTGCCTTTCGAAGAGCCTCCGCCGATGGGTCGTCCAGAGAAAAGGTTACTAGGAACCCATTCTCCTCGTCCCTACGGTGGAGAATTCTCCAGAGCTCAGTATGGAGCCCTTCATTTTGTGCCCTCAACAGCACAGCCGCCTCCTCTGGAGAGTCGGCTTCGCTGCGGGGCAAGTAGGTAATGCCCAGCGTAGGCTTAGGCAGTTCGCCCTCGGGTATTACCGAGAGCTCTGCCTCCGGCCAGGGCTTTAGTTTTCCGATTTCACCCACAATCCAGTCCTGGATTGCCTTATTCAGGCACGTTACCAGAATCCAACCTAGCTTGGGTGTGAAACCGGAATATTGTGGGTCCATTCCCGGTTGCGACCCACAGGCCGCCTTAGCGATGGCCTGTGTTAGTGCCCGGTGGACCAGCCGCATCTGCTCCACACTCATAGGAATCGAATTGCGAATTCCTATACGCGCGGAGCCAGCTACGGCACTGAAGCTGAGCTTCTTCTCCTCCATTGCCAGCTTCACAGTCTTCCTGGGCTGGTTATTGGGGGACTCTTACTCAGACCGACTGCGTTCTTTTGCCTTCGGAACTGGGGGAGGCTTGGGCAGAGGAATTTCGTCCCAAGGCTTCTGGCAGAGAAAGAGGGCCTCTTCGGCTCCAATATCAGCTGCTATCAGCCTTCGGTACCTTTTCCTCGCAGCCCCACTAAGCTTATAAGGCCTAGCAAACTTTTTCTTTTCCCCTCCCTGGTTCGTTTTCGATTGTGGTTCGGCTGCAAACGTGCCCTCCACTTCACGGCTCGTCCCAGGTTGGGACGCACTGTTGCAAGGTATTGGTGAGGCTAAAAGAGCCTCTTCCAAACCTGCAGCTAATTCCATTAAAGGAGACTTCTCACTGTCTTTAACAAAATGTCGGTTTTCATCCATTTTGTTCCCACGAGTAGCTAGGGAAATACTTGGTCACCCCCGGCAGAGCTCCGCATGCCGAGAGAAGGTCTAAAATACTAGCCGAATCGCCCTGGTCTCGTGTAGGCACCTCCAGCCACGCATCCATCGGCACGGTACGCTTGACACCTTGAATTGGGTTGGGATAGGAAAAGGGGGAGGGATAAAAGAAAAGAAAAAGAGGATCGTCCGAGTGTTTCTGTTCTGTCTGTTTCCTATTGAACCAGACCAAATAACAGGCGGCAACTACGTGAAGGAGAACTCCTCAGACTTGCCCTGGGGATCAACACGACCTGCGCTCTCCCCCAGAGCCATACGCCAAACTGCTTGCCGGATAGGAGAGCAGAATAGGTGTTAATCTAGTACTATTTATAATATCAACGGTTAGGAGTAGACTAATCTCCGCCCTAAAATTAATAGGGGGGGTAAAATTAAAAGGTTGAAGGTGAAACGTGCACAACGTGCCCTTTTAAGAGTAATGGACAAAAAGGTTTCCCAACTGATAAACTTTACTCCATCAATAAAGTCCTGTCAGTGAGAAAGCTTATATTCTACTCACTTTATTAAACGACAGCATAAAACAGAAAAGGAGAAAAGCTGTTGTTGCAAATATTGCTAAATAAAAACAAAACTGTATTTGCTAGTAAACAATACTGCAACCACACATCACCTAATTTTTTTCCACCAGATTCTCTCTTTCCCCTTGATATTGAACACATTCTACAAGCATATGTTGGACATCTTCTATAATGTGATAAATATCGCAATTAGGCAAATCCACTTTTTTCATCAAAAATACAATTTTTTTATCTACTGGTATCTGGTACTACCCCGTACCCAGAACTTAACCAATGAGTAACAATAAACATAATTAATTATTTATGTACTAGTGCTATGAGACTTTTTTTATAGGAGAGGGGGCAAACGAGCATACGGCTCACCTGATGGTAAGTAATTACCGCCGCCCATGAACAACTGCAACACCAGGGGAATTGCAGATGCGTTGCCGTCCTTTTAAAAAGGAGTAGGCTCTTTTATTGAAGGTCCCTAAGTCGTATCGGTTCGGAAAATCTGGTGGTAGTTGATTTGATTTGACACAAGGAAGTTGTGCGAGGTAGAAAACTTCTTTTAAATCGTTTAGTGGTGGACCGCGAGTCATCCAGATGGTATGGATGGTATCGCGAGTTTTGTCGCCATGTGCGATGGAGTAACTGTGCGGCTGGAGTTAGTCCGAACAATTACTCAGAGCACTCCCCGTGGTAGATGCGATAAAATACGCAAAGAGATGCAACATCTCTTAGCAGTGCCAGTGAGTCAAGCCGATCGGAAAGAGGTCGGTCGTTGACGATTCGAACAGCTCTACGCTGGATGCGATTAAATGGAAGGAGCTGGCACTGGGGAGCTCCGGCCCAGAGATGGGAACAATACTCCATGTGCGGCCGAAGCTGCACCTTGAAAAGTTGCAGGCGGTGAGCCGGCATGAAATACTGTCCCACTCTGCTGAGCCGACTGATAGTAAGACACTAAAGTCATATTTTTCTTATCTTTATTGTTTCTAATAAGTTACTTTATATCTTTAATGCCATTGTAATAGGCTATGGAAGAGCGAAGTTACAGGCAATAGTTTGCTTACTCGATGACTTCGATCACTGATCATAAAATGTTATAATTTATATGTTTGACGAATACATAATTTAATTTAAATAAAAAAAAATAATTTAAGTTGTTTCTAGTTTCTGTTAAGACTGGCCGCATAACCGAGGTAATTAACGGAACTGGTAATTACAGTCCTACATACTCTAAACGAATTACGAAAAGGAAAAAAATTGGGCTAAACAAACAATTAAAAGTACATTTGTGTAAGAAATTAGTTCAAGTCATAAAGCTATATATTTCATGTGGAAATGTTGCCTCAATAGGAAACGTTGACTTTCTTTTTATATACTTCGAAGGCACAGAGAATCAGAAAAATGGCAGAAGTAAAAATGTATCAATAAATTTATTGACACGGAATTAAAATATTCCGTGTCAGTAAACCTAAGTTAACAAATAATTAAAGTAGAATTTGCACAGCGAATATTCCTGATTCGAAAACAAACTTAGCTGCAAACGTGGTGGTTACAAATCTTATACAGAATTAAAAAAAATTAAAATGTTTATTTCTATAACAATGACAGTTGTTTTATTACAATCAAAGGTGGGGGCCAAACCTTTTATGTATTATATATAATTGTGCCAAGAGCGGGGAGATTATATATACACATATTGCTGTAGCTTCTACGCTTGGCCGGTGGGTTGGTAAACGCTGTTTTTTTTTTAGTTACAGTAGGAAGACGCATAGCTCTATCGCCTGGAACGGCATCTACGGGACGATATGGGGTAGGGAATATTCTTATAACAGCACTACATGTTAATCTGCAGTACATGTGTGACTGCCTCGTTGGTCTAGTGGTTGTAGTTGTGCGACTGCTGATCATGAGGTCCTGGGTTCGAATCCCGGGTCGGGACAAACAATCAATTATTGAGTTTTTCCCGCCTGATCTCTCTCTCTCTCTGGTCGTGTCGGTTTACCATCCCATCGGATTATGGTGGTAAGCGAATAGAGAGTGCACCTGTGCTTGCGCATACACTTGTGCACTATAATCCTGTCCTACGCCGATGGCTAATCTCCGTTGAGGTAGGCCGCCGTGGCCGAAATTTGGTCTGTAGGACACTACATGTAAAGAACCTTATAGTATAACATATTAAACGGCAACAACCAATACCTGTTTCTTGCACATCTTGGATGTAGTTTCGAAGTTATTTACATAAAAGACAAAGTATACATTTCAAATGCTAAACAATACGCTCACTAATACTTTATCGCGTTTATTAGGAAGTAAAAGGTTAAAATATCATAAGGTAAATATTACCTATATATATATATATATATATATATATATATATATATATATATAACACATATGTCACATAATATGCGATATTTGTCATAGCTATGATCTGTTAAGACATGCAATAAGTCGAAGAATGCAGGTTCTTTGGGGAATTAGTTCGGAAAAATAAGAAAATCCTTCGGGAAAAGTGAAAAAGCAGCAGTCAAGAAGAAAAAGTGTAGGGAAGTGATAGGGAAAAGTGGTTACTCTCTCACGGAACGGTTTGAAGATAATTGCTGTTTTATTCCCAAGTAATTCATCCCTAAAGTTATACAGTCCACATCGAAGAATTAAGGCGTCGGGACCGGGACGACTTCGGAAGACACGTAATCCCCGTCTGAACCTACTTGCTGAAAAAGAAAGAGGTTATCGCCCTAGTGTGTTACTCCGTTGCGGAGATCACATACGTTGTTCCCGAACCCAACGTAGGCGTTATAGGAGGCCGGATCGAGAGAAGCCTCGATTCCTCCCTTCTGTTTCTTTATCGAACGTTCCCGCTCGTCTGGTTCGTTTGAAATTGGTCCTTCCGAACCTGTTTCCTTTTCAATTCGTAAGTCTATGTTTAACAATGGACTTTTGGGCCATAATAATTATGATGATGATGAACCTATTAATAATTCATTGGTTATTATACAATATTTTAATTTGATTAATTTCGTCAATCTATATGAATGCTTTTGCTTTTTTCACTTGCCAACTGCCTTGCTATACATTTGTTCCACTAAGTTTCCGGTTGGCTGGTAGAAAATGCCACAATGTGGCATTTAATCTGCGCCTTGTACATTTGATACAAAAATGCTATATTAAGCTCTATAATTATAGGAACTGTGACGTACGCGATTTATGTATTTTTACAACAATATCTGCCTAGTCAATTAGTCAAAGTGCTTTTTCCGACGAAAAGCCCAGTGGTGCGTCAAAGTCTGCAGGTTTGAGAATGAACCTAACTGCACAATTTTAAAATTAACGAAGCGTCGCGCATCGTCCGTTGCACCATCAAAAGAAAAAGTATACAAAAAAGACCTTTACCACATTTTGCAGCAAGTGAATTAATTCCATCAAATTTAGTAAATAATTTTACGGCTTAGTAGCACAGCTATATTATATCAATTTTACCAAACTAAGTAAAAATTATTAATTAAAACTGCACCCACCCTTTTGTTTTTTTACGACGAAGAGAATATAAAATATTTTTTACATCAGTGACGGCGAAACCATATTTCTAAACCGTCCACCAGTTCCTTACCTTAGTATAACAATATGAAAAACCTAAGTATTAGTTATTCTCGCCTACCCACGTTGAATCTCCTATATCGAATAGTACCTATTTACACTTCGACAAGTACAGAAGCGAGTTAACTTTCATACCTGGCGAGTTAAGTTTGAACCTCGTTTGGAAGGCAATAAGCGAGTAAAGTAGCAAGTTAACGATTAAGTTGAACGCGATAGCCGGCAGAGCTATTTTTTTGGCGAGTTAATTGCGAAGTGCTGCCCTCCCGCGTGTCTCCCGCCACCCGCAACTAAACTCCTACTGGATCATTTAATTCTTGGCGTAATCTTAGAACCATCTTAAACGAAAAACAGAAAGTTTATGTAGTCTTGAAACGTCATACTCCAACGAACTCTATGAACTAATGTCCTTAACTAAACTCGCCACGAAGACATTGTTTGAACGCTACTGCCTACTTAACCGTTTACCGTTTACTTGTCGAAGTGTAAATCGGTCTTTATAGCTAATAATACGTTGAGTAAACAATATCAAATCTCATTCATAAATCTATTTCATAATATTGTTACAATTTAATATTTTCCACACTGTGCCACTTTTATGTGAAGGTAAGTGATTATACGTGGTAGAGCCTTGCTGAAGTTACGTTATAGTTGTAGTACGAATGGGTAGGCTCGACCGGGGAGGGACCACTCTCTTACAGAATACCAGCGTAAAATAGCAGCTTAATACTGCTGTATTTCGTAGGTGAGCTTGAGAACCGGAGACCCACTTTACTGGAAACGAGGCATACCGTCTTAGTCATCATGGGTGACGCTTCTGCATTTTGATTCCTATTTGGGGACAAATTTAGATGTCTATGGGCCACAGCATCCTCTTACCATCAGGTCGAATGTGTGCTCGTTGTTCGCCCTTATTCTATAAGAAACTGGCTGGCTGGCTACAGTACTCTATGGACACTGGCAAGTAACTTCAAACAAAGAACATATACGTTGTCACTCATGAGGACTAAGATGGAAACCTTGACAACTTGTAATTAAACTGGCTTTCCATTTTTTTATAGGATAGGATGAAAACGAGCACACAGTCCACCTGATAGTAAGTGGTTGCTGTGGCCCATAGACATCTACATTTTTCCTCGATTACGAATCAAAATGCAGATCTACTCTTCGGGCCAGAACTAATTAATGCAAGGACTTCTATTTGGCGGCACAAATAGAAAAAAGGGTCCGCAACCAGACAACACCATAGACAAAAATTTAAAAATTAAATAAAACTGCAATTAAAAAAAATACTCCTGTGAAGGGCTTGAAAGTCGTTAAACCTTATCGCGAGTATCTGAGGAATTTCTTTATATCTATTACGCATTATATATAACTACGGTTCAACGACCTAAGATTTCTTAATTAATGTGCGTCATTAAAAGTAGAAAGTGTTATTTACGACTAAACAACTTTCCTTAGGCGAAAATTATAGTCTGTTTCAAAGAAATTTCGAATATGGAATGACTACATCCGCTTACAACGCGTAAACAAAAACAAAGTTATCATAACAGTTTTGCGGGTTGTTTGATGAGTAATATTTTTCACTCTTTATTATTGTGGTTTCTTGTTTATGAGGAAGAACGGTTGTTTATGACATTTTGAATCACGGGACTTTGTTAATGTATCGACGATAAAGTTTAGAATCCGATTGTAGTCCAAGATAATGCCAAAACCAACGACTTCGTCTGACGTAATTTGTTAAATCTAAATCACGAATTCATCACGCGTAGGACGGACCTACCTACATATTATGTTTGAATTAGTGTTAAGAGCTGTGTAAGGTTTTGTGCATAGATGAAGAATCTGCGAAGTCATTTGACTTTTTGTAAAGTAAATTTCACTGCTAGGC
Source organism: Parnassius smintheus behrii (assembly GCA_036936625.1). Lineage (NCBI taxonomy): Eukaryota > Metazoa > Arthropoda > Insecta > Lepidoptera > Papilionidae > Parnassius > Parnassius smintheus. The sequence goes on along the minus strand of JAUPFT010000017.1, from coordinate 35,482,422 downwards.
ACAGAACTCTTATGTCTAAGATTTTGCAGCAAAGAAAAAGCGAAGAGTTCGCTGCAATATCACGATACGTATTAGCGGATTTCAACGGCGATAAATACTAGTACTAGCCAAATCATAAAATGGCAACACATGAAATGCTCAGGCAGATCACGATCTGTCAAATTCTACGACCGGACTACGACATCAACTCAAATTTCCAAAAACTTGAGCACATAAATGATCACAAAGTCTTTCTTTGTGCATATAAAATAAATCAATTTTGCAGGAATTGCTTTAATAAAACTACAGGTCATTAATGTCGAGTATATATATATATTTTCCAGCAAATGTCGTTCAGAATACATTGGTGGGAACAAGGTACGCACAATATAAATCTTTATTTGCGTTCTGTGGTAGACCAAAATGGATTTAACCTGGAACAAAAAAAAAACAATATTTCATTTATTCATTCATTCATTAGTCCATCAAAGTCATGTTGCAGCAATGTTACGGTTGCAGTTTGAATGGATCACCTTGACCGGGAAAGGACCATGCTCTCACAGAATACCAGCGTAAAATAGTAGCGTAATGCTGCTCTGTTTGGTATGTTGATTGTAGAGATCCGGAGATTCTTTTTAATGGAAACGAGGCATTACATCATAGTCCTCAGAGGTGACAACGCATCTGCATTTCAGAGAACAGTAGACTTAGTATCGTATATCTTCATAGGAAGATACATGATATAGTTGCCATAATTGGCAAGCGGGTTGTAAGCATTTTTAGCCGACTTCAAAAAAGCAGGAGATTTACAAATAGACGGTACGTTTTTTAACTGCTGACGCAAACAGTAGGGTCTTACTAACCCCCGACGCAAACAGAAGGATGTTATGTGTTAAACGTGGGTATCTGTGTATATGTGTGTGTCTGCCTGTGGCATCGTAGCTCCCAAACGGATTAATCGATTTAGATTTAGTTATTTTTTTGTATGAAAGGTGACTTGATCAGGAGTATTCTTAGCTTATGATTAAAAAAAATCTTTTATTACAGATGATTACAAATTTGGAGAAAGCTTAACCGGGATGACATAATAGGGACATAGGTTAGTTGAAAAAGTGGCTATCTGTAAGCAGTAAATAACAGTTCAAAACTCTCCACAACAGCGCTGGAGTAGCTACTGGGATGAAATGAACTTAGCAGTTGTCAACGGTTTGAAGTATGTTGGTAAACTGCTCAGTAGCTCTAAAATCTAAAATAATTTTATTTAGTAAATATAACCTCGAAAAAGTCGTCTATCCCACTAATACTTTTCGGCACGTTCTTTGAAATTTAGCCCGTAGCTATAGCGGCGCCACCCTTACTTAACGGTTTTCTATAGACACTTTTTAGTACACAGTCTGTACTCCTTAATTCTACACTCCATACTCTCTATGGGGCACTATATGGGGGCCTACGTTCAACAGTGGAAAGTCCACTCTCTATAGGCTGTCATGGAATGGGTAATGAAAAATGAAAAAATGGGTTATAAATTTTGTTCTGAAACTGAAATCATTACAAAGCGTATTCTATTTCGATAGGAAAAATCAATAGAAAAATCGCAGGTATAGAAATATACTCATCTGAAACCATTTGCATGCTATTATGACTTTTACTCTTTAATTTTTGACTTCCTGCTTTGAAAATTGATAATTTTAAAAAGTAGAATGTTTGGATTTCAGTTCGTTTTGAAGATGCGAGTTTTCATCAGATTTCCACGTTGTGAGGTCCTAGGAAGCTGCAGGCATCAAAGACACTTTTTTGGATTTAAAAAACCGTGGTGAATACTGCCAAATAAGTCTAATCGAATAACGTGTTCAAAAATTATAGCTATATAAAATTTTCGAGATAAACGTTTTTTTTGTGATAACTTTTGAATTCTTCGATCTATTGACTCAAGAACTGACAATCAATTTTTTGCACTTAAAAAACTGCGTCGAATGACGCCAAGTAAATCAAAATCTAACGGGACGTTCAAAAGTTATAGCCGTTAAAATTTTTCTAAACAATAGTTTGTTTGATTTGTTGTTGATTAACCAATTGCAAGATTTTCGAGTGTTTCAGGCTCAAAAATAACGGAAAGTTCTTTGGCCTACCGATCAACCACTTTTCAATTTTTTTAAGAAATTTATTTTAGGTAATGGCATGTTGTTTTACCGTCATCATCAACATTACAATCCATCACAAGTCCATAACTGAACAAAGACCTGATAGGTCATTAATCAGTTATAAATAAGTCGGCGGGTCCTTACTACTTTGCTGTCGATATTCCACGCATTAGAGCCAAACGGTTTGTTTCGACTTTTTAATGTGTACAGCAAAGGATCCACTCCTAATTAAATAATTCGCCGACGTTTATCTTCCCGTCCGAATACAATCAGGGCGTCTTCAAGGCAAGAGTGAATGGGCTTTTGATACGCTAAGACAGTGCGATCTACCATCTAAGGCTGCATCACCACTTACCACCAGGTGGGATTGAGGTCAAGCACTGACTTATAATAAGTAAAAAAAGAGAAAAATATCGAGTTAGAAAATGTTATATCGAAAAGAAACTTCATCATCATCATCATCATCATTACAGCCCTTCACAAGTCCACTGCTGAACATAGGCCTCCCCCAAGGTATGACACAAAGCACGGTCCTGAGCCACCTGCATCTATCGACTTCCTGCATGTCTTACCAGGTCGTCACTTCATCTAGTGGGAGGTCGCCCTAAGCTTCGCCTACCGGTACGAGGCTGCCACTCGAGAACCTTTTTTCTCCAACGGTTGTCGGTTCTTCAAGCTATATGGCCAGCCCTTTGCCACTTCAACTTACTAATCCGTTGGACTATGTCGGTCACTCTGGTTCTACTGCGGATATCCTCATTTCTAAGTATATCAAGCAGAGAAACCCCGAGCATAGCCCTCTCCATAGCTCGCTGAGCGACTTTGAGCGTCCTCTTACGGCCAGCAGTGAAGGACCACGTCTCAGAAAAGAAACTTAATTTATTTTAAAATATCTTTTACAAATTAAAGGATTATGTTAAATACTTTGTCCAACAAGTTCTGAACATCTGAAGTGCCTTTGATAATTAAGAACTTTGAGAAAAAATCTACTATTTTTCATTTCAAAGAAAATGTTCATAATGATGTAGTTTTGAGAGTATAATCACGTCTTTCTTTAAGATGTTGGAAAGAATTCAAGGTCGCGTGCTCCCTAATACTTCACCTTGAAACGTAGAAGCCTTTGCTCTTAGCAGAATAATTGCGGGGATTATTTTATCTTTTAAAGTTAAAGTTGCAGCGCTTAGGTCCGCGGGTTCAAATCCTGCACGGAACAAGTATTTGGGTGGCCTACAAATAATTGTTCCAGGTCAGGGTGTTTGTCCTTGTGAAGTTTTTGTATGTAAAGTGGCCCCACGATACAGAATAAAATCGTAGTGTGGCGGTTACATTTAAAAAAAAAGAAAAAAAAAAGAAGCTAGGCACAGGTCTCATTTAATTTATAAGAGAGTTATGGAGCCACTAATCTGCCGCGCTACTCCTTTGTTTCCTCACGATGTTCATTCACTGCCGTGGTAAATCTATACCTAAATTACACTTAACTATTTTATTAGTCCTGGCGTTACCGCAGTAACATATGTCTTAAACCCCGTATCAATACGCAATATATTTATTTATTTAATCTTTATCGAACCTTACATTAGTACAGGATCAAAAGGCGGACTTAATGTTAAAAGCATTCTCTGCCAGTCAAACTTAGGGCAGTGATAGAACTACGAAGGCGGTGACAAAGAAATATATATATATATATATATATATATATATATATATATATATATATATATATATATATATATATATATATATATATATATATATATATATATTATAATGAGCCCAAAAATTATTTTTAAATTTTTGTTTGCTGGTAGGTTGATTTAATTTTTAAAATAATTGCACTTTCGAAATAATTTCGAAATAATTGCATGCATAAAGGTGACAAACGAGCACACAGTTAACCTGTTGGTAAGTGGTTGCTGCGGCCCATAGACATCTACACCTATCCCCGACTACGAATCAAAATGCAAATACGGTATCACCCGTGAAGAATAAGATGGAATGCCTCGTTTCCAGTAAAAAGAGTTTCCGATTCTCTACACTTACCATACGATACACAGCAGCGTTATACTGATATTTTACGCTGGTATTCTATGATAGATTAGATTGTAATGGGGCGCATGGAAAGTACTGCTTGGTTGGACAAAGAACGCCATACGTGGAAAATTTTCTTTTTCTAAAACAATGGTTATGAGTTGTCACAGAGGATTTATTTCTTATTCCATTTAAGTTGGCTCACAATTTAAAGCAATGTGATTTCTTGCTTAACCATGTGTGATATGTAATGACGATTTGTTCGATTTGGTAAAATATAGTGATGCAACTGCTAATAAAAGCTCTTGTGTAAATATCTTTAACAATTGGTAAAATTAAAAATTAATTCAATATAAATAAAATAAATAATCTGCTTGATCTTAGTCGATGGATGCAGGTGGCTCAGGACCGTGCTTTGTGGCATTGCTTGGGGGAGGCCTATGTTCAGCAGTGGACTTGTGAAGGGTTGTAATGATGATGATGATGATAAATAAAATGAGATAATCAAGGTATTCGAAGTCAATTAAATACGCATTATTAAGGGTAACTCAAAAACAACTGGTTAGATCTTGATCAAATTTATATGGAACCACACACGAGAAGCACCAGGTTTCAAATAAAAAGAATCATCAAAAACGAAACATCCAATCGAATTGAGTACCTCCTCCTTTTTGATATCGATTAAAAAAGGTGAATTTTTATTACATAAGAATATATGATAACATTAATTTGCCACTAAGAATCGAATAGATTAATTAACAAAAATCGAATAGTTCAAGAGTGTATCTGAGGTATGGAACTTGAAGATTTACACCGCTATAAATACCCAATTTTTTAAATAAGGTATTGTTACGAGCTTGAGGTTCGTGACAATAAAAATTGCCGATAAAATTACCTAAATTAACACTTTAATTTACTTTATACAAATTAAAGTTGCAAGATGATGCGGTGACCAGGATTAAGAAAGGAATGCTTCGGTGGTTTGGTCATGTAGAAAGAATGAATGCGGAAAGACTGACAAAGCAAATATATGTTGCAGAAGTGAATGGAAGAGTCGGAAAGGGACGTCCTAGGCGGAAGTTTGTCGACCAAATTGGCGATATACTAAAAATGGGCCAAATTAAGAGTACCCTTAACCAACGAGCATGTATGCGTAGGTATATGAATGTGGAAGAGGCGAGAAAGGTATGTCAGGATCGTGCTAAATGGAAGTCTGTAGTCTCTGCCTACCCCTCTGGGTGACAGGCGTGAGTGTTTATGTTATGTTATGTTATGTAAAGTTAAAAAAACACTAATAATTAAACACACTAATTCACTTAATTTCGCTCCGAAGCTTCGCTTGTGTCGCCGAGTTAAACTCTGTCTCGATCGCATCTTGCGCCACCTATTTATTCAAATTAGCAAAATATCCGGAATGTTCAAGTAAACACGCGTAAGGTACCGAGAGCTCGAGTATAGATTTTCTAGAAACTTAGTTCCTCGGGTGGCGCTGTCGGTCGAGAGATCGGTGATGTCATTCTCTGCAAAGCTCCCCTCGCTCTCGTTCCTGACACTAGATGGCGCTAGTTGACTTATTCACACAACAGTATGATTGTGAAGTTAAAAACAATTTAGCAAACCATGCAAGTAATTGTAAAGTAATTAATAAGTGTTAAGAATAATATATAATGTAATATAAGAATTTTATTTTCTATAACTACTTTTTTATAACGTTACTCTTCGAAGAGATGGCCTCGTATGAATCGCACACAGTAATTTTAATGTGACTGTGTTTTTATAGGGCTTTGCATATTATGTATATTTGCATATACCTATATAATGCAAAGACTTTTGCATGTTACACGCATGGTGTAATTTTGACCTTTACACGTTCACTTGTCAGAATGATGGAAATTGAGTTGTCGGTAATCTCTACCGACTGCACTATGATAATTGCCTCGTGTTAAGCTCCTTTTCGTTTAGAAATTTATGGTTATATATATCAATGGTTACATTTGACGCAGATAAATGTTTCGTGTGCAAATAACTGAAATAAATTTAAATAAATCGCTAATCATAGCAGATGCTCTCGGCTATTTATAGCAGAGTTATTTATAGCTTCTTTATTACGCATAATAACGCTGATATTCTCTAGTATGGAGCTAGTAAGGTGTGCAAAGCCCTTCGCAAAGTTCGCTAACCGCCTCCATTAGAGGTAAATGCAATGTCTAATGAAAACTCGTGATGGACTAAAGTTAAACTAATCTAAAGAAGATTGCACGTTTATAAATTTATTATGTAACTTAGATTTAAATGAATATCGATCTAACTCTAAACGTTTTGACTACACGCAAATTTTTACTTCGTGTTTTTAAGAGCCATGTTTAGCTTTTTACGTGGTATAGCCAGGATGCAGCCATATGCTTGGGATGTAGTTGAATAAGTCAGCTTGACTGGAGAAAAACCACGTTATCATTAAATACCAGCATAAAAACAGCATAATCCTCTTTTGGGTGACGACTGATGAGGACCAGTCTCTTTTTAAAAGCATTCCATCTTATTCAGCATAACAACGCATTTCCACTATCTTCTTAAATTTAATTAAGGGTTTGTGCACTCTGTGCTGGTTTGTCATTTTTGTTAGCAACCTGGGTTAAATCCCCACTGCAAAAATGTCACATTACACTTGGAACTTAATGTAGACTGATTCAGTACGTCACTCGGGAAGCATGCACGTGCACTTCAATATATTACACCCGCACTTACATTATATACTAATTTTTTACATAACCACTACTATAATAATATCACCGTAATAAATTAAACCTTAACATATTATGTTACAGTTTTATAAGGAGGTATCTAGCGCGTATAGTAGTAGGAATATTTGTTTTAAATTGAAAATTCCAAACCCTCACCATAAGAATTCGGAGGCTTAGTTTTATACGACTTATATTAAAAGAATTAAATTTCCGCAATTTACAAGAAACGTTTTTTATTTACAACTAAGTGCAAAATTGAAGTAGTCATAATATATTGTATACGTAGATATGTCTATTATGATGTTAGGAAGAAGGACTTATGAATATTTTATAACGTAAAGTAACAACTTATAGACGTCCCACTGGTTGTAAGAGGTCTTACTAAAACTTCATAGGAGACTTTAGGATAAGAAAGCGCATGCGTATAATGCAATAGACTTCACACATCCTCAATTTTCTGCAGATTTCTTCGCGAAGTTTTCCGACCGAGCAAATTATTGCATAAAATTGCAATTAATAATTTATTAGTGCCGGTGAGCGCTAATTCTATAAACTTACTACAGCTTTTAGTTTCAAAATCCATGAGTTTACAAAATTCACAAAACATGAAGAAGTAACAACTCGAATAAATATCAAAATGATGATAGGATGTTAGCTCTGAGGAACAAGGTGGAATGCCTAGTACCGTTAAAAAGTCTTTGGTTCTTGCCACTTACTGTACGAAAAACAGCTTTGTACTGTTGTTTCACGCTGGTAATATAGATGATTATTTTTACTATCTCGAAAAAAATAGCATGTAATAGGTTAACGGAATAGAAGCCTGTGACACTGATATTTGACAATTTTTTTCATTTTACGTTATGAAATTGATCTATCAATAAATACTACTAATTTGAAATATACTTTCGGTACTAAAAATAACAAAAATGATGAACTAACTAAATAATTCAATTAAAAACTATCGAAATTAAAATAATACGTACCCAATTAGCAGTATTTATCGGAAGATCAATTTCATAATATGTTGATGTAAAATTAAAAAAAAATGTATAATGTCAATATGATAGGCTTCTATTCCGTTCACCTCTTACACCCTCTTTCTTCCAGTCGGTAAAAAAATCACCCATATGTTCGAGCGTGGTTCTTTGCTGTTCCGTTTGTCACTTTAATTCTATAACGAAGAAAAAATCGCTACATAATAGTTTTTGAAGGGGCTTTAATTATACGAAAAATTGAGGTAGGACACGCTATCTACAAACCCTCTTTTCAATTACATTTTAAGAATTTATTTGCTTCACTTTTATTAGGTTAATGAGTTTGCTGACAAGCGTGTATTTTTATACTCTTATAATTAGATTAAATACGTGAAATTTACTATTCCTTTACAGATATGGTGAAAATTTTCTACTTTTTACCGACTCCAAAAAGAGGGACGTATTCAATTCGACTGTATGCCCTTTTTTATGTGTCACCTCATAACTTTTCTCAGGGTGAACCAATTTTGATGATTCTTTTTTTAAACTGAAAGCTGGTGCTTCTCGTGTGGTGCCATATAAATACAATCAAGATTTGACCAGTAGTTTTGAGTTATCTTTAATAATGCGTATTTAATTGACTTCGAATACATTGATTCGGACGTAATGTAGTCGGTTTTACAACATTTTTAATTTTACCACGTCTTGTTTTATGTATGCTACCTCACAACTTTTTTCTAGGTGAATCGATTTTAATGTTTTTATTTTATATGAAAGCTGGTACTTCTCATGTGGTCCCATATAAATTTGATCAAGGTCTGGCCAGTAGTTTTTGAGTTATCTTTAATAATTAATTGACTTCGAATACATTGATGATATGTTTTAATTTTGTTTGAAGTCGGTTGTAAAAAAAATAATTTTACCACTTGTTAAGGATATATTTATTTAAATTAACAATGACAAAGGTACTCGTTGGACGACTCTGTAGCCAAGTAGACAGCAGATCATGCGGGCTATATCACGTGAGGCGTCACTCTCCCCTTTCTGGGGTTGACGACACTGTTACTCCTACATCATCAGGCCCTTACTTCCTGTAATCTCTCCTGCTTAATTCTGCGATCGTGCCACCAATGCTCAAACTCGCGCAGCAACCGCCAGATCGCTTACCAGATCCGAGTAGTCGGTTCTTGAAGCGGACGAATTAATCTATCCATAATTTTCACTCTTAAGTCCTTTTCAAAGGACATTTCTATAGAATCGCCCACACACAGTCGCATGTCGCACAGTCTCTTCCGAAAGCATCCATGTCCAGTGATAATCTGAGAGATTTGGTAGTCCGGTGAAACCCAGGTATAACTGAGTCGCAATGCATCGGGAAAAAGGAGCTCGCGTCCTTTTGACTCGTTCGTCCATCGATCCTGCCAGATACTTATCACATCTAAGTGAACCAAGTGATCAAGTTGATTGACTATTACGTAACCGGGTCTGGGTTGAAATTCCGGATTATACGCTTTAAAGTACCCTCGGCAATTTATGAGCCGACTAAAGCTTCCACAAAAGCACGTGAGTCTCGAATCGTCAATATATTCACGTTGTCCGCCTTTATTTATTTTATTAGTCTCTATAAATAGTCCCTTGAGATTAGAATTCGATTAGTTAGAACCTTGCGGATTTACTAAAGGATATAAAAAGGGTCTCTGTGATAAGGGTAAAGCCCTTGTGTTCAAAACATTGTTCGTAGACACTGATGGCCAACAGTATTTAAGGCGTAGTATCTGAGAGAAATGTTATTAACGCAATATATTTTGAAAGAAAGAAAGAAAGAGATATTTATTTGGCCATTTCTGAACAATTAACAATTTATTTGGCCATCTTTGCCGTTTGATGTAAAGAAAAACAAGAATTATTTAACTATAAAAGGTAAAAAATGCGACTTCCAATCTATTACTTGGTCATTTACTTTTACCCTATAAAGAACCAAAATGGTCCTTTAAATGTATACAAATAAAAAACAGGCATAAAACAGAAACAATTTACTGTAACGTTGCCCGGGTTTATTGCCCTTTTACCCGAAATCTGTCACAACGTACCTTTTTAAATACGCAAATATTAAATTTTCTTATATAAATATTACATAATTTCCTTGCTGATATATCTACATATTGATAAAATTAAAGCTTCTGTCTATAATAGCGATAAAACTGACATTTATTGAGCTGAGAGGATTATTTGCATGTCAAAGTATGTAAAGTAAGTAAAGCATGAAATAACAATTTTTTACATTTTTGTCAATCTATCTGACTAAACTGAGTGTAATAAAACTTCACAAACGGACAGAATGCCAGGAGTGGATCTAGGCTCCATTTCACCTGAAATTAATTTTTGCGAAATCGAAAATTTGATGAATTAGATGGTCTTTGATCATCATAATGATGTTACAGCCCTTCACAACTGGTTTATTAAGCATATGTAATATATTAGTTCGGCAGCTAGATAACGCAGTGGCAAAGCTTTTTAGCTGTGGTGGTGTATGACCTAACAGTGATTGTTCATGTCTCGTATGTCTAAACATGTGTAAGGTACCGTTTTCTATTGTAAAAAAAATTTATTTTAAATAGAAAATTGTAATAACTGTTACGCTTTGTAACAAATTTAAGCCTTAATATTTTACTAAGTGGGTTTACTGTAAGGTAAGTAAGAATTTTACTGATATATACTATTTATATAGAATAAGAGTGATAAACGATGACACAGTTCACCTGATGGTGAGTGGTTACACACACATCTACATTAATTAATCCTCAATTAAGATATAAAATACAGATGCGTTGTCACCCCTCAAGACCACGGCGGTGACACTCCCTGTACGTGAGAGCTTAAGCGCCGGTGACCTTGAGTCGAAGCGTGTAACGCTAGGGTTGATATCAAACCGAAATGGAATATTATAGACTTTTACCAAAGAAGATACATAGTAGGTATATTTTATATATTATGTAAACTTATGTGTTTGGGTAGTGAAAGATACGTTCAATTTTAAATCAACTTTTATTAAATATCTTTACAAATGAGGATTATTAAAACTTCCGACAAAACCAAATATGCACGTCAGATAATGGTAATCATAAATAATTAACTTTAACTTAACTTAACTTAAATACTATCCTTTAAAAATTAATTTAATCTTATATATTTTTGAATTTTTCGATTACTATTATAATTTTCATTATTATTTCTAATAATTGCAAAAATTCGTAGCATTTATAATTTTTACAGATATATAGACAGTTATATATATATATATATATATATATATATATATATATATATATATATATATATATATATATATATATATATATATATATACATATATATATATATATATATTAGATATATATTATATATATATTAGATATATTATATATATATATATATATATATATATATATATATATATATATATATATATATATATATATATATATATATATATATATACAACACGTAACAAAAAGTTCCCGTTAACTGCGTTATCAGAATCATAATCAAAATATAAAATTGTTTTTACACGCGTTTTTTGAAAAAAAGAAATTATTCCTTGTAATATTATATCACTTGACGAATATATTCATATTAACTAATACTGAGAAATATCGGTACTACTAGCACTCGGCCAGGGCAGTCGGCGACTGCCCGTTCCACGCCCCGCGCGCCTCTCAAGGCCACATGCGTGCGCGGGCACATCCAGACACCCACACATTGCCGCAAGTGATTTTACGTGTACACATGCTTAAGTGTCGTTTCTTTTCGCGTAGTATATATATTCTTTGTCAAGACTGAGATGAAATGCCTCGTTTCTAGTAAAAAGGATTTTCGGTTATCTACACTCACCATATGAAACACAGCATTATTTTACGCAGTATTTTGTGAGAGCACGGTCCTACTCCGATCGAGCCGACCCACTCTTACTACAACCATAATAAAGCTGCAGCGTGGCACCATGTATGAACTAAGTTAGTCTATAAAGCCTAGCCCACTGGTAATTGTCATAATTAGATAATGCGGCAATCGCTGTACGTCGTATTTGAGGGAATGTGTAAAGTTAAAATACTTAATGTCCACATTTCTAATTATGTTCCGTCATGCGCGTGACGATTAAAATGTTGTAAATTATATTTATATTAAACTTCTTATTTTAAAGAGGTTCAAAGAACCGATAACTTTTTGATTTTTAAGTGCCGAAATTTAAAACGAAATAATTACATATACATACATCTTCTTAACATCTTTAATAGGTGGAAGCTTATTTTCTAGGCTAGGAGTCCGTCTGGGTAAGTCCAACCCTCTAACTAATATCTACCGTCAATCAACATCGGCATCAGCATGTATGCGCTCTCTAAATACAAGCGTCTACCTAGGCTGCACTAAAAGTATCGGGAATGGAATATTTCCACTGTTCCTGTCATATTAAAATCTTTTTATTTGAAAACTCTTTAGTTTTAAAAATCGAATACCATTTATTTATTTAAAAAAAGATTCTCGGTCTTGACAAAAGGTTTTGTCAAACTTGTTTAGTCGTTGAGAAAATGGAATTGACTCGAGAAAATTCAAGAGCGATGATTTATTACGACTTTCGAAGTGGTTTAACACAAAAACAGTGTGTTGACCGGATGATTTCTGCATTTGGTGATGAAGCCCCATTCAAAAACACAATTTATCGCTGATTTGCTGACTTTCAACGTGGACGTGTCAAGCTCAGTGATGATCCCGTCAAGGTCGTCCAAAAAATGCAGTCACCCAAGAAAACGTTGATGCTGTGCGTAAGCTGATTGAGGAAGATCGACATGTGATATACCGCGAAATTCAGGCAACTTTAGACATTGGCATGAGTCAAATACAAATAATCTTGCATGAACATTTAGGTGTAAAAAAGTTGTTTTCCCGATGGATACCGCTTTCGCTCTGTGAAGAGCAAAAAGCGGCTCGCGTGACTTGGTGCGTCAGAACTCTCGAAAGATTCCACGTAGGATCCTCAAATGCTGTATACAACATCGTATCAGGTGACGAATCCTGGATATATGCGTACGAACCCGAAACAAAAAACTAGTCACGAGTTTGGGTGTTCGAAAATGAGTTAAAGCCAAAAAAAATGGTGGCCACGTTTGTCTCCAAAACCGGCCATGTTACGACCATTCCTCTTGAGGGACAAAGAATGGTTAATGCAGAATGGTATGCTAGCATTTCATTGCCACAGGTTGTTTCTGAACTCCGTAAAGAGAACTGCAACCGCCGCATCATCCTCCATCACGACAATGCGAGTTCTCACACCGCACACAGAACAAAAGAGTTTTTAGAGCAAGATAACATAGAATTAATAGACCATACGCCATACAGCCCCGAACTAAGCCCTAATGATTTCTATACTTTTCCTAAAATAAAGAATAAATTGCGTGGACAGAGATTTTCATCACCTGAAGAAGCTGTGGACGCCTACAAAACGGCCATTTTGGAGACCCCAACCTCCGAATGGAATGGTTGCTTCAATGATTGGTTCCATCGTATAGAATAATGTGTCAAATTTCGCGGAGAATACTTCGAAAAGCAATAAATACATTTTTAGATAGTAATGTTGTGTCACTTCCTTGATTCCCGAAATTTTCAGTGCCGCCCTCATAGCAGCATTATATTGCTTTCTATGGTGGTATTATGCATTCCTTGATAGAACGATCGTGTTTGAACTCATTTGAAAGGGCTCATAAAGACCTAGGTGACTATTATGATCTCACCTTTTTGATGGTGCAATCCAAAGATGGGTATAGGGTAGGATCTCAGTGATGGCGTTAGATAAAACGATCGTGTTTGAGCTCATTTGATAGGGCTCATAAACATATTTTTATGTTACTCCTCGGGGGTCAACGCATGATTTAACTCTGAACGAGTTCTTAACAGCAGTTCTTGGCAGCATCGTTTCCGGGACACCTGAGATTTTGAGTGAGATTGAGAAGTTCTATGGGCAGCTGTACACATCATCGTTGGAGCCACACGCTCCAACGATGATGTGTACAGCTGTGAGTAACGATCCAAGAGCAAGTCTTATCCGACACTATTCCGATGATATCCCGGACGTCAGTCTGCGCAAGATTAGAATGGCTCTCCAGCACCCTAAAAACGGTAGGGCCCCAGGCGAGGATGGAATTACAAGGGAGCTTCTGAAAGCGGGTGGAACACCGGTACTTGAAGTCCTTCAGAGGCTCTTCAATTCCGTCCTCCATGGTGGCACTACTCCAGAGGCGTGGAGCAGAAGTGCGGTGGTCTTGTTCTTTAAGAAAGGCGACAACGCTCTCTTGAAGAACTACAGACCGATTTCCCTTCTGAGCCGCGTCTACGTGCTGTTTTCGAGAGTCATTACGAATCGTCTCGCACGCAGACTCGACGACTTCCAGCCTCCCGAACAAGCCGGTTTCCGAAAAGGCTTCAGTACCATAGACCACATACATACCCTGCGGCAGATTGTGCAGAAGACTGAAGAGTACAATTTGCCACTTTGCCTGGCGTATGTGGACTATGAGAAAGCCTTTGATTCCGTCGAAATTTGGGCGGTGCTGCAGTCCCTTCAGCGGTGCCAAGTTGACTGTCGGTATATCGAAGTGCTGAAGTGTTTGTACAGTAGGGCTACGATGGCAATCCGAGTACAGAACCAGAATTCGAAACCTATCCAACTGCAGAGAGGTGTAAGACAGGGTGATGTTATATCCCCGAAACTCTTCACCGCTACTTTGGAAGACGTTTTCAAGCTACTGGACTGGAAAGGATACGGTATTAACATCAATGGCGAGTACATCACTCACCTTCGATTTGCCGACGATATAGTCCTTATGGCAGAATCGCTGGAGGACCCTAGTACCATGCTCAATGACCTCAATGGTGTCTCCCAACGGATAGGTAAGATGAACATGGACAAAACAAAGATCATGTTTAATGTCCATGTCACACCTATGCCGGTAGTTGTTGGGAGCGCTATGCACGAAGTTGTTGACGAGTACATTTACCTGGGACAAATAGTCCGACTAGGTAAGTCCAACTTCGACCGAGAGATCAATCGACGGATTCAACTCGGCTGGGCAGCATTCGGGAAATTACGACATATCTTCTCGTCAGGTATACCTCAATCTCTAAAAACTAGATTGTACAACCAGTGCGTGTTGCCAGTGATGACTTACGGATCTGAGACGTGGTCCTTCACTGCTGGCCGTATGAGGACGCTCAAGGTCGCTCAGCGTGCTATGGAGAGGGCTATGCTCGGAGTTTCTCTGCGTGATAGACTCAGAAATGAGGATATCCGCAGTAAAACCAGAGTGACCGACATAGCCCAACGGATTAGTAAGTTGAAGTGGCAATGGGCCGGCCATATAGCTCGAAGAACCGATAACCGATGGGGAAGAAAGGTTCTCGAGTGGCAGCCTCGTACCGGTAGGCGTAGTGTAGGGCGACCCCCCACTAGATGGAGTGACGACCTGGTAAGATATGCAGGAAGTCGATGGATGCAGGTGGCTCAGGACCGTGCTTTGTGGCATTACTTGGGGGAGGCCTATGTTCAGCAGTGGACTTGTGAAGGGCTGTAATGATGATGATGATGATGAGTTCTTAACAATTTTTTATTTAACGGTAAAGCATCGATGAGTTTGGGCTCCACGGACTTTCATGCAAGTAAAGTGCAGGTAGGTTTTCCCGTCACGGTTCTTTAAACGAAGTCATCTGAAGGGCTCTTGTCTCCATTAATATCTCCTCGGTTTTAGAGCCTTGTGAGATAATTAGAGACGATGGCAAGAGATCCGACGGTATGACATTGGTCCCTTGGGAGAGAGGTAAAGCCCTAGTGTGGGATGCTACTTGCGTTGATACTTTGGCGGCCTCTCATCTCAAGGGTACCTCCTTTAGAGCCTTGGTGGCATCAGAGGCAGCCGAATTTAGCAAATCGCGCAAATATGAGTCTTTGAGTAATGACTACATATTTGTGCCATTTGCTGTAGAGACTATCGGTCCGTGGGGTCCACGTGCTGTGAAGTTCCTAAAGGAACTGTATCCAGGGCTGGTCGTCGCTGCTGGTGATAAGAGGGCTGGTACTTTCCTCGCTCAAAGGCTTAGTATAGCTATTCAGCGAGGAAACGCAGCCAGCGTTCTTGGCACTATACCACGGGGAGCAAGACTTTTTGACTATTTAAATTTTTAGTGTTAGTTTTTCTATTTTATAGTTTCTTTTTCTTTAAAATGTATATAATTAATAGTCATTGTAAATATTATAATTTTAAAAATTATTTTTATTTAATGTTGCTTATATAATAATTAGTGAAAATAAATGACAAATATTTAAAAAAAATTAAATTTAAATGCTTAAACCTAAAAAGTGAAAGTGACTTTGTATGGACTACACTTAGTGGTAAGATTTGATCTGTGCGCTCATTGTCATTGATTTTATCATATTCATTAATTTACTAGCAACACGCCCTGGGTTAGATCTACTAATTTAACTTTGTCATTTAGATTTAAGGTATCATCAAAGACCAATTTTTTTATAATTTTTCCAATTACATAAAAACAAAATTTCTTCAAGATTTCTAGATAAAATATAGCCTAGATCATTCTTGGCATTGCTCTCAATATGTTTGTGAAGGTTCATCACAATCGATTCAACCATTCCGAATATTAGCTAGTACAGGCAGACAGAGAAAAAGTTTATAAATGGATAGGTTTATTACATAGTAGTTAACAGTGAAAGTTCTAACATATCCTACAACGATAAATCATAACAAGTCAATGGTACAGAATTAAAATAAATAAAGCAAAATAATAAATAATAAAGAAATTTAGATAAATATAGGTAATTATAAAAATTATACATTTTTTATAGTACAAAACCTGCATGTCTGAGAAATTAGAAAAAAATATATTTTAAAAATAATATTTCTAAAATATTTGTTCGCCAGCACGCATTGGGGTAGCGCCTATGCCCAGCTGTGGTACGTATATAGGCTGTAACTTTTACTTTACCTTATAGTATAAGGAGACAAAGGAGCACATATGTCAAGATTTATTACATTTATTACCCGGTAGTGGTAAACAGAGAAATTTCTAACATATACACTACAACCAATGATATTATAAGTAAAAAAGTGTTCTTATAATATCATTGACTGCAACGATAAATCGTAACAAGTCAATGGTACAGATTTAAAATAAATAAAGTAAATTTTTGCTTTGCTGCATTTTGATTTAAAACAAAGAAGTACAGGTAATTATAAAAATTATACTTTTTATAGTATAAGGGAGGCAAAGGAGCACACAGTCTACTTGATGGTAAGTGGTTACTGTGACCCACAGATATCTACATCTATCCCCGATAACGAATCAAAATTCAGATGCGTTGTCACCCATCAGGATTAAGATGAAATGCTTCGTTTTATGAGAGCACGGTCTTTCCCCGGTCGAGGCGAACCATTCGTGCTACATCTATACCAGTAATACATCTGCAACATAACTCTACCACGTAATTTGGCATGGCTCTACCACGTATAAAATAATAAATTATATATTCAATAAATTATAAATTAAACTATATAGTACTCTGCCCACTCAAAGTAATATTAACTCTCAAATTATTCTGAGCAATGCAAACGAAGATTAATCGCGATGTTACAACCCCTAAAGCTGTCAGATGGGGAATCGAGGTCGCTAATGTCCCGAATCCACAAATTTCACGGGTTCAACGATACTTTAACGTCCTATCGTAAAATGCCATATAACGCTACATTTTTATTAAAAAAAAGTAGCGGAAACGAGGGAAAAAGAGATACTAAACGTATGCCGCTCAGTTATGACTTTTAAGTCATAAATGTCAACCATAACGAAAAGTGACGGAGCGTGAAGAAGAATTATTAAAAAAAAACATGAAACGCTTTGACACGTGAATATCCCGAAATATGGACCACCATTCATGAGACGGCAAACGGTTCAGAGAAAAGGTATTTTACTAAAAATAGAAGGCAATTGTGATCCATTCGAAGAAGTGAAAATTTGAGTGTGGTCCTTCAATGAAAACGGTTTAGGTAGTGAATGCCTCTTGTAACTAAAATACGTATACTAATATGTAAATAAGAATATATAATTATGAAGTTGATGAAGAATTGATATATACTGGTAGACTTCTTTTACCGTCTAGAAAAAACAGGGTTACGGATGAACGGAATAGAAGCCTATGGCATTAATATTTTACAATTATATTATATATACTATATTACAAAATTAGATCAATAAAATAAATACATAAAAATACATAAATAAATAAAAACCCAACCAGATGGAAGCCCTCGGCAGGAGAGACTAAACGGTTGAGGGTTAAGCTTTGGTCTCTTGATCGTAACGCACAACGCTGCGGTATGCGGCATACGGTGCCGGACACATAATCGTGTGAAAAACGTCTAGAATGGTCTCTTGTTCCGTCGCAGTACGCGTCAGCGGCGAAGGGCAAGCGTGGTGAAGTGGGGAGCGGGTACTCCGCACTGCGCGGCGTCGTTCTCGTTCATGTCATAACATCATAACTGCGGTGTGCGTCACGGGTTGACAATGGATTTGTTTGAAGATAATTTAATAGAATTAATCCGCAATTATCCATCTTTATATGAAAATAAAGACAAAAAACTTAAAAGTTTAATAATCAGAGAAAATTGCTGGAGGGAGATAGCTGTGAAGTTGAATAAAACACGTGAGTATCTTTTACTCCTTCATTTATTCGTCAGTGGTTACAAAAGTGGCAAACATTTTTAGTGACCTTAAATAGATTTTATAACAATTTAACTTGGTAGTGTTTATTTACTGTTATAGTAAAAAAGCAAAAGTTTTATTTACTTATTCGATTTTAACGAACTTGTCCTATCTACTTCATTGTCTTGCCAAGGTACACTACAATGATCACTGTTGAAATACTGTTTAAATAAGTCGCGTGTTATGAGACCATTTATTTTATAATTACTTCCCGATATATGCGTCTTAGGAATTACTACATATTTCAGTGGGCATTTGTAGGGTATTACACTCGGAACCGTGTATAACCAAAGAACCCATCATACTATGGATGACACAGGCTGACATAAACAACTTGTATACGACATGAGGGTTTACTGCAATATAAATAATAAATTTGAAAGCGTTGACATAATATTCCAAAAGCATTTTCTGATGTTGTTCTTGCTCTACCACTGAGATGGTAGTTGAAAGTTCGTTTTGAACTATCTTGAGAGGCATGATTTCTTAAGTATGGTTTCATCATATAATTAGTGAGACTTAATGCATCATCACTTTAGCTGCTCATTTTTAATTTCCTCGAATAAATTGGATTTCATAAATATACCTGCGTCGCCTTCTTTGCCATAAGAATAATATCTGTTGTTATAAATTTTCGATTTGCATCGATCATAGCAAGTAGGGCAGTAAAAAAACTTCTTATATTTAAAATATAAGGACCCGCTGTTACTTGGGCACATGATGCGTATATGCTTTCCATCTATTGCCCCGATACAATTTAGGAAATTCCATAAGAACCAATATTCTTTGGCTATCATTCTGAAATCTTCCTCGGTGGGTTCTGGAAGTGCAACGTTTACAAATATTTTGCACACATTTTTTAAAGACTTTAGGCACAATTTTGCGTATCCAATTATGGCTAATTCGAAATTGTAAACTTAAAGATCTATAGCTTTCTCCAGTCGCCAAAACCCTGTAAAAATTTTATAGAGTACTTAAGTAAAGGGTTAAACATACATAGGCTTCAGTTCAATGTTCCATGGAGGTAAACAGAATAGTGAATTATCAATTATAAATCCACATCTTCTCGCTAAATCTGATTTTTCCACTTGAAAAAAAATTCTATTTTCATTCTATCTGTTTACCTCCACGAAACATTGAACTAAACCGACTATACTAATATAGTAGTTATATATTAACTAACAATGTTATTGTTTCAGCTAAAGAATGTAAAAATAAATGGCGTAATTTACGTGACAATTATAGAAAAAATCAGAATAAGAAGAAAACCGGTAGTGCTGCTTCTGTTTCAAAATATGACGACGAAAGATTAAAATTCATAAATGACAGTTTTGAAGAAAGAGGCTGTATTTCTAGTTTAAATGAGAAATGTTCAGTACGATCAAGTTCTTCAACGCAGATGTCATCGTTTAAATCTTGTTTACAACAACCATCGCAAGAAGGAAATTCAGTCACACCAAACCAAACTCATGGTACATCACAAGTAAAAATTAAGAAAAGAGACAGCATTGTCAAAAAGTTTAGAAAAAATAGAGAAGGAAGAACAAAGATGTTGAGACAAATTTCGGAACAAGGCAATACTCCAGTACACACATTCTTTAGGAGTATGGCCGACGTGGTATGCAAATTCCCTCCAGACAAAATCGCCCAAATCAGAACACAAGTTTGTAACATCGTTACTGAAATGGAATTATCGATCTTGGCGCAACGAGAGACGCCAACCCCATAATATGCTCCATACCAATAATATGTTTTTATTTTCCCTAGTTTCCTGTGAATTTCAGAATTTATTTTAATTATGAAAGAAAATATTATTGCAGTTAATTTAGTTACTTCAATAAAGTCAATATTTTTAGTAAACAAAATAATATTATTGTAAATTGTTTTACTTAAACAAATAAATAAATTAATCTTACTGTCTCTTTAAACATAGTTTTTCTTATGCAGTAATAGCAAGATTCCGTTTTCTGGTTCTAGGCAGTGTGTCAGTAATATGATCTTTTATGGTCATTAAAATCTTGTCAAAGATCTCCCTTGAAACCCGAAAGTAACCATGAACTTTTCTTCAGAATCATTTACTCAAATGCCTTTTTATTAAAGTTTTGTAACAACCTTCACTCTTTCATTGTAAAAACATGTTTTTCGGACTGCTACTTTGTCTTTTCAGAAGCAGTAGAAATTCTTCTTCCTCCTCCTTCTCCTCGTAAAGCACAATTTTTTTAAATATTGTTTATGTTGACGCGCCTGCTTTGGTAGCTGCGGCAAAATCAACTGACCACTTCGCCGCAGAGACGCTAAACGCTGCGTCGTGACGCTGCGTTTGAGCCGCATACCGCAGCGTTGTGCGTTACGATCAAGAGATCAAAGCTTTAGGAGGAAAGAGAAAGAAACCGGCAGACGATGCGGTATTGAGAAGCACCGCTTTCTGCATTTGAGCTTGGAGCGATCCGTCACAGACGTTTACGTTAATCTATTGAAAATCGTGCCCATTTTTAAAGGCGTTTAGTATGTGAGCCTAGCTATTCAAGAAGTGAGTTTGACGTTTGTCCACGCGTCATACTTCGTTGAGAGTGGCTGGAGGACGATCCTATTTAGGCTGGCTTAATACGACCGCTACGCCACCATAGAAAATACCGCATCCAATAGAGAAAACATAATACCTACTGAAGAATCATATTTATTTATACTAGACAGCTAAGACCCTTTGTCGGAGCTATGGGAACGTTGTGACACACCCCGATTTGGGATTTGACTTCGTCCGCGTGGAATTTATTATCTCTTGAATTTCATGGGTTTGATTTTTTTCTGAAAGGCCCCAATTCTTTTTCCAAAATAAAAGTGGCCTAGGTTACTCTTTATAACATCAGCTATCTGCTAGTGAAAGTCCTGACAAAATTGGTTCAGCCATTTTGTTTTTTTGTTTTAAAAATATTTCATATACCTGTGCCTCGCGTATATCGCGGCGCAGCAGCGCGACATGACATGACACCTCGCTCATTTAGTTCAATCATTTTAGCTAAAAAATTGGAAAATTAATGGAGTACTTTTATCTGTCGGCATATGTACGCTATAGGTACAGCAAAGTTAAATTTTATCCACTCTCCCTCCCCCTCTCAGGCTAGCGTCAACCCCCCCCCCCCCCACGCGCTCCAGAGAGTGCTCGGTACATCGTACATGAAAATTGTGCGGGTAAGAAACGACCCTTAATGAATTTTTTGTCAACCTTTTATATATACTATAGCGGTCTGTCACAAATATGAACATTTTTTATCTTTAATTAATGTGGCCTATTTTGTACCGGCGTTACTATAGTATATTTTACCATGAAAAGTAGTTATTGTGACATTATTGTAATAGTTAGATATATGATATCTAACTATTACAACAACTAATACTATAAAACTGTTGCTATCTCCTATAAAACCATAGTACTTTGCTCTATTGTTAATAGTTTCCGTAGCGTACGCGATATATGGATTTTTCGGTGTTACTATTGCATATTTTAGGGTAAGGTTGCGATCATTGGACCGGCACTTTCATTGAACCGCTTCGATATTTTCGAAACGGTTCGATTTTAAAACTGTTGCTAGGCGTCGGACGCTTGGTACACGTCCTCCCGCCACACCCCCGTAGTCTCAGTTCTGCCGCAGGCTCCGTCGCGGACGCAGGTCTGTCGCTGCGTTTAGCGCGCTCAAAAATTTTTTTTCGCCTGCTAAACCAAACCATGTAAGTAGATATTCCTTAAGGATATTCATGCGTGTTGTTTAATGTTCTGTTCTTTGTTTATCAACGTTATTGATTCTTATAGAAATGGATGTCCAAAAGTTATAGTTTAGTCGTAATATTTGACCTTGTAAAACCATACGTAGTTGCCATCATTGAACCACCTCGAAGCTCCTCGATTGGATCATGGCAACTAATATAAAACCTAGATTTTAAAATATCATTCGGAGAGATCTACCTATTTTATAAAATGTGAAATGAAATAATAATAAATATTTTAAATAAATTGATTTAATTTTAAATGGCAGCGTGTGTTTAAAATATCATTGGAATACCTATGTCAACCTATTTTTTTAAATGTGAAATAATAAATTTTTATAAAAATAATTAATTTAATTTCGATTGCCACGTTTGTGTGCTGATATTATTGTATTGGTAATAGAAAATATTTTTATTGCAGCATGTCTAAAAGAGGGCAATATTACACGTGGAGTGAAACAAGCATGAAACTAGCATTACAGGCATTACGTAATAGGGAAGTTGGCTTAAATGAAGCAAGCAGAATTTACGGTGTACCAAAAGCTACATTAAAGAGACGACTTGATGGCTCAAATCAAACAGCCAAAGAAGAAAAACAAACGCCAGGTTCTGCAGGTGATCTCACACTTGAATTGGAAGAAAAGTTGTACCAACATATTCTAGAAATGGAAGCCTGTTTGTATGGTCTAACACCAAAAGATGTGAGATCACTTGCTTTTAAAATAGCTGAGAAAAACAATATTAAACACAGATTTAATAAAACAAAAAAAATGGCTGGGAAGAAGTGGTACTATGCATTTTTAAAGCGTCATCCCAGTCTAAGTTTAAGACAACCCAGAGCTACATCTTTAAATAGAGCTACAGCATTTAACAAACCCACTGTCAAAGACTTTTTTGAAAAGTTAGAAAAAGTGATGGATGAGCACGGTATACATGACCCACGATACATTTATAATGTAGATGAGACAGGCCTCTCAACAGTGCAACGAAAACCAAGAAAGATATTGGCCAAAAAAGGAAAGCAACAAGTTGGTGCTATTACAAATGGTGAGCGTGGATTCACTACTACTGCTGTGTGTTGTGCAAGTGCAGCGGGCCATTTTGTACCACCTCTTGTAATTTTTAAACGAAAAAACGCTAAAGACGAACTTCGCGACGGTGGTCCACCTGGTTCAATCTTTGCTTTTAACCCCGACAGTGGCTACGTTAATAGTGAAATATTTTTTGTTTGGTTGCAACACTTTGTAGAATGTGTAAAGCCGACCACGGAGCAGAAAGTTTTGCTGTTACTTGATGGACACACTAGTCACACAAAAAATTTGGATGCTATTAAATATGCCAAGGAAAACAATGTTGTGTTACTGTCACTTCCTGCTCACACTTCCAATAAACTGCAGCCCCTAGATACTTCGTTTTTTAGACCGTTGAGTTGCTATTATATAGATGAAACAGAGAAGTGGCTGCGTACAAATCCAGGAAGACGTGTTACAGTATTTCAAATTTCAATGCTTTTCGGTAAAGCCTACGCCCGTGCTGCATCTATTGCAACCGCTGAAAGTGGATTTCGAAGTACGGGCATATATCCTTTTAATAAGGATATTTTCCAGGATTATGAGTTTGTTACTTTACCTGAAGATAACGACAACTTACCGGCTATTGAGAATGAGAACATGATTGTAGATCCTTTGTTTTCAGAGCTTAATGATGTAGATGACAGTAGAATACCAAAAGATGTTACCTCGGATGATCCACCATTTTCGTGCACCAGTGTTGAATCTACTGATGTAAATAATATGCAAACAATACCGTCTGCTTCCAAAACACCTGTTAAACCAAGCCATGATTTATCGGATAATTGCAACAATATAAATATTCAACCTGAAACACCAATCATAGCAACAAAGGAAGTAAAACAATGGCAGCCACTTCCAAGCACTAGCTCAGAATTTCAAATTTGTAGTGTAACTCCGACTGCAAAGAAAGTCATGCAAGAATTGAGAAAAGGAAGTCGTAAACCACAATCGGCAATAGAGTTAACTGCTTCCCCATATAAAAGACAATTGGAAGAGTCAAAAGCTAAAGCATCCAAAACAAAATCTGATGCTGAAAAGAGAAAGAAAGTTGCTGCATTAAACTTGGAGAAAACAGTAAAATCTAATAGACGTCCAGAAAAACAGATAAAGAAAGACGTGAAGAGAAAGAAAGTGCCAGCTGGGGAGTTAGAAAAATGGTTCTGCAAAATTTGTCTCCATTGTGCTATTGAAGACATGATACAATGTTTGTCATGTAAATGTTGGGTCCACGAGGAGTGTGCTTGCGTTAAAAAAGGGATCAAAAAATATATTTGTCCATCATGTACTGAATAATGGATCTCAAATGTCTGAAATTATTGAATATTAATTTAAGTTTGAATGTTGATTTCTTTTAGATCTATATTGAATTTTTTTAATTAATGTTCGGAGAATTTTTTATATATCTGAAGATGGGTTTAAGTTTTATGTTATTGATATTAGTACAGAAAAAGTTTAACAAAGTTTTTTTAACAATACTCAAAAATTATTAGGTTAAGTTTATTGTTGTTCAGACTAGTATTTTTAGTTTTTAAGAATTTAACACTAAGTACTCTGCTATTCCTATATCTTTTCTATGAAGATTTTAGTATGTAGCATTTTAAAAAAGTGATTACATGGTATTAATTATAAGGACCAAGAAGACTGTATCCTGAGCCAATGTTAAAATAATATTAAAATTATGGTTAAAAACAAAAGTACCTCAAGTTGTTGTTTTAGAATTTTTATATTTTTTTTGGGAAACATTTAAAAAAATGTTACATACATTCACGGTAAACCAAGAAAACTGTTTCATATGCCTATATTGAAAAATGGCTTAATTAGTAACATAAATGTTAAAATAATGATTAAAATGTTCATTTCTTTAAATGGTAGTATTATTATTTTGTCACCTTAAACCATGAAATTTCCGAGTTCCCATCAATGGACCGGTCGACTCATTTTCCTAAGTCCAATGATGGCAACAAAGTGGTCTAATGAACGTTCCAGTGGTCCAATCAAAGAAACCTTAACAAAAATCATTTTACCCATTTATTGACTCTATTTACTATTTTAGAATTCTTAAACTTTAGGTATTTACACAGGAATACAAGAGCACTTCAGTAACTAAATCACTTTTATTCCACATTTCATACATTCGTTTTTTTAAGCATTTTAACAAAAGTGGTCCAATCATCGTAACATGAAGAAACAGTTATTGTAACATAACTGTAATAGTTAGACATATAGTATTATAGACTTTTTTGTATATGATATCTTCTATAAAACTGTTGTACATCACTTTGCTCTACTGTCAATAGTTTGCGCAGTGTAGGCGATATAAGAATCGTTTTGGTATTTTTTCACACCGTAGGTTACATTAGCGAAGTTATCATACGGATCCCTAATTTTTTGAAAATATTTTATAGCATATGTTTATGAGGGATAATGTAGGATTCTAATGGTGAAAGAATTTTTTAAATCGGTCCAGTATTTTTGGAGCCTATTTAATTCAAACAAACAACTCTTTCCTCTTTATAATATTAGTATAGATATAGATAAATATCGAGATATGATGTCTGCCTTTTTAATAACATAATAAAGTGGCAGATTTTTTGTTTACAGAATTATATTTTTTTCATTGAATAAGGGTGGACAAACGAGCAGAAATCCACCTGATGGTAAGTGGATGCTGTGGCTCTAAGACATCATCAGCCTTTATCTTTCTCTACACTCACCATACGAACCACAGCAGAGCTGCTTTTTACGCTGGTATTCTATGATAGCTTGGTCCTTCCCCGTTCGAGTCGACCATTCGTGCTACAACTACAGTATAGCTGCAAATTGGTCACCACGTATAAATTTAAATTTCTGAATATGCAATAGTTTTCTGTATATATATAAAAATAACTACTCTATAGTGCAGGCCTTCGCTCGGGACCATTTGGACTAATAATAAATTTGGATTTTATACTATTTTGGAATTGAAATATGTTACTTTTAAATATTAAAATTATAAAGGTTTCTTGGCATTATTTAAGCATTAAATTATTTATAATATATTTTTTAAAAGAGTAAGCCGAAAAGTCTATTCAGCGCCATGTTCGCAGCATTTTTTTAAATATGTTTTTTTTAACCTGTATCCCACACTAGAGTTTTACGAGAAAATACATAAATTGCACAAGGATAATTACTTGTAGGCAATAGAAACTGCCGTTTCGTACGGGATTCAAACCTGCGACCTTTAGCGTCGTATTTTATTGCTAAAACGGCTTCAGATGAGGAAAGTTTAGATTATATTATGCGCTAAAACCATTAATTAAAGAAAACTATTTAAAGCTACAATGGGCGAAATTGGGAATATACTTTACTGAAGGAAAACAACTATCAATCAATGGAGTATCCTCAAAGGTACTTAACCGAAAATTCACTTATATTTCTAATTAAGTTGAATTACGGCCGATCCCACTAAGATGAATCTATTCATTATCTGTGATTAGTAAATTTCATTACCTACGAAAACTTGTAACTCACTTAAAACAAATTAGCAAATTACTTCCTTAATTAAGATAGTGTTCTATCAAAATTAGAGATACAAAATATAGATTCAATGATAGCTTAAGGGAAAAAGCGCTTGCGGTAAGTTTCACAATGAGCAAACAAACTGGGTTCGATCCTCGCCGGAACAGATCAAAATTGTTGTGTTTTAATTGTCGATTTATCACGAGCCCTACTAAGGAAACCATGACAAGAATGTTTCTAGTTACGTGAGTTGTATTATGATGGTATATATATATATATATATATATATATATATATATATATATATATATATATATATATATATATATATATATATTGTATATGTATATATATTTATATATATTATACTTATGTATGTGTAAGGCTGCTATATGTATTTGTATTTATATTTACATAGTTTGAATCGACATACTTTGGTACCTATATAATTTTTAGATCATTAAACAAGTTTAACATAATAGCCATAAAAGCTCACCACAGTCCGCCCATTGTTACCTTAGTTATAAGGTGTAACAATTAAGAATAAATAAATAAATAAAACCTGCATGTCTGAGAAAATACAAAAATAAATCAAATTTCGAAGTCATGTGAAGTTCGCCTGCACGGAGAGCGCGGGGGACACTACCTCGACCAGAGACCCTCTCAGAAATGAGAAGTTTCTGGGCTCAGGCCTGAAATCTTCATAAAATGGGAGGGTTTCAGGCCGGGGCCTAGTATTACGAATTATGAAGGCTTTGTTTAGTTCAATAGTAGACTTTTTATCCGTTATTGATGATATGACATAAGATATTTCTCGTTAAGCAATGAATAAGACTTAATCGTATACGCGCTGGAATCTTATACCTGGCCACCACGTATAAGATTGGAAAGGACCTTTATTTAGCCATTCTTGAAGCAGAACGGCTAGAGGGTGACTGATGGTGATAAAGATGCTGTACAGATGACGAGGGTGATGTAAGATCTGTACAGCGAAACTTTACATAACGCGCGTTCACGACGAGTTTTTTTTATCCATAAACTGAACGAAGTCTTAAAGTAAAGTTATCTAAACTTTCTTGCATTTCCTTTCAAAAATATGTTTTGCAAATTATTTGGTGTCTGCAGAAAATTTATTGAAAAACACATTTTTATGCATTGCACGTGATGGATGGAATAATTTAATGTAAAAGTAAAAAAAATCTATATGAGATTCATATTATAGTTGATAGTTTAAAATGATACCCTGTTATTTATAAAAATAAACTTAAATTTCTCGTATATATTGCAAAAATTATCCTTAACAATAAGCAATGCAAAAAGCATTTATTTATTCATTTAATCGCTTATCATCGTTTACAAAGCAATAATTATCTTTATACCTGACTCTTTCTATTATCATTTCATGAGTAACTTTAAGCTTTCCTAAATACCGTCGACTTTATAGGTAAGCCGTTATCATTTAGCGCTATACTGTTTGCATGAACCCAGACTTGAATTTTATCTAGTGCGCTGTTTACTTCACAAAGTGTCTCAGTTCAATGATACTTACATCAAAAGTTAGCCGAAACTAAGCAAATATCATATGCAAATAGAACTTTCCGGAACGTAGGCTAATGGATGATGATTAAGGTAGATACAAAACAAAAAGCAACAAAGACAATGGTTTCATACTGCAAAGTGGCACCTAGTAGCGTTGGAAGCTTACTGGTGACCACTATTTGGTTGCAACCAATTTTGTCAGATGCAGAATAGCCAGCGTTTCGGTGTTCTTTAGGATACATTCTAAAGCATTCTATAATACACAATAGAATGGCTGTCAACCTTATTTTATACGAGAACCAGCGTCGCCGGTAGCACACATACAAGCAATTACGTCGTATTGTAACTACTACAAACCCGATTCGCTTTTTTGACATACTGAGTAAATTTACACATTTTAGAGTTTTGATTAATGTTCAAAATCATCATTAAAACAATCGTTTAAATTTTAATACATATTTTTATGTAAATAGTGTACAATTTGGTACTTTCTAAATAATTTGCATGCGAAATAAGGAAACGATTGTTACGTCAAAACACATATCGTGTCGACATTTATACGTGTGAATTGACATGTTAATGACATTTTGTCTCCGCCCACTCCCCCGTTCTATTATGTATGTATTATAGTATTCTATGTTCTAAAGAATGTCTACAGGAATTACATTATTTAATTCCTTCTCCTCTTCTACCATGGGGTAACTAGGCGGTCGACTGGTCTCCAACCCTTTGTCGACATTTCACACATTCAAACCAAACGGTTAATTTTCTCTTTCGTAATATGTGCAGATAAGGATGGGAACGATTTGCTGGCATCTGTATTCCCGTCCGATTACAATCTGGATGTCTTTAAGGCAAGTGAGTAAGATTTTTGTTACGCTGAGTATTCGATCTACTTTTAGAGCTTTTTTTATCACATACCACCAGACAGTATTGTATCAAGTACTGGTTTAATATAATATCTAAAAATGCTATTTATAATAATACGTTAGCAAACTTCATAATCCGCATGGTCTCGATAAATTCTAAATTTTCGGTCAAGCAGGTTTCATCACGATGTTTTCCTTCACCATCGAACACGTGGTAAATCAACTATTAAAATAGTTATTATCAATTTAGAGATAGTAAGCGTGATCGCTTACAAATTTGTAACAAATTTATTCAGTGTAATGAAATTTCCAATTAAATATAATTCTTATATTATAGTAACGCATGTACTTAAAGTTATTAAATTGATTTTGTAACAAATTTATTCAATGTAAATGAAATTTCCAATTAAATGTGATTCTTATATTATAGTAATGCATGTACTTAAAGTTATTAAATTGATTTTGTAACAAATTTATTCTGTGTAAAAGAATTTTCCAATTGAATGTAACTCTAATATAATAATAAATGCATGTACTTAAAGCTATTAAAATGAATTTCTAACAAATTTATTAAGTGTAAATAGTGAGGAATAAAAGGCTATTTTATTTTATTTATTTATTAAGCGTGATTGCTGATAATGAGATTTGAATCCTGGGTCGGGCCAAAATCAGTTATTGGGTTTTTCTGCCAAGTAATTCTCAATAGCGGCCCAGAGTTAGGAAGATAACGGTGTTTTATCCCCTTGCCTCAGAAAGCACGTCAAGCAGTTAGTCCTGGGACTGATCTCTCA
This sequence comes from Parnassius smintheus behrii, assembly GCA_036936625.1. Classification (NCBI taxonomy): domain Eukaryota; kingdom Metazoa; phylum Arthropoda; class Insecta; order Lepidoptera; family Papilionidae; genus Parnassius; species Parnassius smintheus. The sequence goes on along the minus strand of JAUPFT010000017.1, from coordinate 35,452,209 downwards.
CTACGATCGTGTCAAATTGACGTCCCATTAGACCACAGAACACTATTACTCCTATCAGAGCATTAGACTATGAGTGAAGGAATAGAGAGTAAACCCTATGCTTGCGCGAACACTCGTACACTATAATTCTGCGTCGCACAGATGGTTTGTCACCGTCGAGACTGACCGTTGTTGCCGCAATTTGGTCTGAAGGGCATTAAGTCAACGTTGAATGTTCCAATTAATAATTTCATGGACGCCGACGGGGATCGAACTTAGTTTGATGAAATGAAATTTCAAGAGGGGAGCTTATCCCCTGATAATAGAAACTCGTACAAATTTAAGATATTTAAATGTTTAAGCGTTGGGCTTGATTGGAATCTAGTCCCTAGCGAGCACTTCGACGTAGTCAATTTATTGCTTTGTTTAATTTCGCCTTGCTTATATTTTCCCAATATCCAGGACTAATTGAAGGTAAATACCGTCTCATGCGTCGGATCAAAGCGAATAAAATCAACGACCGTCTGCCTAGCCGTCGTCATATATTGCCGCATGCATCACGTTTGAACGTCCGACTCAGTTCATTCTGAGTGCAATTTGAACGGTTCACCAGGCGACTTGGGGTCGCTGCCTCAGCTACGGCGATTTTAGCTAAAATTTTTAATTAACTCTTACGTAGCAAATTATTTAATTAACGTTTCTCGAAATATAAACGATGAAAATTATCTGTAAAAACTTATAATTGAAAAATGATACGAAAACATCAACCGCCTAACAGGTTCATCGTTTCTAATACTTTGTGTACCGGTAGTAATTAATAAAATTATTTCAGTTAGAGACGAGATAATGGTAATTTATACATGGTAGAGCTACACTGCAGCTACGTAATGGTTGTAGCACGAATGGGTCAGCTAGCCCGGGGAAGGACCACGCTCTCACAGTATACCAGCGGAAAATTACAGCTTAATGCTAATGTCCGGACAGCGGACCGCAGCATTAAGCTGCAATAAAACCCGTTTTACTGCGACGTATGTGGGCCACAGCAACCACTTACCGTCAGGTGGACTGTGTGCTCGTTTGTCACCCTTATTCTATAAAAAAATCTAAATAAGACCACATGAATAGATTCAACGCAGAGGAAGCCATGGCAAAGTTTGGTCTTTTCCTACCATCATAAACATTACAGCCTTTCATGAATCCATAGCTGAACATAGGCTTTCCTCAAGGAATACTACAAAGCACGGTCCTGAGCCACCTACTTGCTTCAACTTCCTACATCTTTTACCAGATCGGCACTCCATTTATTGGGGTTGCACTACACTTAGCTTACTGGTACGAGGATGCTACTCGAGAACCTTTCTTACCCTCCGGTTGTCAGTTCTTCGATGTGGTCGGGCACCAGTAACCTACTGATCCGTTGGGCTATGTCGCTTATTGTGTTTCTATCGCGAAACAATTTCGACTGACTTAGTCGACAACTTCGAGTGTAGTCCAATTACCAAAATATCTTGAGCTGTTTAGGGCAAGTGTAAGAATATCCACTACCCCAATTACTTACTTACTTACTTATCTTCACGCACAATCCCTAACGGGGTAGCCAGAGAGAACAGATCGCCAAGTGTCACGATAGTAGTTAGGTTGTACCAGTTCTGGCGCACTTGTAGAAAGGTTGTACCAGTTCTGGCGCACTGAGTCAGAAGTGGTACAAGTACGACGTTCGTCGACTCACGATCCTAAAAAAAAAAAGGTTTTGGCATGCTCTGATCACGAATCTGCGGTCCATTTTTGCGTAGGATGCACGGTTCCGGAGATGTGCAGATCAATTAACTCTTATCTAATTGATATCCGCTGCGAGCCTCCACCGTCATTAACGCTCCATTGTTCTTATCTACCTATCTATTGTTCGTTCAATACCGTCATTATCTATTCTTCCTCAGCGTGGTGCTATTGTATTATACTCCTTTGTTCCTATCTACACTAATCTGACTCATTAATAAAACACATTACCCAATTTTGTTAAAATTTTTATTTATAAAATACAAAATCTTATTACTTATTATCTATAAAATAGGAGCGAAACATCTCATCCACTAAAATATCGTTGTACAATGTGTTCCCTGTAAATATACTCGTAAAACTATGCATTGAACATCCCTGAAACTTATATAGCAAATACATTAAGCAATATTCGCCACAAACTGAAGTCCACTCATTCTGAATCCTATCAACATTCCAGTTCCATCTTTTACAATTTCTTTTAAAAAACTCTAGATGATATCGTACAGGTGCCCGTCCGAATGAATCAAAATATTGACCGACGTCATTCGTATCGATATATAAAGCTACCCAATGTGACCCTGGTTTATCATCTGTATCCAAATTGCATATTATATACGTTGGTACGTGGGTGTACATGGGTAGTTTATTGGCAGCATAAACATTATTTTCTAGAGTGGGGTGAATCTTTTTCAGATGTTGTTGTACATCTAGTGTATCCATAATATTACTGCTATTAGTAGATTATTACAGTACCAATCTACTCAATGACTAATATAGGAATGATCAATTATAGTGATATCTAAATATTAAATTACATTCTTTGTGTTATACAAATCGTATTTGAGTCACCAATACACTGAACAAGACACGACAGGAAGGACGTAGGAATGTAGAGATAAGCAACAGAATGTAAGGTAAGCTTGTTGACGCATAAAGATACTATCAATTCTACTGCAGAAATTCTTTAGATTAGAATTATTACTCACTGGTACTATATAAGACCAAGCAACTGCAGTCATGGAGTTAGTGTATGGTCGTTTGACCGCAGTGGATCTATCAATACTACGTTTGTGTTACTTCAACGCATCAAAGGCCATGGATGTAAGTGTTTATTCTATTGACAAACTTACTTTTCTTTCTGTTATTTTCTTACGTGTGTATGATTTAGTGTTAACAAATTATATTTAAATATTATGCGTGTGTATATGGTTAAGCCGTGGTAGCTCAGATGGTTAGCGCAAAATGTAAAATTCACAGTACGCGACCCGGGTTCGATCCCCGCCGGCACCAATTAAATTGTTAATTACAATTTTAAGTGTTGATTTACCATGTGCTCAGCGGTGAAGGAAAACATCGTGAGGAATGCATGTCTGAGAAAATTTCGAAGGCATGTGAAGTTTGCCAACACGCATTGAGGTATCGCAGCGAACATTTCCTAGCCCTAAAACCCTCTCAGAAATGAGAGGAGGCCTATCTTCAGCAGTGGACTTTAATAGGTTGTAACTTTAGCTTTTTTAACTTTTATGATTAAGTGTTAACAAATTGATATTAACATGATAACTGTGTTGTTGCAGAAATCATTGAGCTTCGATGAAAATACCTATAAACAGTATTACTACTCGCCACTCTCCCCTCAAGAAGAGAGTGATGACATCGTCATTAATAATAACACATGCGATGGTGGAAAAAGAAAATCGCAATCGATTGATCATTTTTTTGAAGCTGAATCAAAAATAAAAAAGAGGAAGCTGTTATCATCAACCGTAGCACGAGCCGCTAGAGATGGTGTATCATACATTTCTACTAATTCTGACGACGGAGACCAAGCGACGCATCTCATCAAATTTGAAATGTACGATATGAAGAAGCTATACAAGATTCCAACTACTGATCATTGGAAACATGCTTCCACGAGGATTAAATATTACGTAAAGACTAATAAGGATAGCATCTACGACAACACAAACGCCTTCGTATACAATATTACAAAGACAATAGCAGAAAGTGAAAAAGTTAAAAAATACTTTTTTAACAATGACAGTCATTAGCTGATCATTAGTGAATGTGATTCTGTTTACTTAAATTACTTCCGTGTACTCATTATATTCTATTTCTAATCCTTTGTTAGACTTAAATATCGGACATTATTTGAAATTTGGGTATCAGTTGGTCTACCAACACTGAACTGTTACTTACTCTGCTACTTATTTTCTTCTTTACTATAAGGATGGCAAACTTCAGTGAAGTGTGCACCAGTGCTTTCTTCTCCACAACCATGGAAGAGAATACGGAACTATTCAACAGCGAATTGAATCAGGAGTTGTCTAAAGTTTGTGATGAAATGGAGAAGGATCAACTGTTCGACTGATCGTATGATGATGAGTTGTATAATCACTGTGCGATGGTTGAAACACAGTTTAAGTAAGTAAAATAAACATTCATTCCGATCATAATTTACACAATGTCTTGTACAGTTTTTAATAAATTTAAACATTTTAGTAGTCAACCACTACAACTTGGAAGAGAAACGAAGCGAACGAGCAGCAAAGAACCCAAGATCATCAAAAAACCAACAACGGAAGCAGAAGCGCCTACCTCTGCAGGGAACAGTATCAGTAACGATGATCAAGTGGAATGTCTAACGTGTCATATATTTATCAAGAAACGGTATTTAGCTAATCATTTTAAAAGTAATGTTCACAAAAATAATCTTTTAAATTCACATAATTCTTTATCAAACGTTAGTGTTATTGAATCTGCTTTTGGAAATAGGATTTTAACTTATAAAATCAAGAGTAGAGTAGATAGTTCGACATTGGTAAATTTTGAAACTCCTGAACTATTTTTAAATTCTATTAAAGATGATATTTTATTTTTAATACAAGAGTGTATTCATCAACACATAATTTTTAAAGTAAACTTCATATTGCATGCTGATTTTGTTCAACAAACTAAAGATATTCATGATACGTTCGATTTTCAAACGCTTAACTATATTATTTGTCAAGGAGATGACTTAAATATTTTTTTTCATCTTTAAATGATACAATTACTACTAAAATTAGTGCATTTGAAAAAAAAGATAGTGGATGGAGTCTAAAAAACATAAAATCTATAGACATGAATGTTAATAAATTTAACCCCCTACGCGGTACTTCATACATAGATCTTCCTCGTGACATAAAATTAAAAAAGGCTGTTATAAATGTAAAAAGCAAGGATTATTTTTGTTTTAAATGGGCGTTACTCTCGGCGTTATATCCCGTAAACAAAGACGCGGATCGTGTATCATCGTACGTTAAACATGCAAATAAACTTAAATTTGATGGTATTTCCTTTCCAGTCAAAATTTCCGACATAGCAAAAGTAGAGAAATTAAATGATATTAGTATTAATGTTTTTGGGTTAGAATATAATAAAGAAAAACGATGTAATTCTATAGTAGGTCCATTATTTTTAACAAAGTGTCGTAAAGATAGACATATCAATTTATTATTTTTTTTCAAGGATACAAAAAATCATTATTGTTACATAAAAAATTTATCGCGGTTAGTTAGTAAACAAATTTCAAAAGACGGTCACATCATGTACATTTGCGAAGCATGTCTACTTCACTTTCCATCTAAGGAAAGTTTAAATAACCATGAACAATACGATTGTGCCCACATTTGTACAGAATTACCAAACAGTGAAACTTTAAAAAAAAAGAATTGGTTTGGTCAACCTATTTCAAATGATAAAATTAAATTTGATAGTTATGAAAAAAAGTTGAAAATACCATTCGTGGTTTATGCTGATTTTGAAGCATTTTTAAAACCAATAGAATCATGTTCTAACGATCCTTCCAAACCTTTCACACACAATATTCAGAAACATGAAGTACATAGTTTTGGTTATTATATAAAATGTTCATATGATGATAAATTATCAAAATATGTAACGTATTGCGGACCCAACTGTGCACAAGTGTTTATGGAAAGTTTAACTAACAATCTCAAAGAAATAAATAGACTTCAAAAATATCCTCCACTTCCGCTAACAAATGAAGACAAAAACCAAATTTCAAATGCAACCATTAGTCATATTTGTGAAACAGAGTTAGCAGAACATTTTTATGATTTTGATTGGTACACCGGTAGTTTTATAGGTGTTGCTCACGAATCATGTAGCTCGAAGTTCAGAAAACCTCGTTATATACCAATATTTTTACACAACCTTAGTCACTATGATGCTCATTTTATTGTTCACGCGTTAAACTTTTGTGATGGTGAAGTCGAAGTTATCCCTCAAAATAAAGAAAAATATATATCCTTTTTCAAAAAATTAAAAATGAATAACCACGAAATTATATTAAGATTCATAGATTCATTTAAGTTTTTATCATGTAAATTAGAAGAATTGGCCAAAAATCTCAGTAATGATCAATTTCAAGAATTACGTAGAAATTATCCTAATGATGAAGATTTCTTTCGTTTAAAACGGAAAGGCGTTTATCCATATGAACTTATGACTAATTATGATAGTTTAAGCCTAACATCGCTCCCCGAACAAAAATTTTTTTATAGCTCGCTCACAGATTCCCATATTTCAAATGATGATTACAATCATGCTAAAGATGTTTGGGAACACTTTGGGTGTTGTAATATGCTAGATTATTCAAACCTGTATTTAAAAACAGACGTTTTACTTTTAACCGATGTATTTGAAAACTTTAGAAAGTTATGTATTAATACTTATGATTTAGACCCTGCCCATTATTACACAGCACCCGGTTTAAGTTGGGATGCAATGTTAAAATATACAAAAATAGAATTAGAACTTTTAACAGATTATGAGAAAATTGCATTTATTAGATCAGGTATCAGGGGTGGTGTATCTCAATGTAGTAATCGTTATGCTAGAGCTAATAACAAATATATGGGGGATTATGATGCAGGGAAACCAAATTCATATATCACATATTTTGATGCCAACAATTTATATGGTTGGGCTATGTCTCAATGTCTTCCTACTGGTGGATTCGAATGGGTAAATCCGAATACAGAATTTAATGTGTCTGAGACATCGAACTTCGGTTTTATTTTAGAAGTTCATTTGGAATATCCAGATGAACTTCATGATTTACATTCGGACTTTCCTTTATGCCCTGAAAACATTTGTACAGGCAATATTAATGAAAATAAACTAGTCCCAAATTTAAATAATAAAGATAAATATGTAATTCATTACAGAAATTTAAAGCAGTGCATAGAAATGGGGGTTAAATTAACTAAAATTCATAGAGTTTTAAAATTTAAACAGTCTCGCTGGTTGAAGATGTACATAGATCTTAACACAAAATTAAGAACGTTAGCAAAATCAGATTTTGAAAAAGATTTTTATAAATTAATGAATAATTCAGTCTTCGGAAAGACTATGGAGAATATTGAAAAAAGGGTTAACATAAAATTAGTTACACACTGGGAGAACCAGGGCAAAGCTTTAGGTGCTCAAGATCTAATCGCTAAACCACAATTTCATAGTCTTTCAGTATTTTCGGAAAACCTAGTTGCGGTTCAGTTGCGAAAAACAAAGTTAATATATAACAAACCAATTTATTTAGGGTTTTGCATTTTAGATATTTCAAAAACATTAATGTATGATTTTCATTATAACTATATGGTTCAAAAGTTTAATAAAATCAAATTATTGTATACAGATACGGATAGTTTAATATGTCATATATTTACAGATGATTTTTACTCTGATATAAAACCTGACCTTTCATCATACTTTGATACCTCAGCTTATGATGCAAATAATATTTTTGAATATCCAAAATTAAATAAAAAGAAATTAGGTTTTTTTAAAGATGAAAATAATGGTAAAATCATGAAAGAATTTGTGGGTTTACGATCCAAAATGTACGCTTTTAACTTAAAGAATAAGACTATAGCCAAGGCAAAAGGGGTAAATAAATGTATCACTAAAAAGATGACCATGGATAATTATAAGTCTTCTCTATTTAATAAAAAGTGCAATATTATAGTATGCTTAGATTTAAATCAATTAAACACACAATTTTTACACAAAATTTAAATAAGATTGGTTTATCATATAATGACACAAAAGAGGCATATTTTAGATAATAATATTGAAACATTAGCTTGGGGTCATTATAAACTGCGTTAAGTGTTGATAGTTTTTAATTTTATGTCTGCATGTAAATAAAATTTGTATTGATTGTAAAATAATGATAATAGTATAATATGACGTGGAGTTTATTACATATTTAATCGTTGTTTTATTGTAAATAATTTAAGTTAATTGTTGTTTATATTTGCGTGTGTCTGTGTGCATTTATTTGAGGTTGAGTTGATTGTAAAATTATGATGTACTAATTGTGTTAGAAATAGTATACAGATCATTCTGTTTTATATAATGTTTGCAATATATATTAATTGTTAACACCAACACTTTCATTTTTTATTTCACCCCTTAGTACTTTAGACGTGTGTAATGTTTCACTTTATCCATCCGTTTACTGCTATTGTGGCGGGGCCAAGTGGATGTGGGAAGTCAAATTTTGTAACAAATTTCATAAAATCAGTTACAGAAATATGTAATTGTGATTTTAATCAGATCACATGGTGCTTTGATGAAATGCAACCTTTATATAATTTACCAAATGTTAACTACCATCAAGGAATTCCAAATGTTAATATGTTTGACGGCGAAAACCCACATCTTGTTATTATTGATGATCTAATGAGAGAGTCCGATGGAAGAATTGTGGATATATTTACAAAAGGTAGTCATCACAGGAATCTTAGTGTATTTTATTTAACACAAAATTTATTTCATCAGGGTAAAGGGCAAAGAGACATATCCTTAAACTCAAGTTATATAATATATTTTAAAAACCCTCGAGATAAAACTCAAATAAGATATTTAGCACGACAAGTGTCACCAGATAACCCAAAATTTATTGAAGATGCCTACAGGGATGCAACAGAATACCAATGATTTTTGTCGTATCAAGACAAATGTCTTCCCATTTAATGGTTTCTGCACAGTCTACGTCCCCACAAAAGAGTTTAAATACACCAAGAATCAAACATTTCAAATCATTGCTAAATGATGCATCGTCGACTCACAACGCATAAACATTTGCTAAACGCTTTGCATACGCTTAAACCAAAATATCAAAGAGCATTACTTAAAACGTGTGATGAAGAAGAAATTAACTGTATTTGTGAGTGTATTCATAACGTTTTACAAGGAAAAGTACCTCTTAAAGATCAAGATAAACAAAAATTGAATAAACACAAAAATATACTCCGTCAACTAGTGCGTAAGTGTAAACATAAACTAAGAAAAAATATAATTATACAAAAAGGAGGGGCTTTCTTACCAATAATAGTAGGTGCAATATTGAGTGGATTAGTGAGTGGACTAGCCAGTTAACATGGAAAATGCAAAGAAAATGATACTTATCGAACCTGGATTGATTGAAAAATTAAAACAAGAAAATAAGGTTAATACGAGTAGTAGTTTATCTCGATTAGATATTGAAATGCAAAATATTATGAATAGTAAGACGGAAGACCGAAAGAAATGGATGTTATATTTACAAACACTGCAAAGATACCTTCATTTTACCGAAGAGGATCGTCAACCACTCAGATTACCAATTTATTCTGATACATCTAATGAAGATTCAAACGAGTCTAAAATTGGTTTTAAAAATAAAGATAGAGATCTAAAAACTTCAGTTGATGCTGAATCTTTGTTGGAGGAGAATCGATCCATCAAAAGTAAAGAAAATGTTGAAAATCCACTTTACACACCAGCTCAAATACTCAGTTTAATACCAAAAACTTATAATAAAAAAGGACAGTTATTATTAAACTTAGTTGAAACAAGTAAAGGTAAAATACATTGGGATAATGAAGGTACAGTCATAATTGATAATGAAAAAATTCCTGGAAGTAATATTGTTGATTTAATAAATGATTCACTAAGACCCTTAAAAAGAAGTGGTCCAGTAGGGTGGGATAGATTTGCTGAAGCATTAAAAGATATTAAAGTACCACTTACTTATATTGGAAATCCAAAGAGATGTGAGTTTATTAACCAACTTCAAGCAAAAGATCTGAACAAACCCTCTGAGATTGAATTTCAAGAGTTTTCTACACCGAGCAGTAGAGATAAAAAGTCTACAACTAAAATACGTAAAAGGCTTGAGTGGGAAAAATGGACCCCGTACTAGAAGAAATTAACAGGATTTCATCATCATCATCATTACAGCCCTTCACAAGTCCACTGCTGAACATAGGCCTCCCCCAAGCAATGCCACAAAGCACGGTCCTGAGCCACCTGCATCCATCGACTTCCTGCATATCTTACCAGGTCGTCACTCCATCTAGTGGGGGGTCGCCCTACACTACGCCTACCGGTACGAGGCTGCCACTCGAGAACCTTTCTTCCCCATCGGTTATCGGCTCTTCGAGCTATATGGCCGGCCCATTGCCACTTCAGCTTACTAATCCGTTGGGCTATGTCGGTCACTCTGGTTTTACTGCGGATATCCTCATTTCTGAGTCTATCACGCAGAGAAACTCCGAGCATAGCCCTCTCCATAGCTCGCTGAGCGACCTTGAGCGTCCTCATACGGCCAGCAGTGAAGGACCACGTCTCAGATCCGTAAGTCATCACTGGCAACACGCACTGGTTGTACAATCTAGTTTTTAGAGATTGAGGTATACCTGACGAGAAGATATGTCGTAATTTCCCGAACGCTGCCCAGCCGTGTTGAATCCGTCGATTTACCTCTCGGTCGAAGTTGGACTTACCTAGTCGGACTATTTGTCCCAGGTAAACGTACTCGTCAACAACTTCGAGCATAGTGCTCCCAACAACTACCGGCATAGGTGTGACATGGACATTAAACATGATCTTTGTTTTGTCCATGTTCATCTTAAGACCTATCCGTTGGGAGGCACTATTGAGGTCATTGAGCTTTGCTTAAGTCCTCCAGCGATTCTGCCATAAGGACTATATCGTCGGCAAATCGAAGGTGAGTGATGTACTCGCCATTGATGTTAATACCGTATCCTTTCCAGTCCAGTAGCTTGAAAACGTCTTCCAAAGTAGCGGTGAAGAGTTTCGGGGATATAACGTCACCCTGTCTTACACCTCTCTGCAGTTGGATAGGTTTCGAGCTCTGGTTCTGTACTCGGATAGCCATCGTAGCCCTACTGTACAAACACTTCAGCACTTCGATATACCGACAGTCAACTTGGCACCGCTGAAGGGACTGCAGCACCGCCCAAATTTCGACGGAATCAAAGGCTTTCTGATAGTCCACATACGCCAGGCAAAGTGGCAAATTGTACTCTTCAGTCTTCTGTACAATCTGCCGCAGGGTATGTATGTGGTCTATGGTACTAAAGCCTTTTCGGAAACCGGCTTGTTCGGGAGGCTGGAAGTCGTCGAGTCTGCGTGCGAGACGATTCGTAATGACTCTCGAAAACAGCACGTAGACGCGGCTCAGAAGGGAAATCGGTCTGTAGTTCTTCAAGAGAGCGGTGTCGCCTTTCTTAAAGAACAAGACCACCGCACTTCTGCTCCACGCCTCTGGAGTAGTGCCACCATGGAGGACGGAATTGAAGAGCCTCTGAAGGACTTCAAGTACCGGTGTTCCACCCGCTTTCAGAAGCTCCGCTGTAATTCCATCCTCGCCTGGGGCCCTGCCGTTTTTAAGGTGCTGGAGAGCCATTCTAATCTCGCTTAGACTGACGTCCGGGATATCATCGGAATAGTGTCGGATAGGACTTGCTCTTGGATCGTTACTCACACTTACGTGTGGCTCCAACGATGATGTGTACAGCTGCCCATAGAACCTCTCAATCTCACTCAAAATCTCAGATGTCCCGGAAACGATGCTGCCACACTCAGTCTTCAGCTTTGACAGTTGGCTCTTACGGGCAGACAGATCTCTGGCAAAGACTTTGGAGCCCTGGTTCCGCTCGATCGCTTCTTTAATACGAGCAGTATTAAAGTTGCGTAAGTCTCGCCGCATGCATTTGGAGATCTGTCTGTTCAGTTGCCTGTATGCTGTCAAGTCTGTTGACGATTGCAGCCTCATCTCCCGTCTAACAGCCATGAGATTAAGAGTGTGATCGGAGAGTTTTTGTGTTCTTCTGCGGCGGGTCTTGCAGAACTTAGCTCCGACCGCATGGACAGTTTCCACGAGCTTGTCATTCATATCGTCCACTGCATTGCAATCTTGTAGGCACTGAAAGCGGTTGTGTAACTCGAGCTGAAAGTTTTCGGGATTCTGGATTAGAGCACGAGGGGGACGGAGCGTTGACTTCATTAGACGAGACCTCTCCAACTTAACGTTTAGGTTCAGTGTGCCTCTAACCATTCGGTGATCGCTGCCAGTTTTCACCCTTGCGATCACTGAGACATCACTGAACAGTTGGCGTCTGGTCGTCATAATGAAGTCAATCTCATTTTTTGTCGAACCGTCGGGGCTCGACCAGGTCCACTTCCTGTGGGGCCGCTTCTGGAAGAAAGAGTTCATCATAAAGAGTCCCTCTTTCTCCATAAAGTCGGCCAGCTGCTGGCCCCTTCGGTTTCGTTGCCCTACTCCAAATTTCCCTAACTTCAGCTCACCGCTTTCTCTTGTGCCTAGTTTTGCGTTGAAGTCTCCCATCAACACCGTGTAGTGGGTTTTGGAGGAATGCATGGCTTTGGAAATATCCTCATACATTTCCTCCACCTCCTCATCGGGATGTGCTGAGGTTGGTGCGTAAACCTGTATGACCTTCAGCGAATACCGTTTGGTGATTCTGAGTATCAGGTACGCGACCCTCGTCGACACACTCCCAATCTTTACAACGTTGTTGACGAGAGACTTGTGGACGATAAATCCGACACCTCCTTGGGACAGATGGTCGCCCTCCCGGTGATAGAACAAGTTGCCGGATTCGAGAATCACCGTGTCCTCCCCCTCTCTTCGGACCTCGGATAATCCTATAATACTTCAGTTCAACTTGTCTATCTCTTCTTCCAGCTCCAGGATCTTCTCGTCAGTCCTCAGTGTGCGTGCGTTAAATGTTGCCAGGTCGAGTCGTCGTAGGTGGCAACCGAACCTCCACCGGAGATTCTTAGCACCCCCTGCCCCGCCGTTACCATGGTCGCCACCGTAGCCAGGAATAGCGGGGCCGCCGGGGACTGGGGGCCGTCTATTTGTGTTATTGTTCATGGGGGGTATATTGCCATAGTTGCCACGCTTGGCGAGCGGGTTGGCAACCGCAGTTTTTTTTGTGTAATTGTTGTTATCAGGAAGATGCTGCTGCCCATCTCCTGCCTGTTTCCCTCTGTCGCCTTTTACGACACCCACGGGAAGATATGGGGTAGTGGATATTCTTAACCGCCACTACACGGTAAACAGGATTTATTATGATCCATCTAATCCCGCTGGTTTTGGTAGTATTGATAAATTATCAAAGGCCATGAAGGGTAAAATGAATAAAAAGCAAGTAAAGGAATGGTTAAAATCACAAGAAACATACACATTACATAAACCCATTCGAAAAAAATTCCCGCGTAATAGGTACATTCTATCAAATATTAATGAACTGTGGCAAGCTGATTTAAGTGATATGCGAACTTATTCTCAATATAATGATGGTTTCAAGTATATACTTTGTGTTATTGATGTATTTAGTAAATATGCTTTTGCAAGATCAATGAAAAAGAAAAACTCAGAAACAACTAAAGAATGTTTTGAAAGTATATTTACTGAAAGTAATTTAACACCTACTCACATACAATCTGATAAAGGTACAGAATTTGTTTCAAAAGATGTACAAAAATACTTTAAATCCAAAAAGATTAATTACTATACCACTAACAATCCTGACATTAAGGCCAGTATTGTTGAACAATTTCAAAGAACACTAAAAATGAAAATGTGGCGTTATTTCACTCATAATAATACTTATAGATATATAGATGTTTTACAAGATTTAATATACTCTTACAATCACAGCTTTCACTCTAGTATTAAGATGTGCCCATGTGATGTAAATTCCAACAATATTATGACAGTTTGGACTAATCTTTATGATAGACGGTCAAACAAACTTTCTTTAGAAAATCCTAAACCAAATTTCAATGTGGGTGATTATGTTCGAATAACTAAATATAAACATGTTTTCCAAAAAGGATATGAATCAAATTGGAGTGATGAAATATTTATTATATCTTCAATAATTGATAGATCTCCATGGGTTGTTTATACAATAACAGATTTACAAAATGAACCAATAGTTGGTACTTTTTATGAAAGAGAATTACAGAAAATCACTTACAACCCCACCTCACAATATAAAATAGATAAAATAATTGACACTCGTTACTCAGATAACAGAAAAGAAGTATTAGTGAAGTGGAAAGGTTATCCAGATAAATTTAACAGTTGGATTTTAGCTTCTAGTTTAAAAGAAATATGGATAAAGAAAGTTTTTATTTAACTTTGCTCAGCAATAGTTCAATGGAATACTTTCCTGATAACAAGACCACAAATTTTTCAACGAAATTACTGAAAGCTATTAAATTAGAAGGTGAATGGTCGGTTGGAGTTGTCGAGTTTCAATACCCATGTACCATGTTTACTGTTCAAGATCATGAAAATGTTATATACATTACAAAATCTATGTTAATGCCTAATGAAGATAAACCATCCACAGTGTACTACAAAAAACATATTCCAGCTACCAACTATGATAACGTTGAGCATATTTTAAGAGTGTTAAATGGTATCGGAGAGAACTTGAAATTTCGCTATGATGAAATAACAAAATTTGTGTCTATTTCTGTTTTGGATAAAAATATAACATCCGTAACATTATCACCCAAATTAAGTTTACAACTAGGTTATGAACCAAATAAAAATCTCCTAGAGAGAAATTTTGGAAAGTGTCCTGCTAATTTACACTTAGGGTTACCATCTCAACTCTTTCTATATTGTGACATTATCGATCCTCAGATTGTGGGTGATGTTATGACTCCTTTACTAAGAGTCATTTCATTAGATCCTACAAAATACATTTATGGTGCAAATAAAATGCACGTTTTCTCTCAACCTCACTACTTACCTGTTATGCGAAGAGAGTTCGATACGCTGGAAATAGTTATAAGATCGAGCACAGGACAAAAAATACCATTCCAGTTTGGAACCGTGTGTATTAAACTACATTTCCGAAAATTATAATAATGAATTCTCTTCGTGATCATCATAAATGTCCATATGAAAATTATTATACACATCAAGCTGGGTCAGGAGTTGGAGTAATTTATAAGGGTGCACCATACCAACGCGGTCATGTTGGGAGCTTCTTAGGGGGGTTATTTAGATCAGTTTTACCTTTACTTTCAAGTGGTGCTCGAGTGATTGGTAAGGAGGCATTAAGCGCTGGAGTAGGACTTTTATCGGATATGGTTCAAGCGTGTCCTATGGAAGCCTCAATAAAAGATCGTCTAAAGCAAGTTAGTACGAATTTAAAACGAAAGGCTGATGAGAAAATTGATCAATTTAACATGACAGGATCTGGGTATAAAACTAAAAGAAAACGATCGACCTCGTTCATTCCACCATTAACTGCTAAAGTGAAAGCTGCGAAAAAACTTGGTCTAAAACCAAAAAATAACAAAGATATATTTTCAAATTAAATATGTCTTTCCTTCATAATCATTCTTGCGAGTGCGTTAAGTCAGAATTGGATTTGTTTGCACTACCGTCTACACAAACTAGCATTGAAAATGGATTGTGGATTCATTATAAACCAATTTCATCTCTTGGTGATGATGGACCTATCGAGTTTCAAGTTCCTGGGACAGGCGATGACTACATAGATTTGTCTCATACATTACTCCACATAAAGGCAAAAGTATTAAATCAAGATTCAACTAACTTGATATCTACTACAATAGTAGCACCTGTAAATAATTGGCTGCATTCACTTTTTAGTCAACTTGATGTTTATTTAAACCAAAAACTTGTATCACCACCTAATAATACCTATGCATATCGAGCATACATGGAAACCCTTTTAAACTATGCTCCTGCTGCTAAACAATCTCATCTTACTTGTAGTCTTTGGTATGATGATACAGCAGGAAAAATGGATTCTACGGATGGTAAAAACATAGGATTTGTTAAAAGACAGGAATTGATTAGTGAAAGTAAGGAAATAGAAATGATTGGTCATCTTCACGGTGACATTTTCAACCAAAATAAATTTTTAATTAATGGTGTTGAAATGAGTGTTAAATTGGTTCGATCGAGAGAGAGCTTTAATTTAATTGCTGGGTCAAACGATGTAAAGTTTAAAGTTTGCATTACGGACGCAACTCTTATTGTTCGACGAGCACGAATTAATCCAAGTTTATTATTCGCACATCAAAAAGTTTTAGCTTCTACCACTGCTAAATATCCTATTACTCGAGCTGAAGTAAAAGTTTTAACAATTCCATCGGGTGTTCAAGGAAAAACTCTTGATAATATATTTTTAGGGCAGGTACCCAAAAGATGTATAATTGGATTTGTGAACAATTCTGCATTTAATGGTTCCCTTACTAAAAATCCATTTAACTTTGAAAACTATGGTATTAATTCTTTCAGCTTATATATTGATGGTCAACAAATACCTTCAAAAGCTTTGCAACCATCTTTTAATAATAGCATATTTACATCAGCATATCATACTCTATTCTCGGGAACTGGTATTCACTTTCTTAATGAAGGAAATGGAATCTCTTGTGAACAGTATGCCACAGGTTACTGTCTATTAGCATTTGACTTAACTCCTGATTTATCAGCCAACTCATCAGCTCATTGGAATCTCATAAAGCATGGTAGTGTAAGATTAGAAGTACGATTTGAATCCTCACTAATACAAACAATTAACTGTATAGTTTATGCTGAGTTTGATAATATTATTGAGATAGATAAAAACAGAAATGTTACTGTAGACTATAGTAGTTAAGGTTATAATATGTGTTGTGTGTTAGATTTTATGAGTTATGTGTAATGCATTTTGTGCGTATGTAACTATGTGAAACATTATAAAATTAAATAAAACAAATTGTATGCAATATATTATTTTTTATTTCTTTATAAATATTCTATTTAATCTAATACAAAACTCTGTTCGAGTTTAAATTTTACATAAGCACACTGACTAACCACTGAACATGCTGCTGCCAAGGATCATCATCATCTTCCCAATCTTTTAAGCCACCACCACAATGGAAACACTTGGTCCTGTCTGCATGGCCAGTATAAAAGAAACCGGCTTCTGCAAGATCTTCAGGTTTCTGTCCCATAACGAGAGGCCAGTTTTCGAAACTGAGCAACCGGCTAGATTTTGAACTGAAGAATGGATATTCAGCTCTTGAGTACTGCATATCCTTCTCGTTTTCATCTCCACTCAGTGTTGTAGTTTTGTTCTTCAATGATGTGTTCTGTACACGTATGCCACACTCATCTCTTTCTTCTGCTCTTGTCTTCCTGTAATTTAAGTAAACAGAATCACATTCACTAATGATCAGCTAATGACTGTCATTGTTAAAAAAGTATTTTTTAACTTTTTCACTTTCTGCTATTGTCTTTGTAATATTGTATACGAGGGCGTTTGTGTTGTCGTAGATGCTATCCTTATTAGTCTTTACGTAATATTTAATCCTCGTGGAAGCATGTTTCCAATGATCAGTAGTTGGAATCTTGGATAGCTTCTTCATATCGTACATTTCAATTTTGATGAGATGCGTCGCTTGGTCTCCGTCGTCAGAATTAGTAGAAATGTATGATACACCATCTCTAGCGGCTCGTGCTACGGTTGATGATAACAGCTTCCTCTTTTTTATTTTTGATTCAGCTTCAAAAAAATGATCAATCGATAGCGATTTTCTTTTTCCACCATCGCATGTGTTATTATTAATGACGATGTCATCACTCTCTTCTTGAGGGGAGAGTGGCGAGTAGTAATACTGTTTATAGGTATTTTCATCGAAGCTCAATGATTTCTGCAACAACACAGTTATCATGTTAATATCAATTTGTTAACACTTAATCATAAAAGTTAAAAAAGCTAAAGTTACAACCTATTAAAGTCCACTGCTGAAGATAGGCCTCCTCTCATTTCTGAGAGGGTTTTAGGGCTAGGAAATGTTCGCTGCGATACCTCAATGCGTGTTGGCAAACTTCACATGCCTTCGAAATTTTCTCAGACATGCATTCCTCACGATGTTTTCCTTCACCGCTGAGCACGTGGTAAATCAACACTTAAAATTGTAATTAACAATTTAATTGGTGCCGGCGGGGATCGAACCCGGGTCGCGTACTGTGAATTTTACATTTTGCGCTAACCATCTGAGCTACCACGGCTTAACCATATACACACGCATAATATTTAAATATAATTTGTTAACACTAAATCATACACACGTAAGAAAATAACAGAAAGAAAAGTAAGTTTGTCAATAGAATAAACACTTACATCCATGGCCTTTGATGCGTTGAAGTAACACAAACGTAGTATTGATAGATCCACTGCGGTCAAACGACCATACACTAACTCCATGACTGCAGTTGCTTGGTCTTATATAGTACCAGTGAGTAATAATTCTAATCTAAAGAATTTCTGCAGTAGAATTGATAGTATCTTTATGCGTCAACAAGCTTACCTTACATTCTGTTGCTTATCTCTACATTCCTACGTCCTTCCTGTCGTGTCTTGTTCAGTGTATTGGTGACTCAAATACGATTTGTATAACACAAAGAATGTAATTTAATATTTAGATATCACTATAATTGATCATTCCTATATTAGTCATTGAGTAGATTGGTACTGTAATAATCTACTAATAGCAGTAATATTATGGATACACTAGATGTACAACAACAAGATGAGAGAATGTTTATGCTGCCAATAAACTACCCATGTACACCCACGTACCAACGTATATAATATGCAATTTGGATACAGATGATAAACCAGGGTCACATTGGGTAGCTTTATATATCGATACGAATGACGTCGGTCAATATTTTGATTCATTCGGACGGGCACCTGTACGATATCATCTAGAGTTTTTTAAAAGAAATTGTAAAAGATGGAACTGGAATGTTGATAGGATTCAGAATGAGTGGACTTCAGTTTGTGGCGAATATTGCTTAATGTATTTGCTATATAAGTTTCAGGGATGTTCAATGCATAGTTTTACGAGTATATTTACAGGGAACACATTGTACAACGATATTTTAGTGGATGAGATATTTCGCTCCTATTTTATAGACCTTTCTACAAGTGCGCCAGAACTGGTACAACCTAACTACTCACGATCCTTACATACCTCTTTCGCTTCTTTCAGGTTCATTAACTTCTTCATACATGCACGTCTAGGTATCCGAGTACTCTTGACCCTCCCCTCCTCGAGCAAATTGCTCACATGGTCTTCGAAAGTTAGTCTCGGTCTACCTCGACACCTTTTAATATTTACTTTCGCTCTATATATTTTCTTCACCATTCGGTCTTCACTCATTCGTTCAACGTGCCCAAACAATTTTACCAATTTTTGTGATAAGGTCATCTTTCAATCCTGCCATATTGCGAATCTCTTCGTTTCGCTTTCGGTCGGCTATGCTAACGCCACACATTTTACGAAGAGATCGCATCTCCACTGCATTCAACTTGCTTTTATGCTTCTTCTGGCATACCCAGGTTTCGCTGCCATATAACAAAGTCGGTACCAACACTGCGTTATGTATTGCAAGGCGTGCACTCTTCACCACGCCTTGCCTTTTTACTAATGCATTCAGGGCACCATTGGCTTGAAATGCAAGGTTGGCACTACCCCAATGATATTATAAGAAACCTTTTTACTTATAATATCATTGCACTGCCCCATAACGTCCCGTGGGTGTCGTAAGACCCGACAGAGGAAAACAAATCAGGAGGTAGACTATAATGTATATTTTTTTAAGTTGAATATAGAAAGTAGTATTATATATAATATAAATTTAAAAAATATGAATATTTCATATCATGTTCCTCTGTCTTAAAATAAAAAGATTGACAAATATGAGTGTTATGTTAGCGTAAGTGGCCAGTATCAATTTGAGACATCGCTTTGCAATCACATAAGGGTGTAAGTGATTGTATGATAATATTTCCTTGAACAACAATTACTGAAGTTGTTTTCTAATGATCCACTAATTACAAAATGTTGTATAACATAGATATTCCCTAAACCAAATACTGATCAAGATTAATGATTTCTTATATTTACGCGAACACTACGCATTGAAATAATACTAGTTTTTACGGAATTTATCGCGTATATTTAACTTTTTAAATACCCGACGTTTCGAGCGCTTTACAGCACCCATGGTCACGGGGGGGACTAAGATGTTCAACGTCCAGATGTCATAGTTAACCGCGGTTACCATAGCTTAAAATTTAACTTTTGTTCCGATCTACACAGTATGAACTTATGGTATCATGAAGTCTTGCAGTTGTATGCTTGGGTTGGAATTTAATTTTATTTATTATAGGGTCCCAAGTAGATGGTAGCACCCAGCCATCTTCTTTATTGAAATTAGGATGTTTTTTGATTTCAATAGTCTCGCGAATCATCCTTGGAAGGAATCGGTGTGCTTTAGCGAGGATTTGTGGTCTATCAAATCTGATGTAGTGATGGGGGCGATCCTGTACGCGTCCACAGACTGCAGATTTCCCGGAGCGACGATTCTTCACATCAGCTATACGTTCTTTAACGCGGGTTTTAATTGATCGGATGACGACGGGTATTTAAAAAGTTTCTCTGATCAAGATCCTCAATAAACGGCCATCAAGCTATACGATTACCAGCATTTCATAATTTAAAGAAAAGGTCTTAGATTATTGATAGGTTTTCGCGCTCAGACGCGCGCGAAAATCAATAATCAAAGGAAAAGGTAACAAAGGTAAGGTTTATTTTCTATTCTTTTCTCCCGTCTCTCTGTTACAATAATGTACTCTATGCTGCCGTCAGCCCCGTCTCTCTGACCGTTTCCATTCATATATATTTTAGGTCAGCTGAGTTTAGGTGTTTAGTCGGTGAAATCTAAAAATGTTCTCTTTTTTTCCTAGATTTCGTTACAATAATTTTCAAAATATGCAGTGAGAAACACCGTAATAATATTAATGTGCAGGTGAGTTTTTACCTTCACCCTAAATAAGTTGCTAAAGTATGTTACCTATGTTGCGAATTTAAATTTTCCGAGGCTGATTAGAGTGATTTTACGCATTTACTACTACGCATTAACACAGTTATCCAAGTTATATCATGATAAATAAACTGGTAAACGTCAAGGTGGTAGAGCCACGCTGCAGGTATATTGTTTTGTAGCACGAACGGTTCGGCGCAACCGGGGAAGGACGGAGGCAAAGGAAGAATACCAGCGTAAAATATCAGTTGTATACTGATGATGTGTTTCACATGGTAGAGTCACACTGCAGGTATATTATAGTTTGTAGCACGAACGGTTAGGCTCAACCGGGGAAGGACGGAGGTAAAGGAAGAATGCCAGCGTAAAATAGCAGTTGTATGCTGATAATGTGTTTCGTATGGGGAGTGTAGAGAAATGGAGACCCTTTTCACTGGAAACGAGAAATTCCACGTTAGTCCTCAGGGGTGATAACGCATTTTGATTCTCAGCGTCCACTTAACATCAGGTGGACTGTGTGTTCGTTTCTTTATCACCCATATTCTATAAAAAAACATGTTAGTAAAATAAAAGCCTAATTGTTAAATGCTGTCTTCAAAAATCTGACTAAGAATTCGATTCTTACTCGAAGATAAATGTACATGTCTATGGGCCACAGCATCAACTTACCATCAGGTGGACTGATTGCTCGTTTGTAGTGGATAGAAGAGCTCATCGTATAAAGTAAATAATGTTGTAATAAATGTTGCTTATGCGTAAAGAATGTAATTAGTAGTTGACAATAAATAGCACACTTAAAAATAATGAAATTTGCTAAATTTATATGTCAGGCGTTGTCCCCAAAATATCACTCATTGGGTTGGCAGAATGTTAAAAATGATGTCAAGTATGGTGATTAGAGAATACGTGGGGCATTTAATTTTATTCATCCCAAATCCCCATCCCGGGTCCAGATCTACTTACCAAAAAATAACGTGAAATACATGTGAAGTCATTTGGAATAATCTTAAAACTATTAGCAAAAGGTTTTTTATGATAGAGCCCGCATGAATGAATGATGTATAAGAAATGATCACGTGCAAGTTGCCATTTAGTGACTAGAATTCGCTACTCCATATTATCCCAGTGCTGTAAGTTGCGACAAAGGAAAACTTATAAAGATAGGTAAGATGTGGGCAGCAGCATTTTCCTTATAATAACTCAATAATAATAAAAAAAATCGCGGTTGAGAATCTGCATATCTTTCGCAAATATCTTCCTTATGAAGTCCCTATGGGAGAACAGTTTTTTTTATAGAATAAGGGCCACAAACGAGCACACAGTCCACCTGATGGTAAGTGGATGCAGTGGCTCATAGACATTTAACCTCGCTTAAGAATCAAAATGCAGATGCGTTGTCACCCTTGAGGATTAAGATGGAATGCCTCGATTCCAGTAAAACGGGTCTCCAGTTCTCTACACTCACCATACGAAACACAGCAGCATTAAGTCCCTTAGTCCCTGATCGTAAATTGTGGATGCTGTGGCCCATAGACATCTACATTTATCCACGATTAAGAATCAAAACGCAGATGCGTGTCTCTTTTCCAGTAAAAAAGGGTATCTACACTCACCATACGAAACACAGCAGTATTAAGTTTGTGCACATTTGGTCGCCTCATGAATATTGGGTTATTCCCAATTTCAATGGAGCTGGTGGATATCGAAATTAAGCAATGCATGAACTTTTAAGTTTACGACAAGCATACTACTCTAGGAAATCAGCTTATATTCATTTTACATAGGTAAATAGTAAATATCGTAACAGTGTTGCCAAGATGCTTGCCAAGCGTGGCAACACTGTTCCGACTGGCAACTATGGCAAGATCCCCCGTAAGGGAGGCCTAGGTTCAGCAACGGACTTTAAATGTAATGGATGAATGGATGAAAGGATGAAACGGTAATTTAATTCTGAAATCAATAATATTGGAACGAAAATCTTTAATATAATTCTCTAAAGTATGTTTCGAATTTTCCGTAGATAGAATATGGCGTTGTAAGTAAAACAAACTATATACAGCTTATTGAGTTTATTCTTAAAATATCAAAATACGATTACTTAAAAAATAAAATAATTAATTAAACAATTTCTAAATTTCAAATCTAATTTCTGCTGATTTCTATTACAGATTGTAAAATAAATGTACTGTACATTTTATATATTATATATTTAATTAAAAAAAAAACTATTCCTAAATACTTTTCCAACTAGCAACACTTAATACCAATTTCCTATTTGATTACAAGAAACAACTACGACTCGGAAATTGTGACAATTTTGTCTATCTAAAATTCTAATGTATTGTTTATGTTTTTACTTCTACATGACAAATAAACAACAACATAGAACGCACAATTCACTTTAAATAAATAATTTAGTTTTTTTGTATAGTTTGTTCTGTTTAAAGCGTCTAAAGCTGTAACTTGTAAAGAAAAAGATACTATAGCCAGTATTGAGTTATTTTCAAATTTTTAATGGTATATACCACAATTTCGAAAATAACAGACGGTTATCCAAATTAAAGCAACACAATTGACGCTGGCCATAATTTTGTTCTTTTCTTTTTAGTTGCCGTGTCATGTGTTATCAAATATCAATGATTTTGTAACATAATGCCAAAGAGAAAAGCAGTAATTTTGTGAAGTGTTGTGTTTAGTACGCGTGGTTTGCAACGAAAAGACCGGCTTCGGCGCCCACACCTGTTACAGATCCAGCCACGTATTTGCCCTGTGAAGCCTGGCCGTTAGCCTGTAATGAAAAAAAAAACAGAGAATTAAAAATGCAGCAATTGAACACTTACAAACAGGACAAAAAATTACCATAGAGGGAAGTTAAATTGAAAAATGGTAACATTTCAACAAATATAGAATGAAGGTATATGTGAATTTAGGAACAGTTAATACCAAATAGCGTACACGTACACGGAACAAAATACATTGCATACAGAGTATAAATCATAGAGTGATCATTGTTCTACTTTTCTAAAAAAGAAGTAAAACTATATATTCCACACTTTACGGGCGGATTGATGGTCATATTTTTCAAACTGCCGTTTGCTAATTTGTTAAACACCTTCGGTGATATGTCTCTAAGTTCCGTTTAATGTCCACAATAATGTGACAATATTCCTGGCACTGAAGTGTAGCAAACATCAAATGTAAGAGGTTTTTAGAAAATAATATGTTTTTTATAGATTGATCTAAGGCTGTAGTGGTAACGTAAGACAATCCACTAGCCATATTATCCGTCAGAGCGAGAGGCGACTGAGGGAAATGAAACAAAAATAGTCAGCAGCAGTCCTGATTTCCTGATAACAAAGAGACCATTGCTGAACATAGGCCTCCACCATAGATTTTCACATAGGTGAGAATATTTGCCATGGTTAGCACGCTTGGTAATCGGGATATACCTGCAGTTTTTTCTTAATTTAAGTCGTTATTAGGAAGACGCTGCTGTTCATGTGATTTGTTTCCCTCAGTCGTTCCTCACGACACCCACGGGATGATATGGGGTAGCAGATATTCCAACATAGCCACTAAATTAAATATTAAACGATAACAAATAATAGTAAAACATTGGGCTTGCCAACTCGAGCGTGGCAACTATGGTAAATAAACCCCTAGAAGGCTTCGTATTGAGGAATTAATTGATTAGTGAATAAGTTAGTAGATTTAT
This sequence comes from Parnassius smintheus behrii, assembly GCA_036936625.1. Lineage (NCBI taxonomy): Eukaryota > Metazoa > Arthropoda > Insecta > Lepidoptera > Papilionidae > Parnassius > Parnassius smintheus. The sequence goes on along the minus strand of JAUPFT010000017.1, from coordinate 35,427,472 downwards.
CATCTTAAAATTGGTTTATCATCTTAAAATCACGAATCGTGATCGACGCTTTTATAAGCATACTTTAGTGTAAACAAACAAAAAAAACTATTCCTTTACTTAGTTTTAAACCAAAAAGGTGGCACACTTTACTATACAGTGTGTCCGGTCACGGACTAGCGATATTTTAGATACTTATAATACAGCTATTTTAATATAAAAATACACTACACACTGAGGTCTAATCCCCTCCCTCTCTATTTGGCAGCCATTTTGTTTTTTTCTTGAGATATTATCTACGCGTTTACGAAAAAAGTCGTATCTCTCAAAGTTTTAGTCTTACTGAGATAAAAATTAACTCATTCGGAGGCCAATAATATTTTTTATCGTTTACATTATCAAAATTTTTGTTGACATACTTGTAACTTTGAAGAAAAAAAATTAACTTCAAATAAATATCAAAAAAATATGCTAATCGGCAAATTATTGTAAATTACTGCAAAAACAACCCCGTTCACCCTTTTTATTTTTATACTAGATCGGCAGATTTTGAGTTAAGCTAGAATACAACATAAAGTTTACAGCTGTATTTTTATTACTTTAAGAATTATTGTTGTTTGAACAAAGCATATGCGCAAACACAAAAGGCCTTTGTTAAATGACAACTGGCACTGCCTGCCTAGGAGTAATAGTAACCAGAGATTACTTATGATCTTCGATGAATTAGAAATGATGAATTAGAGATCAGAGAATCAGAATCATCATTTATAAGTAGTATAATTTGAGAGCAGGCAGCACAGAACACTATTACTCCTAGGCAGGCAGTGCCAGTTGTCACTTAACAAAGGCCTTTTGTGTTTGGGCATACGCCATGTTCAAACATCATCATTCTTTAAACCATTTCCCATTATCTGGGGTCGGCGCAGTAAACCTTCTAGTTCCATTCCTCTCTATCAGCCGTCATTTCCATACTTACTCCTTTCATTCTCATATCACTCTTCACACAATCGATCCATCATTCGGCCTTCCTCTGCCCGTGTGTCCCTCCACATTCATATTCAACACTCGTTTTGTGACATGACTTTCATCCCTCCGCATCACATGCCCAAACCATGCCAATCTGCTTCCTCTCACCTTTTCTACCACTGGCGCTACTTTCAGGCTTCCTCTTATATACTCATTCCTTATCTTATCCATCCTTGTCCAAACAACAATAATTCTTAAAGTAATAAACATACAGCTGTAAAATTTGTTGCATTGTAGCTTAACTCAAAATCTGTCAATCTAGTATAAAAATAAGAAGGGTAAACGGGGTTGTTTTTGCAGTAATTTACAATAATTTGCCGATTAGCATATTTTTTTGATATTTATTTGAAGTTAATTTTTTTTCTTCAAAGTTACAAGTATGTCAACAAAAATTTTGATAATGTAAACGATAAAAAATATTATTGGCCTCCGAATGAGTTAATTTTTATCTCAGTAAGACTAAAACTTTCAGAGATATGACTTTTTTCGTAAACGCGTAGAGAATATCTCAAGAAAAAAACAAAATGGCTGCCAAATAGAGGGGGAGGGGTTTAGACCTCAGTGTGTAGTGTATTTTTATATTAAAATAGCTGTATTATAAGCACCTAAAATATCGCTAGTCCGTGACCGGACACACTGTATAATCGCCGCCCAGTAAACGATCCTACTTTTAGAAAACACGAGTATTTACTCGTGTTTTCAAAAAGGATTCTACTTTTATTTGAAATTATCCCAAATCGATTGTGATTTATGGGCCACAACGTTTTTGCCTACCGATTGACTCGGTTAAAATCAGTTGAAATAATTTTGAATTTAATCGATTAAAAGGACAGAATGTTTGATATTTATTAAATTTAATTTTTCTTCCCCAGTTGCCTATATTACTTTTCTGAACCTTCTCTGCAAATTTGGCCGGTTATTGTAAAATAAATCCGTATTTGGTTGTACAATGAATGGGTCGGCGCGACCGGGGTAGACTTAAGATTCAAAGGCACGTGCATAAAACCGATGGGGAAGAAAAGTTCTCGAGTGGCAGCCTCGTATCGGTAGGCGTAGTGTAGGGCGACCCCCCACTAGATGGAGTGACGACCTGGTAAGACATGCAGGAAGTCGATGGATGCAGGTGGCTCAGGACCGTGCTTTGTGGCATTACTTGGGGGAGGCCTATGTTCAGCAGTGGACTTGTGAAAGGCTGTAGTGAGTGAGTGAGTGAGCATAAAACTGAATTATCGATGTAAATTTGCTCTACAATCATAATAAAAAATTTATAGTATTTTTGTACATGCATTCAGTTGACAGAAAAATTTCTCAAGAATACCGAAAACATAATATCAAACATTTTCTAAAACAGAAGGCTCCATAATACTTTTACATAGATACATAAGGCAATAGTCATCAATATGGCAACAGCAGCGTTATCTATACCCATGCAAATTTATTTTTTTGAGGGCTTGCATAAAATTTTCAAGTTCAGTGTCAGTGTTTAGTTCAATAAATAATTTTAAGATAGTCAAGGTACCCTTTTCTCGACACCATGTTTTAATAATACACACAGTTCACCTGATGGCAAGTGGATGTTTATCCCATAGATATCTACATCTGCAGATTTGCCACCCCTGAAGACTAAAATGGCATGTCTCCTTTCCAGTAAAAAACCGGCCAAGAGCGTGTCGGGCCACGCTCAGTGTTCGGTTCCGTAGTTTCCCGTCCGTCACAATAAGTGTACCTACTTATGACTTTGTACAAAAACTGTTGTTTCCATCCAAGTTCAAAATGATTTTCCTAGAAAGTCCTTATAAAGTTCTACTGTTCAGAATTTTTTCATATTTTCTAAACTTATTGTTCAAAAGACACACACAGGACACATTGTTTTTTACTTTTGGAGCGATTATTTCCGAAATTATTGACATTATCAAAAAATGATTTAAGTGAACCCTTATTCATTTTTAAATACCTTTCCAATAACATATCACACGTTAGGGTTGAAATTAAAAAAAAATCACTTCCCACTTTACATATAGGGGGGCTACCCTAATAAAACATTTTTTCCAATTTTTATTTTACCACTTTGTTGGCGTGATTGATAATACACATATTGGTACCAAATTTCAGCTTTCTAGTGCTAACGGTCACAGAGATTAAGCGAGGACGGACAGACATACATGGCGAAACTATAAGGGTTCCTAGTTGACTACGGAACCCTAAAAAGGGTCTCCGGTTCTCTACGAAACTCCGTACACTGTCTACTCATCATAAAAAACAGCAGCATTAATTTTTTCACGCTGGTTTGGTATATATGGTAGTCTTTCCCGATCAAGTCGACCCATTCGTGCTATAATCATAATTTAGCTGCAGCATGGCTATAATACGTTCTATTCGTGGTAGCGCCACGCTGCAGTTATATTAGTAGTATAGTTGTAGCACGAATGGGTCGACTCGACTGGTGATGGAATATCTCACAGAATACCAGCGTAAAATAGTAGCTTAATGCTGCTGTGTTTCGTATGGTGAGTGAAGAGAACCGGATACCCTTTTTAATGGAAATAAGGAATTCCATCATGGCAAGGCATTAGTGGCCTTTTGATCCACAACCACTTAATCAGATGGAGACTGTTCGCTCGTTTACCATCCTATCCTAAAAAAAAAACATATATACAACCTTCTTTTATTAATAATCCTATTCTGTACGTGGTAGCAGCTATATTAGTATAGTTTGTAGCACGAATGGGTCGGCTCGCAGGGGAAAGACCACGCTCTCACAGAATATACGTTAAATAGCAGCTTAATACTGCTGTGTTTCGTATGTTAAGTAAAGTGAACCTGAGACTCCTTTTAGAAACGAGGCATTCATCTTAGTCCTCACGGGTGACAACGCATTTGCATTTTGATTGGTATAGATAGTCTATGGTCCACAGGAACCACTTACCATCAGGTGGACTGTGCGCTCGTTTGTCATCCTTATCCTATAAAAAAGAGCAATTTTGTTACTCGTGTATTTTTTATTACTTCTTATAAAATTCTACTGACCGTGAATACGATCTATCTCTATTTACTTTGGCTCTATGATCGCTTTAATGTATAACCACAGAGTGTAACATACTCCTTTTTAGGGTTCCGTAGTCAACTAGGAACCCTTATAGTTTCGCCATGTCTGTCTGTCCGTCTGTCCGTCCTCGCTTAATATCTGTAACCGTTAGCACTAGAAAGCTGAAATTTGGTACCAATATGTGTATCAATCACGCCGACAAAGTGTTAAAATAAAAATTGAAAAATATGTTTTATTAGGATAGCCCCCCTATATGTAAAGTGGGAAGTGATTTTTTTTAATTTCAACCCTAACGTGTGATATATTGTTGGAAAGGTATTTAAAAATAAATAGGGGTTTACTAAGATCATTTTTTGATAATGTCAATAATTTTGGAAATAATCGCTCCAAAAGTAAAAAACAATGTGTCCCCCCCCCCCCTCTAACTTTTGAACCATAAGTTTAGAAAATATGTAAAAAATCTGAAAAGTAGAACTTTATAAGGACTTTCTGGGAAAATCATTTTGAACTTGGATGGAAAGTCGGAGCGCCTGCCGCGGAGCGTGCATTGTTGCACGCTCCATGTTCGCGCACGTACCCACTACCGCGAGCAGTTGCAGGAGCGCGGAGCGCTGCTGGAGCGCGAATATAATGGATACCCACCTTACAACTCATAAGTGGGAACACTTCTTGTGACAGACGGGAAACTACGGAACCCTACACTGAGCGTGGCCCGACACGCTCTTGGCCTTATTTATTATTACTATTACCTATTACTGTTATTTTAATTATCAGATTGTTTTGAGTGACCTTATATTATATATGGTCTAATAAAAATCAATAACTCTGTAATCGGGGAGTTGTTTTAGAGTTTTGTGGTAATAAATAGTAACCTAACCGTGTAGTGTAGTTCTGTAAGAATATTTATTCACTACCCCATATCGTTCCGTCGTTGTCGTGTGTAAGAGGCAACAGAGCTAATCTGAAACAGATTGGCAGCAGCATCTTCCTGACAATAACTCAAAATAATAAAAAACTGCGGCTGCCAAGCGTGGCAACTATGGCAAATATGCTTTATAAGGAAATCATTAGGGGAGGCCTTTGTTTAGCAGTGACCTTAGTTGACCTTTTGATAGGCTTTAATGGTAGTGGCATTAACATCTCATGTACACATGTACATGACACCACTTAGTAAGCTGTGATAGACTAGATATGAAACTCACGCGCTGGCGTACGTAAATCGACGTCTCCAAGTGGTTAAGGATATTGAATCTCCTGCCAACCTTAGTGGTGAAATTGTAACAGTTTTTTTATTTAAGCGTTCAATGTGTATCGAATCATATGTAAATATGTGTATTTGTTCCGATTCATTTTCATTTTGATGTATTATTAAAAAATGAAAATCTTATAGTATTATCCATTTTATATTTGTTTAGATTTAAAGCGTAGTTATACCTCACAAGGAAATTATTACTTTCGTTGTTGTAATTGTTGCGAGATTAGTGTAAATTGGCTTCTATAAGCAGGCGCTATCTCTAATGTTAGACGTCTATATATTGAATTGGAGAACGCAGTATCAACCTCACACACCTTTGATGCTGTTCGCCGTCAGGTCTGGCTATTTTACGTTTAGCGTAAAAGAGATAGTTACATCGCAATCTGTCGAAGCTATTTAATTACTTTTAAATTTTAAACATTTTCCAACCGTATTAATTCTTCATTCATCATCATTACCGTCATTATACATTATGATATTTTATCAGAATTGGTGTGAAAGGATTTCTTATCCTCTGTTTAAGGCACTGCTTCCTGTCACCAGTTTAGATATTAAGTGTTATAGTTTTTATCATGAATTGACTGCTACATTTCCTTAGTTATAGGGCATTCACTAAAAGTCAGAAAAAATATTAAACTGCTATTAAATATAAATTGCTATTAATATTATACTGTTAACAAACTTAATAGTTTTGGAGAAAATCGCTTAAATAATTTCTGACCTGAACTTTTACTAAAATATGTTATAAGATCAAATAAATGTATTTTCAAATCTACAATCCGCAAATTTAAACGGACTTCGCTGGGTGCGGGTTACGCGCTGCACCACACCTGCCCCTACTTCACCTGTCCCTTTCAGACTTTATTTGTATGTGTGTTGTATATGCTAAGAGGAATAAGATCAGAAGTAATACTATTAGTTATAGCGAGGAGAAGTTTTCTTTACATATATACATGACTTAACTTTCTGATTAATTTAAATGGTATTTATTTAGTCATCATCTTCATTATGGGCCTTCATAAGTCCACTATTGAACGTAGCCCTCACTAAGGAATGCCACAAAGCACGTGAGTCACCTGCATCCATCGACTTCCTGGATATCTTACCATGTCGTCACTCCATGTAGTGGGGGCTCACCTTACACTTCGCACACCTGTACGAGGCTGCCACGCGAGAACACTTCTTCATTAGTATTCAGAAGAAAATATTAAGGATCATATATTTTCTGAACTCACCTTAAATATTATGTTGTGATATAACAACCGTTTACTATTAAATCGCTCCAATGAGCTCAATACTTACTTGTTTAGAGTTTCACTAGACACTCATAATACTGGTTTTATTTGCTTAATCAACACTAAAACTAGATTTGAATACAAAATGGCACCTATTTTAAGTTAACAACGAATTATAATCTATAAATATGTCACTGTTGTGCATAAATCTTATTTCTGGGAGAAAAAACAACATTCTCAAATCTTATAATCCTTTTGAGAATGTTATTAAATTCCGAAAATGTTAAGAAAGTCAGTCTTATATTTCGTGGTAGGTACACCAGCAACCTGAGTTCAATCTCCTTAGCACGACCGATTTTTAATCGTAATTTGACGTGTCTTTCCCGGATACCAGCATGGCAAAAAATCAAGGATAATTCGGGAATGTCAACGTCGGGACTTTTATAGCAGCAACGCATATTCTGGCGTATCTGTAGGGAATACACTCAAAATACGTGCCATTTTAATCTAAAGAACTACAATTCTACTGACGTAAAAGCAATGCAACACTGACAGCAAAAGAAAACACAATTACATCAACATTTTATTAAAAAACATATAAATTTTAGCACAGAAATAGTTTACATAGAATTAGTAGCAACAAAAACAACTAATTAAAGAACAATAAATTAGAGACTACCTTCATATACCACAAATATTGACTGATGATTCAGACTGAACTTACAACAAAAGTGGACAGATCAGTTTTAAAATAATTAAATGTTTCGCGATTTTAAAGCTTATGAATTATGAAATTCTTAATATATCAGAAGTGAACAGCTCGGCAGTGATTTCACATCACGTAACTTTAATGTAATGTCTACCCTCTACAGTCAATGAAGGTACTCTTACAAATATTTTCATTAAATTAAGCGGAAAGTTAGGTTCTACTTAGCATTCTACTTTTAGAGGTACTACGCACTTACCTTGTAATTGGTATTTTAATGAAAATTTTATTTATGCATGTGATTTATTTTATATTTAAATTTCATAAACACATATGTATTACAGCATCTGAATCATTCATCTGTATCTGAAGCTTTCTCTGCTAGTCCACCTCTATCCATTTTTATTTCGTATATAATAGTTTTATTTTTGGTCGAAATAGCAATGCCCAAAAATATTTTAGACAATTATAAAGCATAAAGTAATGATTTACTAGAAATTAAGTTGCTAGTAAAATATTGTAAGCATAATATAAGCTCATGTACGAATTGCATTGATATAGGCCTATACGGCAAAAGATAGCTTGGTTTAGGGCATTCAATTATTGAGATTTGTAACAGCTTAAAGTAAACGTTTTTACAAGTATTTAATTCTATTAAAGAGGTAATTAAACATTTAAATGCAAGGGTTTCAAAACCATGCAAGAAAGTGTGAAAATCGATGACATTTTGCAGAAGGGAACTAATCAAGTTTCATACACGATTAACACAAGTCTCATAACATAATATAAAAATAGCTTAAATATTTCAACAGTGGTTGACGCTTGGAACACAGTGAAGTAAACTTAGTACGCGTGTGACTTTACAAAATTAGATTTCGATGCGGCGAGGGACGGAATCGATCCTGCGACGTATTTTCCGCTGGCCGCAAGCCCGTTCGCCTGTGATTCGTTCCAAAAGAAACCGTGTATTGGCACTTGGTAAAAATTCTTTGTTAGAAATAGAATTGCTGCTGCTTTACATTTGTTAAAATACGATAGTATTATTATGCAATGCTTAAGGTATAATATTTCATAGGTATGATATTTCCACTTCAATTCTAAAACAAACGTCAATACTCTTCTACCGGAAACCTAGTAGCCGTCATGTTTAGTGCTGTATGTATACTATGGCTATATTCACGTATATTTTTACTTGAAACGGAAATTATTTTTATAGGGTGTCAAAGAAAACTTGGTAAATAAATTGTATGGTAATCAACACCAGTAATTGTTACAATTTTCGGTTATTATAAGCCAGTGTTTGCGGTCAGCTTGGCGGTGATGACCCTAGATCCCTAGATTGTAAACCGCACTGTCTTAGCGTAAAAAATCATACTATTGGGTTAAAAAACTACCAGATTGTAATCGAATGGAAAGACAGATGCATTATAAAATAATATAATCGTTTAATTTAAATGCGTGGAATATCAACAACTGGATGTAACTGATGGAAACTCGCCGACCGTCTATTGTTTTCGTAATTGAAAATATCATACCTATTTCGAATGTTAAATATCAGTAAGAAGTGAAAGGCAAAATACAAAAAGCTTCTAGCTAGTTAATCTACAATTCTACAAGCACTAAAAAATTAATTAATCAAATATAAATGCATGCAGGACAGTAAGGTGTACAACAAAATTATATGCGATAGTAATCTGCGGTCAAAATACATAATAATTATTAATTACTGTACCTGGAAGATGACAGTGACATTTGGAGACGAGATCTATTGCAAAAGACTTACCTTAGAAACTGTCGAAAAAATCGAGATAGTTTTTGCGAAACCGAAATAGTATTTTTCTTTAGGACAAATATTGCATAAGAAAAGTTTTATTCTAAAATTATAAATCTGATTTAAAATGAATATGAATTACTTCATATTTATATATCTTATGTTATTTATTAACTGTATATAAATTCCAAACATTTTCAGTTATTTTTTTGAAATCACAAAATCTTGTAATCTCATAAAAAATAATGTCTAATATTAATGTGGAATAAATGTAGCCAGCATATTAACACAGAAAGAACTTTTAGTATCAGGTTTTTAGTTCTCCAGATCTAATAAAGTTATACCATTCGTGTATACAATGAGCATACTGTTGCGCGGCTAAGTTGACAACTGGCACTAGCGCCATCTAGTGTCGGGTAACAGAGCGAGGAGAGAGCTTTCCAGAAAATGACATCACTAATCTTTCAACCGACAGCGCCATCTGTTGTCAAAACGAAGAACTAAGCTTATAGAAGCCCGATACTCGAACTTTCGATGCTTAGTCGATTGGCGCGCGTATTTACTTGAATGTTATGGATTTTTCAGTGCTAAGGTATTGAATTCAGCGAGACAAGCGAAGCTTCGGAGCGGAATAAAGTGAATTAGTGTGCTTAATTATTGGTGTTTTAAGTTTTAATTGGTGTAAAGAAAATTAAAGTGTTAATTTAGGTAATTCTATCGGCGATTTTTATTGTCACGAACCTCAAGTTCGTAACAATACTATAAGAATAGGGGTATGTTCCGAAATACAACCCAGTACACTGGCAAATGCAAATGACGTCATCATTTGACACTATATTGTATTGGCGTGCTGCCGCCATATTGCGTCAGATATCCGGCCACAATAAAACAATTTTTAATGGTGTGTGCGCTGAATGAAGCATGTCAGAATTTGTTTTTATTTATTCAATACATAAAATTACAGAATAATTGCTGTTATATTCATTAGGAAGATGTAATGATTTTTGGAGCACAAAATGACAAAATAATCGCCAACACTTTTCCAATATGTCGTAAATGTATGACATCATATACTGTCCTGTGTTTTGGAACGAATCACCAGTATAGCGTCGATTCCATGACGTCATTTGCATTTGATAGTACACTGAGTTCTAATTTGGAACATACCGTAGAAACTCTCAAACTGATTTTACATCGCATTTCATACTAATTTCCAAGTATCTTGTGCAAAGTGTCCAATAAATCAAATAAAAAGACAACTTTTGAGATGAATTTTTTTTTATCATCCTTATCCTGTGTAGAAATCCTGTATCTACTGCGTGTGAACTGCACACGTGTCTTTTTTAATTTTTTATCTATAAAATTTTATCTAGAGACCATGTTTTTTATTTTCTTTTTCTCTTTTTATTTTCTATCTTAAAATGGGGGCTTGCCGAGACAATGTCTTGAAAATCGCTTTTTAGGAAGTGAAGTTTTAAAACCTATTTTTATTTACCCTTTTATTCTGCTGTCCTTTTCTTTTATTCCCTGCGCACGTAATATCTGATTATACTTACTCTGATTTGCAGCAGTGTTGATGTACGAGTTCCCGGGTCTAAGTTCAATGCAGGTTACTTTGAGACGAGCTCAGCTTACCTTAGCCCTCTTCAACAGTTCTTGTTGTCCAGCGGGCACGTTCTCAGGCTTTCCACCCCAGGCGCGCAGAACTGAAGCCTGTAAAGCACGTCCATAGCTGAAGGTGAGCGACCACGGCCTCTTGAGGTCCACTGTGTTGATGGCGTTCAGGTTCACCGAAGCCTCTTCCTCGGACTGGCCACCAGAGAGGAATGTGACTCCTGAAAATAACGAGATACATTCTTATCTCCATTTCTTTGGCTGTTTTCGAATAAGCGAAATAAGAATATTCTTTTTTAAATTTTATACGGCTAAAAGTACGCTACTGAACTGCCTTACTTTTGTTTACTATTCCTTACTTGCTGCTGACTTCCCTTAGCCTCGTACAAGAGAATTTTGACATAGTTGCTGCGCATTGCAGACGACAATCGCAATGTTTTTATAATTTTAAGTTGTTATCACTATCGCCTCTCATGGGACGATTGTAGATTCTCTTGCAGGGCCATTACATAATATTTTTTTAATGTGAGATATGATAATGTAAATGAGACTAAATGCCTTCTGTATTTACGCACTACTTTTGTAACATACTTATATTATATACGGAATATATATTATATACTCCGTATATATTATATACGGAGTAGAAGCCTATGGCACTGATAATTTACAAAAAATAAAATAATGGCCTAACGGTTAAACCGATTGTAATGAAACTGTACAAACAGATAAAGATTAAAGCCAGGAGCGATTTACGTTATATTTTGTCCGAAACACATGGAGATTTTTTTGTAAGAAAAACGAAATATTGATGTTTTTATATGTGTAGTAGAGCCATGCTGCAGTTATAATTTGGTTGTAGCATAAATGGGTCGGATAATGTAGATGTTTATGGGCCATAGCATCCACTTACCATCAGGTGGACTATGTGTTCATTTGTCACCCTTTTATTAAAAAAAAACTTGTCTTTAACTATCTTAAATTCATTCTTACCGGGGACAGCCGCTGGGACGGTCCTGAGCAGAGCTGTGACGGTGGCGCGGCCAATATCCATGGGAGTGTAGGTCTTCTTGCACGATTGTCCAGCCGTCACCTGAAATACCGACGTTTAGTTACCAGCTCCTCGATAAATATTCAGTCACGAGCACAAGTGCAAAGCAGCCAGTCAGTCTTATGGTGTTTTTTAGGATACATTTCATCTGTCTTTCAATTCGATTGATCGATGACGACAGTCTTATACACATATTAGTAAAACCCGTGCAAATAAAGAATAGGATTAGAAATGGCAGCTCATCAAGCCTGCAACTGTCAGCTTACGCGGTAAAAAAAACGAAAACGAATACGTTAATAATATATTAATTAAACGTAATTAAATTATTCAAATATTATATTGGTTTATTTGGAAACGTTTAGTTATTGGGATAATCTGATTAGTATATTAGATTAATTGAATTTTTAATAAAATTATTAATCGAATATCTGATAGAGAGGTAACTCAATATACATCATTATCATCATCATCATTACAGCCCTTCACAAGTCCACTGCTGAACATAGGCCTCCCCCAAGCAATGCCGCAAAGCACGGTCCTGAGCCACCTGCATCCATCGACTTCCTGCATGTCTTCACCAGGTCGTCACTCCATCTAATGGGAGGTCGCCCTACACTACGCCTACCGGTACGAGGCTGCCACTCGAGAACCTTTCTTCCCCATTGGTTATCGGTTCTTCGAGCTATATGGCCGACCCATTGCCACATTGCTCTCCAGCACTTTAAAAACGGCAGGGCCCCAGGCGAGGATGGAATTACAGCGGAGCTTCTGAAAGCGGGTGGAACACCGGTACTTGAAGTCCTTCAGAAGCTCTTCAATTTCGTCGTCCATGGTGGCACTACTCCGGAGGCGTGAAGCAGAAGTGCGGTGGTCTTGTTCTTTAAGAAAGGCGACAACGCTCTCTAGAAGAACTACAGACCGATTTCCCTTCCGAGCCGCGTCTACGTGCTGTTTTCGAGAGTCATTACGAATCGTCTCGCACGCAGACTCGACGACTTCCAGCCTCCCGAACAAGCCGGTTTCCGAAAAGGCTTCAGTACAATAGACCACATACATACCAAGCGGCAGATTGTACCTTCTGTACAATCTGCCGAAGAGTACAATCTGCCACTTTGCCTGGCGTATGTGGACTATGAGAAAGCCTTTGATTCCGTCGAAATTTGGGCGGTGCTACAGTCCCTTCAGCGGTGCCAAGTTGACTGTCGGTATAATCGAAGTGCTGAAGTGTTTGTACAGTAGGGCTACGATGGCTATCCGAGTACAGAATCAGAGCTCGAAACCTATACAACTGCAGAGACGTGTAAGACAGGGTGACGTGATATCCACGAAACTCTTCATCGCTGCATTGGAAGACGTTTTCAAGCTACTGGATTGGAAAGAATACGGTATTAACATCAATGGCGAGTACATCACTCACCTTCGATATAGTCCTTATGGCAGAATCGCTGGAGGACCTAAGCATTATGCTCAATGACCTCAATGGTGTCTCCCAACGGATAGGTCTTAAGATGAACATGGACAAAACAAAGATCATGTTTAATGTCCATGTCTCACCGTCGGTAGTTGTTGGGAGCACTATGCTCGAAGTTGTTGACGAGTACGTTTACCTGGGACAAATAGTCCGACTAGGTAAGTCCAACTTCGATCGAGAGGTCAATCGACGGATTCAACTCGGCTGGGCAGCGTTCGGGAAATTACGACACATCTTCTCGTCAGGTAACCTCAATCTCTGAAAACTAAAGTGTACAACCAGTGCGTGTTGCCAGTGATGACTTACGGATCAGAGACGTGGTCCTTCACTGCTGGCCGTATGAGGACGCTCAAGGTCGCTCAGCGAGCTATGGAGAGGGCTATGCTTCCGTGATAGACTCAGAAATGAGGATATCTGCAGTAAAACCAGAGTGACCGGCATAGCTCAACGGATTAGTAAGCTGAAGTGGCAATGGGCCGGCCAATATACAAATAATTAAATAATGTAATCATTGAGATTACTAAATAGGATATTTAGTAATACTCAAAATAAATGTATAAAATATAACAGTTAAATTCCGTTACTCGGGTTGGAAGCAATAAAGGGTAAAAAAAACTTTTATTGCAACGCACGAATAACGTTATTTTTTTGCGGACATTACTGGCGGGTGTGAGTATAGACAGAGATAGCGTGCAAGCGAAAGGTGAATAAAGGCGACGCCATTTATAGTTCTATTCTTTATCTGCGCGAGTATAGATTTCAATAATTGATGTCATCATAGTTATACTTACCATGTTTGGCTTAAGAAGGGTTCCCTCAAGGTAGACGTGGTGATCATTCAGGGCCTTGTACACTGCAGCGAGGACAACCTCGGTCACCTTCTGGGCGCGGTCAAGATCGTGTTCACCTGATGATTTAAGAACACATCACAAATTTATATATGAAATACATATATAATAATGTCTGTAAAAAATATTACAAAACAAAAAGACAGTAAGTTAAAGTGTAGTTTGACAATAAACTAAAGTACACAGTTTTGACGAATTGCCTCGCTATATAGAAAGGCTCATTCGTTGATCAAACTCCACTTAGACTCTGTTTGGGTCATCAAAGCGTGACGTGATAGGTCTGTATAAATTGACGCGTCAGTTACTCAAAACCTTATCCTTACACAAAACGGTACAATCATGTAGCTCAAAAAAATAATAATATGAAATACCTTATGGCTCTAATTACGATGGTTTTCCGGTCTTTTTAAATACAACACAACCGAGAAATCATTATAATTGTATAGCGACAAAATTGGAAGATATTGAAATCTACCCTGACAGATTCCAAGGCATTTTCAATTATACACCTGATTAAATTTTTGACCCTTTTAAATGAAATAAGTAATAACACAAGCTCAAGGTAACGGCTAGAATCTTGTCTAAATAGTTGAAATAAAATCTTCATCTCTTATTTTCACCCTTAATGGTGGAATTTTCTACTAATTTATATGGGACCACACATGAAATACAACCTATTTAATATAAAACGAATCATTAGAATTGGTTCACAGTTAGCGAAGATATCGGATGACATACCAAAAATATGTAGTTGAATTGAGAACCTTCTTTTTGATATCGGTTACAATCTCATCTAAGTAGCATTAAAATTAAAAGAAAATATATAAATGATGTCTAATAGCCTTATCTTTAAAAGCCTGTTTATAGAGCTATAGGTTCTGTTTACAGTTAGGTCGTAGGACTTAAAGGATGTGTTCCGAAATGTTCCCAGTATACTGGTTTTCAAATAACAACATATTGTACTGGCGTGCCACCTCCATATTGTGTCGGATATCCCGCCATATTAAAACAATTTAAATATGCAATTTATTAAAATTAAATATTATAACTTTGATATCGTCATATATTTTATTATTTAAATATATTAATTGTATATATACAATTTATTACAATTATACTATCGACAATATGGCGCAAATGTTTTAAATATGAAATAACAATGTTTTAGAACGAATCACCAGTATGGCGCCGATTTATGATGTCATTTGCATTGGCCAGTATACTTGATTTTTTTTTTTCGGGAACATAAGCAAAAAATCAACAAAAACTATCTTATGTACTTACAAGTATTGAAGACCCATAGCATTAAAAATTATTATGTTATGGACAGACGGTCGTATTCATCAAAGAACTTTGAACAGTGTTATAAATCATTTCATCTTTTTTTTAAAGGAAATAGTTATACCCAAATTTATAAACACATACCATCAGGCAGCACTTCGGGCTCAACGATTGGCACGATGCGCTGACTCTGGCAGATGGAGGCGTAGCGCGCGAGCACATTCGCGTTCTCCATGATGGCCTGGTAGGACGGGGTGTTGCGTCCGATCTTCAGCACACAGCGCCACTTGGCGAAGTGGCAGCCGTCCTTCTTGTACTGAGCGCAACGCTGAGCGAGGTCGTCCAGACCTGTGTGAAGAATATGAGTCGAGTTAGATACAAAAAAATCCTTAAAACCCATAAAATGTTTTTGATTCATCGTTGTTGTTAACGTAAACGGCGACAACTCATTTTAAAGTAATAATACAATTTATTTAGAATGAAACTAGTTTCTAAGTATTTATTAATTACACGTGTTATTAAATCATTTTCATGTTTGTCTGTCTGTCTGTATGTTTGTTGTTCTGGGTGGAATTTAGTAATTGATTTTAACCTAACTTTCCGATGAGTTGGAAACTTGAAATTTTGAATCCAGCTCAAATTCGGATGTCAATGCAAGAAACAACATGATAAAAACGAGTTATAATAAAGAAATTAATACAAAATTTAAAAAAAAAATCACTTATTATAGCGCTTGATTTCCCCGTGATTATGGGTGCTGTAAAATACTCGAAACGTCGGGAATTTAAAAAAATTTAAATCATTCCATGTGTAGTGTTCGCGTAAATTATATTTAAATTATATTTACGCTATAAATATTTATTTACAACATTATATATATGCAAGATATTAGTATATTTTTCTTTCTAACTAATTATAATGCTTTTTATTTACCGCTTTGCTTATTAGAAGCCGGATGTAAAAAGCCCAAGATAGAGACAATTGTGACTCTTTGAAGTAGGTCTTCAACTGCGGTAGGGTTCTTGTACTCGTAGATTAATTAATTATAATAATAGGATTAAGCTCAGATTATATATTTTCTTATTTTTGCAAGAAATAAAAGGCTTTTTTAATTTATTGCTTTTTTATTAGTAGTCCGACGACGTTCTAGGAAATCAGAATCGGCCTCACCATTATTACATTGCTGTCACATTTAGGCAGGTGCTGTAAAATGCCACCTACCGTTGCGTTAGACTCAGTAGAGAGACGTGCTAAGAGGCTAATTGGTAACCTTGATTTGGTTGAAACCTAATCTTGTCAGTCACGAGCACAGGCGCAGTAGCCAGCCTTACAGTATTCTATAGGATGCATTTCGGTGAGTGTGCGCAGGAATTTCACGCTTTAATTCCTCCCTGTACTTTCCACCATTCGACAACCAAACAGTCGGCGGGTCTTCGCTCTTCACCCCATAGTTGTCGATATTCCACGCATTAGAACCAAACGGTTTGTTTTTTATTTTTTAATGCGTCCATGAAAGGAGTGGAATAAGTTGCCGTGGTGTACTATCTAGGGCTATATCACCAGTTTCCACCAAGTACTGGCTTATAATAAATAAATAAAAAATACAGAAAAGGCGCAGATTAAGAAAAATCCACAAAAACTTGCAACCGGGCTGGAGGACGTTAACATAAAATAGGTACTCGTATTTAAAGCCTCAATCTAAAGGTGACTAACTAGCCTCCCATTTGCAATGCAAATGCTACACAACATATACGTGATCTGCTTTAACTAAAATATGGACGGCACAAATGTGTTTTACATTTGACTCCGTCCCTTTAAGCTATTTTTAATTTTTAACTAAACAACTTTAACGATGGTTTTCGTTTTTCCATCATTGCGCATTGTAATAACATAACTAGCATATTAAATTTTAGGAAACCTATTAATATATGTATAGGAAAAAAGGAATTTAATCTGTGCGTTTTTGTATCACCAAAATATATTGGTCCATAACATTTAAGAAAGTGAGTCCATTACGTTAATGGGGATAATTGCTGACATTAATTAAATTCTATAGACCGAATTTCGATCACGGCGGCCAGGCTTAACGGAAATTAGCCATCTGCGCAGAACAGGTTTACAGTGCACGTGTGTATGAGTGAAAACAGGTGTATCTCTGTTCCCTCACTCTCATAGATCCTGATCTCTCTTAATGTTCTATAGGAATAGGACATTAAGAGAAATCAGGTGCACGGCCAAGGCTTTACATGATTTCCGATGCACGGGGGTGAAACACCATCGTCTGGACAAAACAGATCAACGGTGTTAATATGACCTCGATCGGCCAAGTCGTACTGAAAATAAACGACCACAAACAGCATCACCAACGATTACATAATATATAAAGATAAAGGTTACTATCACTAAAACAACATTGTGAACACCAAGATAACGCTTAGACGAGGGCCTGCTCTTTTGAGGGGCTTATTTATTCAGTATTCGACTTTGACACCGTTATCTTCGACACTGTCGCGTCCCTCGGAATTGATTGTAAATAATGAACACCAAACACCTGATAAGTAGTAATTTTAAATGGAATATTTTAAAGAGAAAAATAAACAACTTTTTATTTATGTATTAGCTCACAGAATACCAGCGTAAAATAGCAGCTTAATGCTGCTATGTTTCGTATGGTAGGTGTAGAGAACCGGAGACCCGTTTTACTGGAATCGAGGCATTCCATCTTAGTCTTTAAGGGTGAGACAACGCATCTGCATTTTGATTCTTAAGCGAGGTTACATTTAGATGTCTATGGGCCACAGCATCCTCTTACCATTAGGGAAACTATGTGCTCGTTGTCACCCTTATTCTCAAGAAAAAAGCTGTTAGTTCCCCGCGACTTCGCCCGCGTGCACGTGTAATTTATTCGATTAAACTCTGGGTTTTAAACTTTTTGCGCGGGACCCTAACACTTTTTCTAAAATAAAAGTAGCCTAAGTCACTTTTTATAAGCTATATTTTTTTGGTTCTTTTATGTTAAAGGTGACGGCCGCATACACTTTCTTTTGTATTTATTAAAAGGTGTTATTTCGACATCACAAACAAATACTTCAATTTTATTTATTCGTATAGATGTTCAAGGTGTATCTTTTGAGCTGATTGGAGTAATTGTATAGATGGATATTTACGTAAGTCGTCATAGTGATGCAAAATGCATTCGTAACGCAAATGTTGTCATTAGTCACGAGGTTAAAACAAACTGCGAGTGAAGGAGTCGAACACCTTTAATACCTAAGCTGTATTAATCACGAGAATTCTTTATATGATTCAGAGACGTCTATATACCTACACATTCGGAATTATTAAGACGAACTCTATATGGTCTTAGGTATCGTATCGATAACTGAATAATATCGATATTACTTACTGTTTTTATAGGCTAAGGGTGACAAACGAGCACACAGTCCACCTGATGGTAAATGGTTGTTTTAGCCCATAGACATAGTCTACATCTATACTCGATTACGAATCAAAATGCAGATGCGTTGTCATCTAAGGCTAAGATGCAATGCCTCCAATAAGAAGGGTCTCCGGTTCAATACAACTCAACATGCGAAACACAGCAGCGTTAAGCTGCTATTTTACGCTAGTATTCTGTGAGAGCGTGGTCCTGCACCGGTCGACCCGACCAAACAGCATCACCAACGGTTACATAATATATAAAGATAAAGGTTACTATCACTAAAACAACATTGTGAACACCAAGATAACGTTTAGACGACGTCCTGCTCTTTTGAGGGGCTTATTTATTCAGTATTCGACTGTGACACTGTTATCTTCGACACTGTCGCGTCCCTCGGTATTGATTTTAAATAATGAACACCAAACACCTGATAAGTAGTAATTTTAAATGGAATATTTTAAAGAGATAAATAAACAACTTTTTATTTATGTATTAGCTCACAGAATACCAGCGTAAAATAGCAGCTTAATGCTGCTATGTTTCGTATGGTAGGTGTAGAGAACCGGAGACCCGTTTTACTGGAATCGAGGCATTCCATCTCAGTCCTTAATGGTGACAACGCATCTGCATTTTGATTCTTAAGCGAGGTTAAATTTAGAGCGATCCATACTACCTCAGTTTTGTATCAGAACATTTATGTTAGACTTTAATACGACTAACCACTAGTATTTAGTAGTATTAAAGTCTAACTAAAATGGTCACATAGGAGAAAAAATTGTGATGGTTACCACGTTTAGGAAATGCGTCAACAAATCGATTTTTAATTTTATTTTGAATTGTCGTCGGGAAGTTGCTATTGCCTATCTCCTGTTTGGGTTTCCTCTGTCAACTATCTCGAAACCCACGGGATGATATGAGGTAAGTAGCGGATTCCTTTTCACTGCCTCTACACGGCGAGAAATACTTAAGAGGTTAGAAATGGAACTCTTTCCACCTCGTTAAGAGTTTTATCAAGTTTAAATTTCTAATAATGTATCTTCAATTTTAGTTATCACGGGTGATTACACATTTTTGAAGTTGGTTACTTATGTTATGTTACGTTTACTTGACGTGGACTTTCAGCTTGTTTTATAAAAAATACATTACTATCTCTAAGATTAACATAAATTGATAACGTTGACGATTAATCGCTTAAAATAAATATATAAAAAAGAAAGGATTGGGAACTTAGGTTAGTAGTAAAGAGGAAGAAAGATTTACCCTGAGTAGTGCATTCATCCTCAGAGCCGAAGAGTGGGACAACACCCTTGTCGACCTTGATACCGGGGATGATGCCACGTTTCTCGAGTAGCGACACCAAGGGTGTACCGTCGTCGGCCTTCTGGTACAAAGTCTCGTGGAACAAGATCACACCGGAGATGTTTTCTGAGATGGCCTGAGAAAGGAAAATTATTACACGTAAAGGCAGCCGTAACTAGTCTTTTATTTGAATTTAACTTGTTCATATCGAACTATTAACTTTTCGAAAATGAAATTTATTTTTGGTATACCACTATCACTATATGACATCTTCAACTATTCTTACTTTTTTATGAGTGGCCGTAGAAGGAAAAGGGGAGATCTCCCGCCGGGCAAGGTGTTCTGCCCGGGGAGCGGCCGACACTCCATGTGATAGTTCGGAGATGTTCTATATATACTGTTCATAATTCGGAAATTTGTGTGATTTAGGCTTCGGTGTGTTTCGCTTGCGGCGCGACGACAGCGCCACCACATATGTTAGGAGGTTCTTTCGATTCTTCTTTTTTGCCCAGTACTTCCTCTGGGTAGGTAGAAGTAGGCAGAAGACCTACTTCTGCCACCAAAAAGCAGTTCTTGCACTGATGTGTTCCAATCTGAAGGCATAGACAGCCAAGTCCTTACGTGGTGGAGCCACGCTGCAGCTATGTTATGATTGCAGCACAAATGGGACGGCTCGACGAAAGTAGGACCACGCTTTCACAGAATACCAGCGTAAAATAGCAGCTCAATCCTGCTGTGTTTCGTATGGTGAGTTTAGAGAACCGGAGACCCGTTTTACTGGAATCGATGCATTCCATTTTAGTCGTCAGGAGTGACAATGCATCAGGATTTTGATTCTTATTCAATGTCTATGGGCCAGATCATCTACTTACCATCAGATGGACTATGTGCTCGTTTGCCACTATTATTCTATAAAAAAAGTCAATACGCATCAGTAACCTTCTTTGCCTGAACAACTTCAAGATAAGGTTACTGATGCGTTCTCGGAGCAGTCACAATCACGTGAACTATAAATTCAATTGACAGTTCGGTTTTATATAAAAAAAGTTATAACTTGAAACAAAGAAACAATTTCACACACTCACAGGGTCAGTGCTGAAAAGCAATTGCCGGTATCTGCGACGGTTCTCTTCGGTGTTCTCGACTCCGATGTCCTGGAGTCGCTTGCCCATGGTTCCTATGAAGACATAAAAGTTATCGATGTATGTTTTGGTTGTGTGGAGATTTAGTATAGCATTCTAGTAGTAAAAATATCATCAATTAATAAATATTTATTTTCTTAAAGAAAATGTACAGTTTTTGATCGTTGTTTTGTTTTATTTGTTTATATTTCATATTATATATATACACGAGGACTTATCCCCGAGTTATGACCATCGCTTTAATAAATAAAAATGATACCAGGGAAAATATTCAAGATATTCCTTGTTTATTTGATGTTCAGCGCAGTCGCACAGACTAGACATACTTACTTTAGAATTATGGTATGAATAATTTATTTTATATAAATATTTAAAGTTAGTGTGTTCGTGTTGTTGACTCACCGGTGGACTCATCGGCGGCGAGGATACCCTTGCCAGGAGCGACGATTGCCAGAGCGATCTTTTTCAGCTCCTCCTGGATCTCGGGAGTTGGGTATTGGAAGTAGGTAGACATTGTTGCTGTAACAAAATAAAAACTATTAATATTCGTTGGAGAAAATTCAATTTAATACGCTTAAAATTATTTCATAAATTCTTTTGTAAGAATTGTACATATCTGGAGAAATAATTTAGTTGAAATAAACTCGTTAACAACTTAAACCAAAAATGCTATATTGAAGGCCAGTTGAAGCGAACGCGTTAAAAAAATGTAACATTAAATGAAACTTTAAAAGAAAACTAATAAAGATTAACTTTTTTTAAAATAATTGTAGTTGACTGCACCAACCAGCCGTCTCTTTGAACCACCAACTTAATACTGGCTGTTGAGACACAGGTCAATGATTAAAACAAAACATGATGCAACTGCGCAATCAATATGTATATAGTGGTTCGGTATAATATGCTGCTTATCGAATTTCGTAATGTTTTCACTAATACGATAAATTCCTTTCGAGTGTTATCTTTGAAAAACACGATGAGATCGGTAAAAATAACGAATTTGTTAAATAGATGCCTATACGAGTACTATATTACAAAATCGCGGGTGTGTCGCAAGACTGGAGGTGTGTCTCACATTATCAATAATTAATACGATATAACGTATTAATAACGAGTTTTGGAATCCACGTCAGTAATCAAGTTGTGTTACTCGTATTTGGTTGGGATAAAATTATCCTTTTTGAAGTATGCATGATCTATCGCGCATTCTCGAAAAGACTTATAACTAACCAGTGATTAAGAAACGTATTTAAATAAGATTAACATATAATATATGATAGAAATGCTATACTACTGTTTATGTTCACAACTCCAGCTGAACAATAAATCCCTGTACTAGTAGTTGTCTTGGGGTATGGGCCGGACTGAAAAGGTGTTATCACTGAGACCGGTACTTTTCGCTGTTTCATGCTGCGGCGCAGGGTTTTTTAAGTCTATTTTCTTAAACTTATAATGTTGGTTAATATTTCGTTTTATTTATCTTTTTGCATGTGATTACTTTTTTACATTTTGTGCTGCATGCCCTAACTGGAATAAACGAATTACTTTCTTAGTACACGACAGTAGTTCAGCGGATTCAAAGCCACCATTTTGGGTCAGTATCTTTAAAGCTACGGTCGAAATCCATAACTAAATTCGAAAACCTAATCGTACCATACTTGTGGCATTTTAGTATCACTGACTAAGTGATATTTTCCGCCGTAAAATCCGACTGGATAAGTGACAGGTTAAGTAGGTAAGCATTCTACTGGCACAATAACACCATATAAATTTAACGAAACTCAGATATGATTGAACCGTTTCGGCCATGGTGATTTTTTTCGATTTTGGTTGTATTGATTTAACTGTCCGCGATAGATGCGTTTTTTAGCCTTATTGATGTGATTTTGCGACATTTCACGAGGAAAGAAATACTTAAATTATAGATTATCGCAGCTTCTAGAGTCAGGGTCGCATGTTCAAGTTTTGGTACTTGATGATCTGTTTATTACATTTATTTAGAGCGTTTAATGTTTACATTTACGGAGTCTATAATTTAGAAGATTTTTTTTCTTAAACTTAGGGATGTCAATTGAATCCCTCATACCCTCTTTATAAATAAGTCTATGAATACATATGTTAATTTTAACGAGTAACTAAAATTCGAGATAGTAACATTTTTTAAGGAAACATTTTTTATGATTCCTTAACACACCTATCCAGTCCGACTGAAGGTAAGTAGACGTTAAGTGTAATTTAGAAACAATATTTAATCAAGAAATTTATATCCTCTGTGGAGATTTTTGTCAAAATTCGGGCCCTTTTATAATTTTCAAAATTAATCAGAGAAATATAAATCTTTACGTTACTGACTAGGAGCGAAAACCAGTTCATATATATTTCAACCTTCACTTTATATGATATATAAAGATTTTAACTAAGAAGTAAACAGCCAATATGATCTTAACAGTAACTTGTGCTCCTTGATTATGATCTATGATCGAAAGCAATCAAAATTTATGCATACTATCCCTTGAGGGCAAATATTGAATCCTTCAGCTTCATTACACACCAGACGAATTAAAAAAAATTCTGGTTTAACCTGGTATTACTATCTTATCTTTTCTTCTTATCTTTTTCATGCTTTGACAGAGTTCATCTAATTAGGTACATACATAACGCAGTTTGAAATTCGTTAAGTGACAAGCGATCTTGAAATCCATACTGAGACATTTTTGTTCAATTTTTATTTGGAAGGATACTATATACATCAGAAAGGGTTTTTATATCTTTTGTTTAGTTGAATGTTTTTAGCCCAATGTCCTTTGAGGATAACAATTGGATACATGGGCTTCATTATCCACCAGAAGAAGAAACGCATTATTATTTTTTTGTTTTAAACTGGTATAATTCGATGTTTTTCATTCATTTGCCAAATCCATATAATTACATAACACCGTTTGATGTTCGTTAAGTGGCGAGATTTTGAAATTCATACTGAGAGTTTTTCTTTTAATTTAATATTGTTATGGAAATATACAACGGACATTCGAATGGATTTTTTATCTATCGATTAGCCATTAATTTCAACACAGACTCCAGAGCCTGGTGATATATATATATATATATATATATATATATAAATATATATATATATATATATATATATATATATATATATATATATATATATATATATATATATATATATATATATATATATATATAAACATCTAACATAATTAACACACTTTGAGAAAGTAGTTTCCTATCATTTTTAATATAGGTAATTTTTTATCCCAAAAATAATTAAAACTACATAAATTACAGTCACACTAAATCTGTACAGTGAAAACAAACTGAAATGGACCGTAACTTAAGGCAATAAGACTTTTAAGAGTGCAGTTTTATTTGTATTATTACTAATTCTGTCATTCAATAAAAATAAAGAAAAATGAACTTTATTTCAAGGACTTTAAAGTCTTTGCATTCGTGGATTTGTACTGTGACCACAACGTTCTTCAGGAATTAGTATAACTAATTTGATAAATAATCAGTGCATAAAAATGTTTAACTAAAAATTCGGTGGGTGTCTGAGGGTGTGTGTTAATTACGTTACATATTGTATGTATATATATATATATATATATATATATATATATATATTTATAGTTAAGTGGCTAATAATAGAAAAAATTATATATATATATATATATATATATATATATATATATTATTTTTTCTATTATTAGCCACTTAACTGCTATCCCCACCTAAAGAATATAGAAACAAAACCATATTTATGCTTAAATTTATAA
The DNA here is from genome assembly GCA_036936625.1 of Parnassius smintheus behrii. Lineage (NCBI taxonomy): Eukaryota > Metazoa > Arthropoda > Insecta > Lepidoptera > Papilionidae > Parnassius > Parnassius smintheus. The sequence continues at coordinate 35,402,509 of JAUPFT010000017.1, read as the reverse complement.
AAACATAGCTGAGCTATATCCAATTGAACTATACGGAATTTAAGAGGGAACATAAAAAATATATATACATAGTACCCAGTACATAGTAGTATATTATATTTAACAGTAGTTTATACATAATATCAATTAAATATATATTTAGAACTTGAATGTGATTGTTGAATGAAAAGCTATGAAGATGAAGTTTCACAAATCATTTAGGCTAACATTATTAACCTTTCGGAAATAAAATACGATAAATTTAATTTAGAACTGTCTTATATTTTGTGAGTTAAACATACCATACCTTTATGATGGTAATTTACTACAGTGTTTTAATGAGAGAAATCATCTACCTTTTGTCCCAAATCCTGGCCACCATCCTGATTCGGGTGGCCCCTTCCCTTTTTTACCTTTTTTCCCTCTTTTTGGTGGCATTATGATTTACTTTATTTTTCCACTTATATAATTTATTCTAAAGAAAATATTATACCCGACATTTTAAACTTAAATACAAAAGCTTACCAATCAATTGATGCCTATGTCAACCTGACAATGTAAAATTGTTTTGAAAGTTTAAATTTAGAAATTATAAACAACATGAAATCTATGGCCACGATAACTTATTATCAAGTACCACTAAAGGAATTCTGTCAGTTTTTTCAATGAAAAACTGTTTTTGATTTATTAAAAGCACTGTTTTTTTAAATTCATATTTAGTATTTGGTATGCAATATTTTTTTTAAATAATAATAAACAGTAGGTAGGGATATTAAGTACCCAATATTTATGATTCAAAGGAACTTTGTACATTAGATATCACAGATCATACATTTCTTATACCCAGTTGAAGCTATGTTTCCTAAATCACGTAGGACCAACGTTGTAGTGACTTACAGGTAGTTTTAGTAAGTTTAATGAAATAAAGTAAGTTTATATTTGCTCTTGATTTTGATTTTAATGAACGTTTTTATTATAAAACAATTGTCATTCTTACGAAAGGTGACCTTCGTAGGTCACTGATAAAAAGTCATCGCCCTTATATCTTTCACTAATCTTATTACAATGCAAAGACCTAGACAAAATAAAACCTTCAGAACAATTTGGATCAATTCCAAATATTTCAAGTAAAACATAATATACCTGGACGTAACACTTTTATTTTTAATTAGAACATAATCAATGTAAGTATTTCAAAATATTAATAGGTGGAATATACACTTATAAGCAAAACAATAAATAAAATCAAATTAGCATTGAATTAAAAATAGAAAGACAAATAAAATTACCGTAAAGGTGCTAGATTTTAATTGGTTTTGAGAAAATACGAAAACAAATTTAATTAGAAATACCTCATCGATAACTATTATTACAAACCCTGGAATAATAATTATAATTAAATATATTAAAAACATACTAGAATTTCTTCTGATTGAGCAATAACATTATTACAAATTACATAAAAGTAAGTCAAGCAAAGTAACCCCAAAACGATATAAACTCTCTCTCAGCATTGATTAACTTAAACAGAATTGTTTTGAATAATATTAATACTAAACTCACTTTAATTGGTATTTCTAAACTTCTTCAGCAGAGGATATTACAGACACTGCCGAACTGGTGTTCTTCGCCACAACTGTCAAATTAGTCAAGCCAAGCATAGGACACGACACGAATAAAGGTCATTTGAAGGACTAAAGATAAGCAATAAATTTGAACTGTTTTATCGACATTATCGGTAGCATAGTAAAAGTGACATCTATTATGAAATGCCTGAACTACTTACTCTATAGCTTGTAGTCGTTAATAGAACTACATAAAGATGGTAAGGATGATAATTAAAAAATTGTTCGGGAACAGTGTCACATGTGCTAGACGTCTGGTAAAGCGATAAAACCTATCCACGGGCCAATTGTAGCGATTAAGGCCAATATTTTTTATACTTGCACTTGCCGATATTGTATTTGGTCATGTTCTTACTGCGCCATCTGTTATGTAAAAATCAAATCATTTTTATAACGAACAGAAATAGAATGAACAGAATATCTACTAGTAGTTACTAGAAACATACATAGATGGCGCATTTATTAAATAAAAATAAAAGCTGTGCGGCTTACACAACCATTGGGCTATATCAATTACTATGGTACTGCTGACCTACAGAGAATATTATCTCAACGATATTTTGACTAGCTAATATTTTTTTTTATAGTTTTCAACTTTGCCATCTTGTGGTGGCGTAAGAGAATCATTATCCCATGTCTTCCAGTAGGTGTCTAAAGAGGTAAAAGAGGAAAATGAAACTGGAGATGGGCAGCAGCAGCAAAATCATCCCGATAGTACCTAAATAGAGTACCGAAACAAACTTGTGTCTGAAGTCGAGTCTGTGCTGAACAAAATCTTGGATTGGAGGCGACTAAATCTAGTCTAGTTCAATCCCCAGAAGATACCTACAAGTTTGCTCCTTTACCGCTAAAAAGAACCCTTTTGTCGTATCTCCTCATTTTCAAGGCACTCCCCTTATTGATTCAGCGAGTATCGGAATCCTCGGAGTCGACATATCGAGTGATGTGCAATTTCACGGTCACTTGGAAGAGAAAGCCAAATTGGCTTCCAAAAAGCATTGCGTGCTCAATAGAGTGGGACAGTATTTCATGCCAGCACACCGTCTGTAGCTTTACAAGGCGCAGGTTCGACTTCACAGAGAATACTGTTCCCATCTCTGGGCAGGGGCTCCCTATTACCAGCTCATTTCTCTTGACTGCATCAAGCGAAGATCGTCTCGAATCGTCAATGACTGAGTACTCTCCGATCGGCTCGATCCACTGGCGTCCCTAAGGGTATTAGTGTTCTGTGCATGCGGTATTTAGCCGAATTCGCTCACTCAATGTTGTGATTTTTGCACTATAATTTAGTATGACTGTAATGGAGGTTTATATTCTCAAAAATCATGATAATGTAAGTACACACATTTTATCGAATAAATAATTGATCGAAAATATTGTTTTGAACTTTTAACTAATATTTTGTCTGACTGCTTTTCACATGCGACAGTTTTTTTATTGGTTTTCGTAATTTAAGAGGACCGGGAAAATAGTTTGGCTGCCACCGCGGTTTCTGAAGAAATTGTTCCAGCAGTTATACTGCTCGAAGATTTTATGCATGACTAGAACGAGTATTGGGCATTGGATCAACAGCAATGCAAGCAATCTTTCACGACTAATTCTCTTGTTATAAGTTTATTAAAGATGGATGCCGCACCAGAAAAATGTGGCTTGGTGCCAATTAATGATAGAGGAATAAGAAAACAAGTTTACAGTATGACAGGTGATTAAACATTGTATAAACTATGATACTGAAACAAAGCTACAGTCGACCAATACAGGTTCCGAGTAAAATGTGACACGCGACCAAAGTTAGGAATACAGCACCTTCCTGATGCTACGACAACGTAGTGCATATCCTGAAAAGTTGACTTTTTAATGAATTTTATTTTTTCCATTATCCGCCATATTTTTTGACCTAGACTCAGTGATTACTGCCAGTTTTTAATAATCAGAGAAAAAAAAAAAAAACAAGAGGCTTGAGAGCAAAGAATCACTAGCGCTACTTATAATTTCCAAATTTCTGAGGTGGGTGTCTTAACATTGATTAGAAGTTTGAAGTTGCTTACGAAAATAAAAAATGCATACTTGTTTAGAGTCAATAGTTCGAAAAGATTTATACCAATAATAAAGCAAACAGTATTTATTTTCATTTTATCATGACTCTTATATAATCAAGAAACCTTTTTTAATGCGATAGATTTTGAAAACAACATTCATTTTTCCTTTTTCCTCTGGAATTCAGAGTCAGTTATATAAAATACAATATTTACGAATTAAAAAAATATAGTAGTAAGTATTAATAAAATAGTTCAATTGTTTTACTTTAATATTTAGTCAGGTCATAATTTATTTGAAGGATAATTAATTAGGTAAGTAAACGTATGCATTGCGAGCGTGTAGATCTTCGCTACGATTTTAAAGCATAAGTATTATCACGGTAATATTTATAGATAATATTACCGTGGTATTATATTATCAACCGTAATATACCTACATAGGTTGAGTATCGAGTGCAGTCGATGAAGCATGGAGTACAGATAAAATTTCTTAGGTTTTTGCGACACCGTGATAAAATAATTTAAGTATATATAATATAAAAATAAATCAAATACAAAGATTTGATTTATTTTAAAAGTACTTATATATATATATATATATATATATATATATATATATATATATATATATATATAATCGGGATCTCGGAAACGGTTCCAACGATTTTCATAAAATTTAGTGTCCAGGGAGTTAATAAATCTAGCTAGGATTTATTTTTAGAAAATGTCTCTTTGTCCGTGTTTTTAGGCAATGAAAAACTGCTACAATAGCGTTAGAATAAGAAGGTAAATTTTGACAGATTATTAGTGGTTATAAATAGCTTAATTGGTATAATGGTCGGTCACAGAATCGTAAAACCCCGGTTCGAGCCCAGATCGACCGACCGGCTTTTTTGAATTTTTTTTCATGTTCCTTTCTTTTTTTAGAAAATCTATTTTTTAGAGCCCTTTTCTTAGTATTTTTTAAAAACACGAAAATTTAAATTAAAATAATTGCACTCATAATTTTTTATTCAAATAACCAGTTCCGTTTTTTCTGTTATGTCGCTAAGATCAAAAAATATTATTTATATTTCATCAGTATGTAATTTGAGCGAAAAATACCGAGCCAAGTTCGGTCAATCGGGTACTTATATATATATATATATATATATATATATATATATGTATATATATATATACCTATATATCTACTTTTTTAAGCGTAATATCATGTGTAATGTGTGGGTTATTTGTGTAAATGAAATTTAGAAACTTGAATTTTATTGGGTATAACTGAAAAAAAAATGTATACAATTGAGCTGACAATGACAAAAAGAGCACAGAAACAATTTGAACTCCTCGCATGCGGTCTTACTTACTAAAGACCGACCGCCGAGACATTCGAGTGATAACCTTTTATTCGAAGATTCACCCACATATAGGTACAGAGTGTTTTATTTATAAGAAACTAGGCGACCGAAAACTAAGTGAACTTAACGTGTTAGAGGAAGGACAACATAATTTATGAGCGCGATGCTTTTGTGGTGAGTTTCTTCACAAATCATGAGCACCATCGAACTATATTATGAACTAACGTATAGAAAAGACATCCCGAAACAAAAGCTTGCTTCATTTTGGTAAGAGTTAGAACTAAAGTTCACTGCAGCGCTAAAATAATAGTTCCGTCGTCTAATCAAACTATCAAAACATACAGGTACAGCGCTAGTTTGCATTAGGGATTAGTTTTCCCGCGACCAAAACGTCATAAGCGCCAAGGATTTCGTGGTGCTTACGCGTATCGTTCAAAGTACCACACCCGTACCACACCAAAGCGTACAACAAGTCGCTCCTATAGATTTTACAACGCAGAAGTGACACAACTTTTGTACCTACTACAAAATAATACTCTGCCTTGTCTTTAAATAAATGAAATAATTGAAATAAAAGTCTCGTTTCAATTTAATATAAACTATTTATTACACATTCTAAATAATTCAACACAAATTAATATTTAATTGCCTTTAAACAATATAAGTTTAGTAAGCTTTTGGCGTTTGCTCGTATAATCATTTGTTATCTTTTCCTCGTCGTACAATCGAACAGATGTATATTTGTTTATTATTGCAGGTAGTGGATGCAATCTTCGATGCTTTAGTTGTAATATCGTTGTAGTCGTAATTAGATGACAGGCCATTCTTGTCACTGGACCAAATTAAATGACGTATAGCTATTTTCGTCGATAGATAAATTTTAAAACATCTTCAGTAGAGCAGCAAAAACCGCCCATATCTTTTATACTTATTAGTTTATGATGCGGAACAAACCTTCAAAATTATTTAGGTTATTTAAGTAAAATTCACAATTTACTTATTTTACACAATAATAACACAAAATAATAAATAACACATATACTATTGACTAACTGAACAACAAAGTAGGCAAAAAATATGTTGCGTATCTGCGTCTTTTGTTTTCATTACTCTATGATTAGCCGATGAAGAGCCGTGGTAGCTCAGATGGTTAGCGCTCGCTATAAATTTCTCAGTACGCGAGCAAACCGGGTTCGATCCCCGCCGGCACCAATGAAATTGTTAATTGCAATTTTAAGTGCTGATTTACCACGTGCTCGGCGGTGAAGGAAAACATCGTGAGGAAACCTGCATGTCAGAGAAATAAATAAAAATATATTTCGAAGACATGTGAAGATCGCCAACACGCATTGGAGCAGCGTGGCGGACAATTCCTTGCCCTAAAAACCCTCTCAGAAATGAACGGAGGCCTGTGCCCAGCAGTGGGACGAATATAGGCTGTAACTTTACTTTTTTACTTTTACTCTATGATTAGTACTGCAAAATGGTGGTGGTCGACAGCCTGATTCTCGGAGCAATGAGCATTGTAACAACGGAAAAAACTTTAAATCAAAGAGTTTTAAACGTTTTAATGTCTGCTTACCGATGAAATGTTAAAACATTACTTTTTTTGATGTTCTGGAGTGTTGACTGCAGTCTTTAAGAACACAACCAGGCATTTTGAGGTTGTTATTTATGCGAAGCGAACACGACTCTTCTGTGCGGGTGTTGGACACGATTTTTTGTTTTTGTTGGAATAGTTGGTACAGTGTACCGCAATGCGTGGCGCAAAACCGTGCAAGGTGACGTCTTCTCTATACGTAGTAGTACCTAATACCTCAATGGTGAGCACTGACATTTAGCGCGAACGGCGAATACCTTCAGTGCTAACAGAAATAGTCCTGTGAGCAGGCTACCTATTTGAGAGGTTATGACGCTGACAACAGCTATTGATTTGTATACTGTCTGACTATAATTTACCTATTATCTTTACATATAAATAGCATGAAAATAGTACCATGTAGTGGCGGTGCAATAGTATCCACTAAAAAATTCTAAAATTTTAACATACACCCGTTTTCTTACTGTACGTCTACTGCGGCGATAATTTATATAAAAAAATTAATAGAGAATACGAAAAACATGAGTAAGTAAATTAAAGCCACTTATATCTATCTGTACAGTTCCAATTATTAAAATTAAACACACGTAAGAATATTTTGTAAACGTAGGAAAAAATCTTGTCGAGAACATACTTAAAGGGATGCCAACGGATGAACTGTAGTGATAGAACTATAGGAACAGATAGGGAGCAATTTCAGGAGAGATCTTGTCTAATTTCTGAGAAAGATTGGATATGATTTTGTTTCTAGTACATTTTTCAGTACCTAACTTAAACTTTAGATACAAGTGTTGTTAATCGTTCACACCACTCTTGGATCCATTTATCAATAGCCGACTTGTACATAATCCGACTCTTTGTTCTTTTTTATATATTTTATGATATAACTTCAATATATCTGTACTGATTTTAAGTTAATTTTTATAATTTTACCGAAGTTATATTCAGGGTTGGTTCCATAAAAAATGAAGAAGAAATTCCACTCCAAGAGTGTCTGTTTTTTTATTAATTCAACATAGATAGATAACACATATTGTCATCAATATAACGGCACTGAGAAACTAACAGCTATAATTGATGTCTTTATTTATTTGGCCTTATTACACGCGGACGTCTGGTCCTGTAAGTATTGGTATAAATTTGAAATTATTTAAGTTTTATGTAAATTTGTTATTTGTCTTGTTGGTTACTTTATAATATAATATTATAATATGTATTATAATATAATATTATAATATGTATTATAATAATATAATATGCATTACGTACGTGGTTAGTCACAAGTCACAATTAAAATTTTCAGTTTTAAGTGTTATACCATATTATTAGAACCATATTCCTAATGGAAGTAATATTCAAAATGATCATTTCTTATATTTACGCGAATACAACACATACAATAAAACTATTTTTACGGATTTTATCACGTTTCATTTACTTATTTGTAATTCCCGACGTTTCGGGTGCTTTACGGTACCTAGACGTTCATCCGCGTGAAAGAACATGGTAAGTCAAAGTGAGCACAGTGTGTGTGCAGTGAAGCACGTGAAGCTCCGGGAAGTCTGCCGTCTGTCAACACGTCAAAGACCGTCCCCGGCATTACGTCAGATTTGAGAGATCACACATCCTCACAAAAGAACACCGACTACCACCAAGGACGAAGCTACTGAAATTAAAAACATCCTAATTTCAATATTATACTAGAAGATGGATAGGTAATGTCATCTGCTTGGATCCTATAATTTACAATATTAAATCCAAACCCGCGCATACCACTGCAAGACTTCAAGATACTTTAAGCTCGTTCTGCATACATCGGACCAAAACTAGTATTCAAAACCTGAAGGTAACCGGGCTAACTATGGAGTCGGGACATCAAACATCTCATTTCTACCCTCCCCCCCGTGATCGTGAGTGCTGTAAAGCACACGAAATATCGAGATTTTAATATAATTTACAAACTCGGTAAAATCCGTAAAATCTGTGAAAGTAAATCTGCAAATAGCAGTATACGTAAGTCCCACTTCTATTCACATCACATCCAATAAAATCCGTAAAATAGTTTTATTCTTTTATCAAACTGACTGTGAAAGTAAATCAGCAAATAGCAGCATACGTAAGTCCCACTTCTATTCACATCACATCCAATAAAATCCGTAAAATAGTTTATTCTTTTATCAAACTGACTGTGAAAGTAAATCAGCAAATAGCAGCATACGTAAGTCCCACTTCTATTCACATCACATCCAATAAAATCCGTAAAATAGTTTTATTCTTTTATCAAACTGACTGTGAAAGTAAATCAGCAAATAGCAGCATACGTAAGTCCCACTTCTATTCACATCACATCCAATAAAATCCGTAAAATAGTTTTATTCTTTTATCAAACTGACTGTGAAAGTAAATCAGCAAATAGCAGCATACGTAAGTCCCACTTCTATTCACATCACAGCCAATAAAATCCGTAAAATAGTTATATTCTTTTATCAAACCGACTGTGAAAGTAAATCAGCAAATAGCAGCATACGTAAGTCCCACTTCTATTCACATCACAGCCAATAAAAATCCGTAAAATAGTTTTATTCTTTTATCAAACCGACTGTAAAATAAATCAGCAAATAGCAGCATACGTAAGTCCCACTTCTATTCACATCACAGCCAATAAAAATCCGTAAAATAGTTTTATTATTTTATCAAACCGACTGTGAAAGTAAACCAGCAACTAGTAGTAGCAGCATACGTACGTCCCACTTCTATTCACATCACAGCCAATAAAAATCCGACTTTACCATTGTTTGATTTAAGAAAATTTTTGAAGCAAAATCTCCTCTATGAGGTAACCTATGAGAGGCATATGTTTTGCAGTGAACTATTATAGTTATAGGTTGTTATGGAATATGTGGATGAATGTATACCACCATTGATTGGAGGCCATCATGTTCTGGTCTTTCTTATAGCCATTTCTTATGAAACCCATGGCACGAAAAGGGTTGCCGGATTTTATTACCTCTCCATCGCACGGCAAATGGCTCACTACATGCTTCCTCTTAGCACCGAGAAATTTTAGGGAATTGAAGTGTCCACTGTGCTGCAACGTGTTCGCAGGCTTTATGTTGTGTTCTCGTAATATTTTATGTTTCTCTGGTGCGGGTTTTCTAATGAATCAACACAATAAAATGCAAGTAACTGTTTAATTAGTGCCAGTGGAGATTGAACTAGTTGGCCCTGCGGCCTTTACAGCTTCATCGAAATAGACTCGTAGACGAAGACTTACGAGCTATTGAGCCGACAGCGATGCAGCATCCCAATCTGGCGATTACATACCCGCCTATACGGATCTTTATTTTTGTTTATCGAATTGCAATATTGATTAAAACTACTTTTACCGATTTTATCGGGTTTAATTTTACTTTTAATTGGTTTTATTTTTAATTCCCGACGTTTCGGGTGCTTTCCAGCACCCATGGTCACGGGGGACTGAAGTGACTGACGTTTAACAACGACGTCGGGACGTCATGACGTCCCGATGTCATTGTTAAACCCGGAGTACCTTCAGCTTTTTTAATTATTGTTTATGGTCCGGTCTATGCAAAATGAACTGACTATGTCTTGAGGTCTTGCAGTGGTATGCTTGGGTTTAGTTTTAATTCTATTGATTATAGGGTCCTAAGCAGGTGGTAGTACCCAGCCTCTTTCTCTATTGAAGAACATATAGCTGATGTGAAGCATCAACGTTCCGGGAAGTCTGCAGTTTGTAATTATATACTAGACGGTCCCATTCATTACATCAGATTTGATAGACCAGAAATCCTCGCGAAAGGAACACTGATTCCTAAAAAGGATAATACGTGAGGCTATTGAAATTAAAAAACATCCTAATTTCAATAGAGAAGAAGGCCGGGTACTACCAGCTGCTTGGGACCCTATAATCAATAAAATTAAAATTAAACCCAAGCATACCACTGCAAGACCTCAAGACATAGTCAGTTCATTTTGCATAGATCGGACCATAAACAATAATTAAAAAAGCTGAAGGTACTCCAGATTTAACAATGACATCGGGACGTCAGTCACCTTAGTTCACCGTGACCATAGAGTAGAGTAATATATACAGAAATAGAGAGCAATCTCCCAGGATTTTTTGTCACCCAATATGAATAGTGTCGCCGCCTGGTATCATATCCCTTGAACTAATCTCAATATCATGTTGACTATAGATAGCTGTATGTAGTTATGTATATACAGCTATAGTTATGTATATACAGCTATCTATACTATAGGCGGTTATATTTATATTTTAAGGGATTAGGGTTCAATTAAAGACGTATTATAGATTTCAGTAAAATTAACATTTATTTTTGTTATATATATTTAACATACACGATGTAAAAGCGTCTATTCCGTAAAATACAACACCAAACCACATTAATATGTCCACCGGGTTACCGGAATGATAAATGAAAGCGTCTATTTCGCACAACACTACACAAACATACAATGTAATTCCAGCATGAAAATCTAAACAGACAACTAGAAACAGAGGGCTTAACCCAACTCAACCAAACTTATTGTAGCAACAACCGAAAATTACTTACAAACTATAATAAAACAACAACTTGCTCAGGGCCGGTAGCCATTATGTCATATAAAGTTGCTACTTGCCATTTCCAGAATAACCAGAATTGGTGTAGTCGCCATCTAGCGCACCTTTTAGAATTTAATGTTCGAAAGTTTATTGGGATATAGTACAAGACGGCACTAGTGTCTTTGCAAATTATTGAACCCCAACCTAAAGTATGGAAGTGTACCCCCCCCCCCCTGCCCGTGACCATGGGTGCTGGAAAGCACCCGAAACGTCGGGAATGAAAAATAAAAATAATTAAAATTAAAATTAAACGTGATGAAATCCGTAAAAGTAGTTTTAATCAATGTGTAGTGTTCGCGTAAATATAAGAAATCATTACGAATTGCAATATCTTAAGGATAATTCTTAAAGATACGAATGAATGGAGGGCATGTTGAGATCGTATTGGAGATCCACGTTTCTCACATAATAAGAAGCTCTTGTGATTCGACGGAAGAATTTATTTTGGATAACTTGAAGTTTCCAAAGACGACTGGGTGGAATCTGGGCAAAAGACTCACCCGATGCAAATACGGAATGTGCTGAAATCAGAAGAATAAATTATGCTGTCATCTACATAAAGTGTAAGATGGTAAAATCTGGATATCGCTCGCGTATAATAAATAGAGTTTGGAAGGGAACAGAGCCCTGAGGAATGATGATCTGAGAGGTTTGGAAGAGGAGAAGGTCAAAACGGAAAGAAAACGGAAGGAGCGATTGGATGGAAAGTCGAGTAAAAATTTGACTGAAGTCAAAGGCACCTATGTATAGAGCTTATACCTTATCAAAATTCTTATCGACGTCGAAGAACAGGGCACCAGTATATGCAGTGCACCTGTTCGACTTTGTGGCGTAATCTAAGATATGCTCTGTGGGGCGGTGCAACTGTTGGACACATGAGTGTTTGGCTCGAAAACCAAACTGTTCGTGGGAATTCAGGTTTTTACCATAGATTTTTCCCATGACACTGAGATTGATAGGTCAAAAACTAAATGTCGTATTTCTCGGTTTGTTCGAATTATGAAAACCGATGATATCTGCTTCTTTCCATATATCTGGGAAGATCCAGTTGGATAATAGCGCATTGAAAATAGCAACTGAAAAGCAAATCAATTTAGAGGGGAAAACTTTAAACACTTTAATATTGATCTCGTCTGCGACTGGCGCTTTCCGGGGCTTGTTATTTTTAATGATGGCTAGTAGTGTATCTCTAATAACCAGGTTCGTTATTATCTCCAGGTCAATACCCTTTTAAAAGAGAGGTAAGTGTGTGAATTCGCGTGCGTGTGCGTGTTTGTGTGCGCGTTCGCATCTTATATGCTTGTATGTTTGTATATAGTGGAATAATATTAGTGAAATTTTTCGTGTCGCAAATCTCGAAAACAAATATGCTTGACTGAGTTCAAAGCACCATTGCTTTAAACAAAATTCAAAAGCTGATTAGCTTTCCATTCAATTCAATTCAGCAGTTATTTAAAACAAAAACATCTCGAACGTGAATTCATACAGCCACGAAATAAAAAGTTCATTAATCGTTCTGGGCATATTGAATCGCACCAACATCCATTTTATTTTATTTATAAATGTAATACCCTGTAGTTATCTAAGAAGAATATATATATTAGAATATATAATTTGTTATCGGCGAGCGTGTTTTATAATCATATTCACGCGACTCTATATACTAAAGTAGTTGTGCAATACTTTTAATAAATAGTTTATTAAAATCGATTGCCGTGAATCTGTGAGTATATATCTTACAAATTGATAAAATTATTTTATTCATTTTAGTGTGTACTTTGAAATCTGCCTTTACTTTTTTACTTAAAGTTTGTTTTTCATTAATTGTATAATATTACAATTACGAATCTTTTAAGTCCATCCCTATACTTATTTCAAACACAAGTGTTACGGGGAGCAACGTCATATGTGTGAGACTGCGATGGCAAATCCGCCTGCGAAACTTGATGATTACAAATCTCGGCTTTACTGTGAGAGGCCAATATCTCGCAGGAATAATGTTACAGGCTGATGAAGAAAGTAGAAGTGGTGTTGTTTTGAAGGTTTATTCATATTCAAAACGGCCAGGCGCAAGGCGTATTGATACGAGCAAAACCCCTAAAATTGTGTATATAAAATAGCGTTAAGTTATAGATCTGCTGTTTTTAAATTTTATGGATTTCATATTAAGAAATATTTATATTTTCCTTAGGATTACTATTAAGGGGATATAGTAAGTCAGCTCAAATTCTAATTTCGCCCCCACTTAACCGCGCGTCATATGATATGTACCGACATGTTTGTAATCACTAATACTGTAAGTAAATAGGTCGTCAGACACTTATTTCATTAGGTTTATCATATTTATGCCCGTTTTTAACGCCAAGCCGCTTCTAATTTTATTACGGTTATTTCCCATTTTAATTTTACGTCGTCCTGTTGCGTAATGTGTATTCTGATCGTAAGCGAGACAACCTCCCCCTTCAAAGGCCGAAGCGAAACTGACCGGGCGGCAGGAATCACGCTTCAAGGGGCCGATAGTTTAGGTAATTTCTTTTTACAGTGAAAATAATGGTATTTAAAAAAAGTAAAATAACATAAGCACTGCTTTGTAGTTAGTTCAGTTAGTATGCAAAGTTTCATGATCTTATTTAAAGTATTTTATGAATAACAGCGGTTTATTGTTTATTTTGGAGGTAACTTTGGATTTTTTTCTATCGAGAAAATTTTACAGAATCGTGTTTTCGTCTAACATAATCCTTAACATTAATCCTCAACTTTACCATATATTTATTTCAAAATTAATGCTGCAATATTTTCGGCATAACGGAGGATCTTGCTTAGCCATTTGAGGTTATACTTATATTTCCCCTTAATTGCTGAAATTCACTTTATAACGAAATTTATAATATGTATATCGTTATAGCAAAACACCAAAAGTTATAACAAAATGCAATAAATACTCTTAATGTTGAATTGAAGTCTGAAAAAGTTTTATATACTCAGTACTTAATAAATAGGTTTGCAATAAACAACGAATGTTTTGAATATTACAAGTTTGGCATCGACAGAAAACAGAAGATTTCCCGCCGGGGAAGGTATTCGGTGTAGGGAGCGACCAAAATCGATCTAGAGTTTCTATATAGTTTGTAGCATGGTCGTTTGGAAAGTTTGATAATGTAATTCAGACTTCGTTTGTTTTTCGCTTAGTAGATATGAGAAATACCAAAAACAAACGAAGTCTAAATTATTATGATACGGCATTAGCGCCGCCACACAAGAATTTTGATATATGTAATTTTGAATAAGAAGAATTAATACTTTCTTTCTTTTATAACTGCTAAATTGTAATACATAACTTTGCTATTTTAATTTTCATTTTCCACAGAAAAATGACCACTTACTTTTCATATCCGGATACCAAACTGCAAGAGGAGCTCAAGAAAACTGCCGAAGCAATCGTCGTCCCAGGAAAGGGTATCCTCGCTGTGGACGAATCAAACGGTCAGTTGATAGCGGATTTTACATGTACTCGAAATCGTCCTTAATATCTGCATGTTGTTTTACGATATTTTCTTTTATGAGCACGATTTTTTCTTTTTCTGAGCATGTGATAAATCAGCGCTTCAAAAGGCAATTAACAATTATAATGACACTGATGGGGACGAACTTACTTGTGAAGTAAGAAATTTTAAGGTGAGTGCTTATTCCCTATCCACCATGGATCTCATTTCTAGCTACATTCTAGTGAACTCAAAATAAGAGGTTATAACTTCTGTATATTTTTTGCTTTACTGTATATTATCTTTTTTTCTTTTTTTTTTTATTAAAATGCCTGGCTTTTGGCGTAGTCCCACGTACATTTAAAAAATAATTCTACCCCTAACGTTTGTAACTGTCCTTAGTCCAATGAAAAGGGTCAAAAAATTATACTTAACATTTAAAAAAAATTACCTTACATATATGAAATTAGCGTTTTGTCGTACTGACCACTTTGATCTGAAATATCTCCTCGTTGGTTAAGAATTCCAAATTCAAAATAAATTAATTTAGCTGGTACATTTGAGTTTTGAAACAGTCATTCATTTGTTTTTTCCTCATTATTTTTTTCTTTGGCGTCGCTTATTACTGCCCAATGGAAAACATGAAATATCGGTATATTTACAAGTACGAGTTCCACCGTGGCACCAGTGCTGCAGAAACAGCTCGAAGGATTAATGATGTGTACGACGCTGGTGTCGCAAAAGAAAGCATGGTATGTTTTTGGTTTCAACGTTTTTATTCTGGTAATTTTGACCTTCAAACCAACCCTGTGGACGGCCGGAGACCAAAGTGGAAAATGAAGAGTTAAAGGCTATTGTGGAAGCGGATCCACCACAAAGCACTTAAAAGATCGCTGCAGGCTTCGGGGTAAGTTATAAAACTGTATTAATCCACTTGAAGCAAATCGGGAAAGTAAAAAAAAAACTTAAACGATGGGTACCTCATGAATTGAGTGAATCGAACTTGCAAACACGCGTCGACTGCTGTGTTACTTTGCTCAATCGACACAAAAATGAAAAGATTTTAAATCGAATCATTACTTTTGATAAACAGTGGATACTAAACGATAATCGGAAGCACTCGTCGCAACGGCTGAACCTTGGAAATCCAGCCAAATCCTGCCCTAAACGAAAATTGACTCAGAAATAGTTACATGTGAGTGTTTGGTGGACTAGCACCGGTGTCGTTCACTACAGATTTTTAAAATCTGGCCAAATGATTACGGCCGATATCTACTGTCAGCAACTGTAAACCATAAAGGAAGAACCAGCTGCTAAACAAACGAGATTGGTCAATCGCTCTAAGCCACTGCTGCTTCACGACAACGCAAGACCCCACACTGCACAACATACAACCACTAAGTTAGATGAGCTACAATTGGATTATCTATGACATCCACCGTACTCTCCGGGCCTTGCTCCAACAGATCACCATTTTTTCCGGAATTAGGAAAAAAACAAGGAAAATAATGCAACTCCGATGCGGCAGTCCAAACCGCTTTCAAAGAGTTTATTGATTCTCGTCCCCATGTTTTTTTTAGCAAAGGGATCAGTGAATTACCCATGAGATGGCAAAAGTGCATAGATAATAACGGTGCATACTTTGATAATTTTTTTTATAGTATAGGGTGACAAACGAGCACACAATCCACCTGATGGTAAGTGGTTGCTGCGGCTCATAGACATCTACATCTATCCTCCATTACAAATCAAAATGCAGATGCGTTGTCACCCGTGAGGACTGAGATGGAATGCCTCGTTTCCAGTAAAAAGGGTCTCCGGTTCTCTACAATCACTATACGAAATACAGCAGCGTTAAGCTACTATTTTACGCTGGTATTCTGTGAGAACGTGGTCCTCCCCGGTCGAGCCGACCCATTCGTGCTACAACTATACTACTAATATAACTGCAGCGTGGCTCTGCCACGTATAATATAACGTATAATTAAATATATTTTACGAAAAAATCAGTTCAGGGTTTAACCATGACATCGGGCTGGAAAGCACCCCAAACGTCGGGAATTAAAAATAATTAAAATTAAACGCGACAAAATCCGTAAAAGTAGTTTCAATAAAAAACTTTATATTCCTCCCGTACAAAACGCCAATTTCATATGTAAGAACCTATTATATATAAGTATTATATATGTTTGTTCGTACTTTATGCGCTGCCATTGTATAATGCCATTGTATAATGGCAATGGCAAAACTTTGTGAACTTAATTGCTTGCACTTGCGCGAAAGTTAAGTTATACACATAGTACAATTAAGTTACAGTAGGTGTCATGCATATTATACCCGCAAATTTGTTTGAAAGTTATATATAATTCAACTTCAATGATTGTATTATCATTCCTATATCAACATTATAACTCTTTCAATCGTCCAATTTCAATTTTTTTTATTTTTTCTGTGTCAGCAAGGCAACGTGTATCAGCAATCGTTAATAAAAAGTAAAAGCAGAGTGCAAACATCTAAAAGTAATAAAATAATTTCTACGTAGGTATTAATTGCTTCGGAATGCTTTAACCATTCTATACTCTTGTATTAGTACCGACTTCGGAAGCTATTGTGTGGAAATTACGAGTATTTATTCTTTTTAGTTGTTTGAAGTTGACTTACAAAGTTGTTTATTAGATACATCATCTGGAACTCAAAAAATCGTCTGTGTGAAGATTGATCATGATCATTATCATTATTGTAGTCCACTGTTGATCATAGACCTGCCTCAAAAACTGATACAAAGCGCGTTCCTGAGCGACATGTATCCATCAACTCAAGTCTCGTCTCATTTTTTTTCACTCTCACGGGATTTAAATACATCAGTTCTTTATTAATTTTTAAGGAAAATATCTTCTACGTGATACGATGCAAAGCTCAAATTTCTGTGGCTATAGTCTTGTGGTTATGATAATGCGACATGTATGCAACACATTTGTAAGAATTAATCAAAAAGTTAGGAACGGAAATATATGATTTTTTATTAATATATTTTAATGAAGCCAATATATATTTTTTTCAGAGGGAATTGGTAAACTGCTGGCTACAGTGGGCTTAGAAAATACAGAGGATAATAGAAGAAAGTATCGGCAACTTTTATTTACTGCCGACGATGTGAGTAATAATTTAAATGTATTTTTTTAATTAATGTTTTGTGCACAACGGAAACATTTTTTTATTATTATTTTATCCGTCTGAAATGAAGGCACATGCATTCTTTTCCACTGGTTTTTAAATATATTCAACTCGTAGAATATCTTTATAACAAATGTTCTTATTATATAAATAAAATGAAAATTAGTTCAAGAATATAAATTACTTTTTCAAATCCAGCAGTCCTTACGAGTATATTGTGCTGTCTCGGGCCTCATGGGTAATTCCTAGTCTGTGGGTTTTTGTCTAGAACACTTGCAAAGAATTGAAATAGACCCTTTGTGCAGACCAAACGTATTAACAAATCTGGCCATGAATAATGTTACAATTTTAAAAAGTTATTTTTTTGCTTGGTTTTTGAATTCAAATTTGGAACGCGTTTATTATATTAGAAACTTCAATCGATTAACTGCTATGTTACATATTATTTTTAATCGTGATTGTTAAATTAAAATATGGCGGCCTGTTAGATTTGTAGTGAATAAATACTTTACAAAAAGTACGAGTAGTTATGTAGCCAAAGTAGGCATCAGCCGACAGGCTGGTACATTAGCATTTCCTCTGAATGTTAGGACTAGACTGGAAGTGAACGCTGTCATAACTAGAAATCAATGAAACCATATGAGAAATATATAATAGGATATAGAATAGGAAGCAACAAATAACATCGCGAGTAATGATGAAGATTTAGCCTATCGGGAATTATTAAAGAAGCTAGGTGCTTACCGTCGATACATAGAGCACGCCCTTAATCAGTCCCTGAGGCTTAAGAGTTAAGAGAGTGGATTAATCAAAATGCTTGCTGTCCCGATTCGCTAGTGGATGACGCAGTGCCACTACACGGCACAAATGAATCCCTAAGACTTGGATAAATACGTGTAAGTTTTATTATTATGACATTTTTAAAAGAAGATATGCATTTGGACGAGTGACAGAACTTATGGCCAAACTAGGTACAATAATTTATAATATTATATGGTGTTTAAAATTGAAGAGAATCATCCCTGTTGATAGTAACTATTTAATTACGTTATACAAAAGGCTTGGCTCTTTGTTAGGCCTGGATGTTTATCTTTCCGCTAGGTATTAATTTGGAGTCTCGTTTGCTTAAAGGAAAAGCTACTACACAATATATTTAGGTCAGAAAATAAGGGATAGATTTCGTTCATATTACGGGCAACGTCTTGGGGAATGATATATGATATTAATGTGTAAATACGTGTTATAGAAAACGTTTGTTTTAATAGGAGAGGAGGCAAACGAGCATACGGCTCACCTGATGGTAAGTGATTACCGCCGCCCATGAACAGCTGCAACACCAGGGGAATTGCAGATGCGTTGCCGGCCTTTTAAAAAGGAGTAGGCTCTTTTCTCGAAGGTCCCTAAGTCGTTTCATTTTAAGTCGATTCCACAAGGAAGTTGTGCGAGGATGAAAACTTTGAAGTCGCATAGTGGTGGACCGCCAGATTTGTAGCAATGTGCGATGGCGAAACTATGCGGGTGGAATTAGTAAGAACAATTCCTCAGAGCACTTCCCGTAATAAATGCGATAAAATACCCAAAGATATGAACATCTTAGTGCCAGTAAGTCAAGCCGATTGGAAAGAGCTCGTTCGCCGACGATTCGAACGACTCTGCGTTGAATGCTATCAAATGAAAGGAGCTGGCATTGGGGAGCCCCAGTCTAGAGATGAGAACAGTACTCCATGTGCAGCCGAACCTGTGCCTTGTAAAGTTGCAGCCGTTTAGCCGCCATGAAATACTGTCCCACTCTGCCGAGCATGTCAAGCTTTTTAGAGGCCAATTTGGCCTTCTCTTCCAAGTAACCACGAAACTGTGCGTTACTCGATATGTTGACGCCGAGGTTTCCGATACTGGCTAAGGCAACGAGGGGAATCCGTTGAAACTGAGAAGATACGACGAAGAGATTCTTTTTAGCGGTAAACGCACAAACTTGGACAGACATCGAGCTTGTAGTATTTAAATTCCGACACATCTTCTCGTCAATTCGGGGAATTATGATACATCTTCTCGTCAGGTACACCTCAAAACCTGAAAACTAAATTATACAACCAGTGCGTGTTGCCAGTGGTGGCCTATGGAATCGAGACGTGGTCCTTCACTGCTGGCCGTATGAGGACGCTCAAAGTCGCTCGGGGTTTCCCCCTTAAACCTAGAAATGAGGATATCCGCAGTAGAACCAGAGTGACCGACATAGCTCAACGGATTAGTAAACTGAAGTGGCAATGGGCTGGCCATATAGTTCGAAGAACCGACAACCGTTGGGGAAAAAAGGTTCTCGAGTGGCAGCCTCGTACCGGTAGGTGAAGTGTAGGGCGACCCCCCACTAAATGGACTGACGACCTGGTAAGACATGCAGGTAGTCGATGGATGCAGGTGGCTCAGGACCGTGCTTTGTGGCATACCTTGGGGGTGGCCTATGTTTAGCAGTGGAATTGTGAAGGGCTGTATTGATGATGATCATTAATTAGTTTGCTACACTGTCAGCTGTTGGTGGTAATGAGATTACTGGCATTTTAGGTGGTCCTTTCTTATGACAGATATATGAAAGATTTTTCTCGCTACCACTAAACTGTTTGTAGTTTTTAGGTACTATCTGAGAACATATCAGCAGTCATTTTGTTTGACGAGACAGTGTATCAGAAAACTGATGATGGAATGCCGTTTATGGAATTGTTAAAGAAAAAAAATATAATACCAGGCATCAAAGTCGACAGGGACGTCGTACCATTGTATCTGTCGGACGATGAAGTAACAACTCAGGGTAATCTTATAAAGACAATAAATAAATATCAATTAATTGCTATATTATAAGACAAATTTACGTAAGAAAGAACTTCATCATCATCATTTTAAGCTTATCATAAGTTTTCAGTTGAACATAAGCATAAAATAAGTAATACAATAAAGAATGGTCCCGAACAGTAGATTACTTTCACATTTTTGTATATTGTCTCAACTTTCCGATGGATTTTTCGACTTCTTCAACATCCGCCTGTGGGATTCTCTCGATTTTTCATATGCCGGATTCCTATATTTAAAAACACTTCGTTTTCTTTTACGAGCCATTTTGCAGTAAACGATAAACTATTTTTTGAAACAAAATACCATTTCAGCTGTTTATGAACTGATTTTTTTTCTTCATTTTACGCCATCCTAAGTTGCTAAATAAGTACTAAGTTAGTAATATAAACTTTTGTTACATGCACCTACCAGAATATTATATTATGGGTATTAATCACCACACTTTGCATATTTGACGCTGCTCACTTTCGACCTTCTTTCATATTGGCGTAGGTAAAATGTCTTTACCACCGTCGATCGGAAGCCATTAAATCTTTCTGACTTTTACAATAGTCGCCTTTAATGACGAAATAGAGAGATGTGTTTTCTAAGAAACTATTTCGACAAATTATATTCTTTATACCATTAATGTTGAAGTTTTACTTAAATTAGGGTAAATTTTATCCTAGAAATATATTATATCTCACTTACTTGTTTCGAGAGGGGTTTGTAAGAGGAAAAAGTCCACCGCACTGTCTAACTGCGTGTTTTGTTTCCTCGGACTTGCAGCCGTAGTAACTTAGGAAAAAGTACACTTCGCAAGGATACTGGGTACAATATTCTGGCAATGACTGGCCTGTTGGTTTAGTGGTTAGTGACCCTGACTGCTATGCCGGAGGTCGTGGGTTCGATTCCCACCCAGGACAAATGTTTGTGTGATGAGCACGATCATTTGTTCTGTGTCTGGGTGTAATTTATCTATAATATTTATGTATTTAGAAATATATAAGTATGTATATCAGTTGTCTAGTACCCATAACACAAGCTCTGCTTAGCTTGGGGCTAGATAGCGTTGTGTGTGATAGTTGTGGAATATTATTATTATATTAATGGGGGAAAATCCCAGAACAATAAAGTGGGGAATATATATTTAAAACAACATCTAACTCTTTCAGGTCTCGATGATCTAGCTCAACGGTGCGCTACATACAAGAAACAAGGCTGTCGTTTTGCTAAATGGCGCTGCCCAATAAAAATCGGAGAGCACACGCCCTCAGTGCAAGCTATTCATGACACTGCCCAGGTTCTGGCTCGTTATGCCTCTATCTGTCAGAGTCAAGGACTAGTGCCTATTGTAGAACCGGATGTTTTATTAGACGGTAGGCGACATTTTTTAATTAAGTTTGGGATGACAATTCCTATGGATTGCCTCTGCTGTGGCAAATACTAAATTACCATTGCAGTCCATGGACACATTTTTATTTTTTTACATAGAGAAATTAAAACGCATACCCACCTCGCGGGGTATTTACGGATTATGTCGGGAGATAACTTCTCCTCTCACTTTTCCTTCTAAGGTAAGACACATCATTATAACAAGGCGCGCCTTCTTCCGTGGTTACAACTCCACCTGTACAAAGAACTCCCCCCCCCCCCTATCCTGAGCCCGATATGCCAAGAGGCCGGAAAAAATGAGCACACAGAAACACCAGCTTTCCTGACTCCAGCGCTTGATCTGGTCTGCGACTCTACAGTCAAACAAGTTAAGGCCGTGGAGTGAAGGGAACTTCACTAACAAATAAAGAGCAGGGCCAGGAGTTATCGAGGTTATATTTTATTCAAAACACTTTGACGTTAAAAAATCAAAAAACGTACAAAATTGGCTTTTAAATATTAAATCTGCAATGGATTTTGAATTATAAATAGAAATTTAAGTTACTAATTAATGCAATATTGATAAATTATGTTCTCAGGAAACCATGACATCGTTAGAGCTCAGAAAGTAACAGAAGTTGTATTGGCAGCGGTTTACAAAGCGTTGAACGATCACCACGTTTTCTTAGAGGGGACCTTACTGAAACCAAATATGGTAAAATTATGAGCATACTTTTTATTTCTTCTATAGGTACACACTCTTAAATTTATAAGGCTTGTCGAATTAAAAGTTTTAAATTAACAGATATACAACGAAAATCGTAATATAGTCTGGTATATTACAATATTATTTTCAAATGAATTAAAATTCCTTTGTAATATTATCATCATCATCAAATATTAAGAAAAATAAAAATAAAAATTACAAATAATTAATTTAAAAAGATACTGTAATAAGACATTTCAAAAAAGGAACTGCTACAGAATTATATTGGTATACCACAGATTACACCCGTATTCTGTGTGGTATACAGATAAATAAGCAAAAAGAGAAATTTCTTGAAGCAACCTGGCCATCATTAAGTTGCAAATCAAATAACGGTTCAAATACGGTTGACTCTACAGTCCATCCCTGAAGTGCTTCCCTTTAACACACACACACACACACATACACACACACACACACACACACACACACACACACACACACACGCACACGAACACGCCCAATCACACGCACACGCACACGCGCACACACACACACACACGATTTTGGAAAATAGAAGTAAAAGCAATTAACGTTCTGATAGCGAGAAGTTAAAAAACATATGAAAGAAGTGAATCATTCAGAAAAAACCGATGTAAAAGAAAACATGTATACTGTATTCTATCTCATTATCTCGAAGACTATATATGTAAATGTTTGTCTACTTTTAGTGCCGCTTTTTCGTTTCATAGAGTTTCTAATCACAACGATTATAATGAAGTTTTCAATTCAAAAAATGTGACAGCGCGCGTTATCCTTTTTTCACTAATTTATGCTAGTGCTTTATCACAAACTTACCTAGTGGTAAGTGCTGTTGAAGCCACAGATGGTAAATCGTACTTTCTTAACATAACAACAGCCTCTTCACTTTTGCCTGTACGACGCGCATATTGGTTTATTCCAAATTTAAATTCAGTTATCTGTCGTGTAGTGGAGACGTAAGACAATCTACTAGTATAGAAGAAAATAGAATGAAATAGGATGGAATGTAAAGGAAAAGGGAGGTAAGGAACGAAAGGGAAAGAAAAGGAAAGGAATGGCATGGAAGGGAAAGAAAAGGGAAAGAATGGAACGGAATGGAATGGAATGGAACGGAACAAAACGTAATGAAATGGAATGGATATATAGTAATATCGCTAAATAGCTAAAGTCAAGTACTCTCCTGCCAAGCGTGGCAATTATGGCTTTTGTGGTAAGTGTTGTGTTTCTATGGGGGAGGCTCATGTTCCGCAGTGGACTTATGATGGGCAGAAATTATGATAATAAATTCCGTTGTGACCTTGGATAAGAAAGACAATTTACGACAAAATTTATTTTGACAGTATTTTAAGAAATCTGCATTGTAAAAAATATCTTTGAACAGTCCAAAAAATATAAACATTATTTATTGACGACGCGTTGAATAACATAAGTTCGGAGTCGGATAATATTACTTATTTTGGATTATTTAAAGAAAAAAACAATAAGAATCCAATTCTAGGACTCACCCTCTACTAGATTGAGTGACGACGTATAATTCGATCTGGTAGGGTATGCAGGAATCCGATGGATGCAGACGACTCAGGACCGTGATTTGTGGTATTCCTTGTGGCAGTCCTTTGTTCAGAAGTGGACTCGTAATGAGCTTAATAATGATAATAATGATAAGAATATTTAATATAGGTTACACCTGGTCAAGCGTGTCCCAATAGAAATACACCAGAAGAAATAGCAGTAGCCACCGTTACAACTCTACTTCGAGTAGTACCAGCAGCTGTTCCAGGTAATTAATTAATTATTAGTTAATTATTTTTATCATTAAATTATTATTGCCCACTGGGGCAGCATGATGGACATGTTCTTGCACTAAAACTATTATATTACAGGCCATAAGGTATTCCACCTGAGTCCTCAGAGATGAGAACGCATCTGAAGTCTGCTTTGCCTGAAGTTGGTTGTAAGAGTCCATAAACAGTAGCGTTTACCATCGGTTGGACTTTGCGTTTCATTGTTAATTAAATTTTAAACAACAAGCTCCATGCGCAGTGGGCTAGTAGTAGTATGGCTATTATGATGATGATGATGATGATAATGATATGGTTGAATTAATTATATTTCTTATTTAAGAAACAGTTTCATAGCAAAATCACTTCATCCTCAGAGCTATTTTTAATTGACTTTAAAAAAGAAGGAAGTACTCAATTTGACAGTATTTTTTTAAATGTTTATTATCGCAGATCATTTTTTCTAGTTGCACCGATTTTGATGTTCTTTTTTTATTTGTTTTTTTATTTACTTCTCGTGTAGCACAATATGAATTTGATCAAGATCTGACCAGTAGTATTCGAGTTATCCTTAATAATGCGTATTTAATTGACGTCGACTATATTGATGATGTTCAAATTAAATTTATATTGAAGTCGATTGTAATTTTTTTTTAAATTTTACCACTTGTTCAAATATTCCTTAATTTATACAAGACTGCCTCGTTGGTTTAGTGGTTGTAGTAGTGCGACTGCTGATCATGAGGTCCTGGGTTCGAATCCCGGGTCGGGCAAAAAAATTAATTATTGAGTTTCTTTTGTAATTCGGTCTGGAGGACATTAATGTATACAAATAAAACAGCTGAAGTGTATGCTTGTAACATAGAAAACACTACCTTCTTTCTCATTAAGCTCAGGTGATTTTTTTCTGAGTTACTAAGATATAAATTAAGATTTAAAAAAATATAAGTAGGTATATCTGTGTGTCTGTCTGCATGTCCGGGCTATTCTTTGGAATAGTTGAACCGATTGTGACACATCTTGGGAAAGCATGCAATGCCAGGAGTGATTTAGGCTGTATTTTATCCGAAAATTATGTTTTTTTTTTAATTTATAAAATGATAAATGCCTTAGTGGATAGGTCTATAGGTTTTTTGATTAAGTTCTACTCGAAAGGAGTCACGGGTTAAATCTTGTATTATGATAATCTTTTGTACATATTATTCAACGGCTTGGTAGCGCAATGGATAAGCGTTTGGTTGTGGCGCTGCAGGGCTACAGTGAAATTTGTAACCAGAATTTTTATGACCGTATAGTGGCGGTGTAAGAATACCGACTACTCCATATCATCTCGGGGGTATCGTAAGAGGCGTCAGAGGGAGACAAACTGGACGATGGGCAGCATTTTCTTCCTAATAAAAAACTAACATAAAATGGTTGCCAACCCGCATGCCAAGCGTGCCAATTATGGCAACCATCCTCCCTGTGAGGAAATGGGCAGCATTGTCTTCCTAATAAAAAACTAACATAAAATGGTTGCCAACCCGCATGCCAAGCGTGCCAATTATGGCAACCATCCTCCCTGTGAGGAAATGTAGGGGAGAAGCCTATGTTCAGGAGTGTAATTAAATATGCAGTATTTGTATGACCGATTCACGAGAGTGGATATTCGACAATTACAATTTATATTTGTAAAATGCTTTTAGACTTGAGTATGTTGTTGAAGGAGAAAGAAGAAGCTTAATGACAAAACGTAGGTTAAAGAAACGTTGTAAGTTTAAAATAATCACTTAACTGATAACCTGCCTCATATCAAAGGCCGAAACAAAATGTATCACCTGTTTACGTGTAAGAAAAATACGCGAATTTTATGGATAAAGTGTTATAAATATGTAAAAGTGTTATTTTGAAATTAAGTCATAATAATAAAAGAATATATCCCGAATTATAATGTAATATTTTATCCAATTCAGTCAAAAACTCAGTTATTATGGTGTGGTGGCATGCTAGATTAGACGGACAGAATCAAATTATAAGAATTCCGTGTTTGTCAATATTACATCATTTTAAGAAAAAGGATTAATCGACTTAAAATTATTTTCGAATTAGTTTTCAATTTCTATAAAACCACTATATGATATCTTTCGAGATTACTTATCAAAATCAGTTAATTAACT
Source organism: Parnassius smintheus behrii (assembly GCA_036936625.1). Classification (NCBI taxonomy): domain Eukaryota; kingdom Metazoa; phylum Arthropoda; class Insecta; order Lepidoptera; family Papilionidae; genus Parnassius; species Parnassius smintheus. Next base: position 35,375,731 of record JAUPFT010000017.1, on the reverse strand, counting down.
TGGCAAAGCGGCGTTTCATACAATATCGTTATATAACATAATTCAAAAAAAAAACATGCCGTTCACACGCGGTAGAAGTGAATCCTTCAGAAAACTAAACTTCGACATAATAAAAGAAATGCATAACGTATCAGGAGTGGGATAATTGTAGGGTTTATGTAATTAAAATATAAATAAATTTATAATGAACACTGTATACTGTATTCTATCCCATTCTCTTGCAGGCTTAATCCTATTAGATGTATATGTTGTACTCTTTTTACAAGTAGTGTCACTTTTTCCTTTCAAATCACAACGCTTTTAAAGAAGTTTTCATTTCACAAATTTTAACTATACGCATGATCATAATCTGTATTGATCGTAGTGAGAACATTAGGTAATAATCTTGTAACTATTAAATTACCATCGGTTCTTAACGAATTCCTGCGTCGTCTGCAAAATTTCAGCTACACATGATACACAAATGCATAAAATTTGAAACATAGAAACATACATAGATACAGACCAAGGTATAATATAAAAGATGTAAAATCAAAGTCGCATTTGAACCATTTTGTTTCAGTCGGTATTAGCAACAATTTTCCATTTCATACTTTGTAAAGCTACATTTCTCATCTCCTTTTAGCTCGGTATATATATTTTTTTCTATTTTCGATAAAAAAGGACATTATGAATAAGAAACGATGCTTTTAGTGAAATGCAGTCGGCATCGGAATGAACTAAACTACGTAATAATTTACGAGAATAGAAACGTCTAATAAAAAAAATATGGTAGTAAAAAAGCAACTATTTTTTTCTATTTCTTTATTAAGATTATTATTTAATAAATATAATTATATATTTAAATGCCTAATGGTGAACTTATTACATTACATAAGTTGTAACCGTATATTTGTGTTAGACCTTGGTTTTCTATTTTTATGCAATCCTCAGACACTTATGATACAATTTATGGGGGAGGCCTGTGTTTAGCAAAATAGCATAGCGGCGATAACTCGGCATCTGTGCGGTGCAGATACTGTGTTCTGCACATGAAAACAAACGCTGTTCTAGTCTAGTGATTATTATAAACTTATCGAGCGTCTTTTAGCGTGCAGCCACAGAATAAATACTTAATAGTACTACGTATAGAAGTAGTAGGATCCCAAGCATCTGCTTGGGATCCCATAATTACTAAAATTAAATTTAGATCCAGGCATACTACTTCAAGACTTATAGCCTTCGTTAACTATAACATCTGGACGTCAAACATCCCACTCGCTTAAAATTCTTAAAATTAGGTTCATTCAAAATAAATTCTATCTGAATTCTATTCTATTCACAGTGAAAGAGTGGAAATAACCACACTCATGAACGGAAGTAGAAAAATATTCGCCTTGTTGTGGCGGCGAAAGAGAATCCGCCACCTCATATCGTCATAGCAACTATCCATCCTATTTGACAATTAATGGGGGAGGCCTATGTGGACTTTTAACAGGCTGTAATGATGACGGTGATGAGTTAAAAAAGTAGCAGCCATCGTCATTGTTATTACTGGGCACAAGCCGCAGACAACTTATGGTCAAAAAGTTTTCGCTGCGCCCTTAATGACCTCAACTGGGGAATCATATATGCAGGTTTCCTCGCGATGTTTTCTTCACCTTCGAGAATGTAGTAAATCGACACTTGAAATTGCAATTCAAATTCCTTTTAACTTTTAACAAAAATCTAGGTTTTCCCACGAAGTTATTGTTTACCACTTCACCGGACACGTGATAAGTTAGCACGTAAAATTTCTTATAAAATATTCATTTGTTCTCGAAGGAATCGTACACGTTCTACTCCCGTGCCATGATAAAATGTCACGGCCTGCTACATGGCTATCGTAAAAGTTACAGCCTATATACGTCCCACGGCTGGGCACAAGCCTCCTCTCACTTCTGAGAGGGTTTTAGGGCAAGGGCAAAAGGCGCTGCGTGTTGGCGAACTTCACACGTGTTCGAAATATTTTTTCTTATTCCTCAGATATGCAGGTTTCCTCACGATGTTTTCCTTCACCGCCGAGCACGTGGTAAATCAGCTCTTAAAATTGCAATTCATAATTTAATTGGTGCTGACGGGGATCGAACTCGGGTTACTCGCGTTCTGTTATACTTACAGCAAGCGCTAACCATCTGAGCTACCACGGCTCTCGTATATGTTTTAATAAAATTCATTAAAACTGACACAAAGTTTTTGCGTAATTGGTGCCAACGATACCACGAATAATTTAATCAAAGTGCATTCAATTTTCAATTATTTTCGTCAGATAACTTGATAACAAATGAAGTTGGTGAAATTAAAGCTATGCCGATAGACACCCAATTTCTTCAACTAAAGAGATTTTCTCATAATCACAGTCTTTAGATAGTCATTTTGCCAAACATAGTAATTGCGGTAAATTCTTCCGATAATGGCCACCGGTCTAGGCTCCTATTTAAAGTTATGATTGTAAACGAATAAGTATTCAGTAGCCTCTATTATTTAATTTTATCAGTGACTTATCATTAGTTTATTTAGCTGTAAGTAGACGGCGCTATTGTTAGATGAAATAATGAAAGTTAAAACTATGCTATCTAGTAATATCAGCGATAGAAGGTTAGGGTGCGACTGGAAAGCCGTGAACATTTATTTATTATATAAATAAGGCATAAAGTTTCGTTTATTCTGCTAAAAACTGTGTTTATGTTAAAAATGCTATCAGCGCCGCTAGCGGTGAAAAATTATTTGACAACATGGCGATAATATCATGAAATAGCAATGTTGTTTAGTTATTTGAGTTTAATATCGTCAAAAGATCTCTATTCATTGATTCGGACTCGCTATATTATGGCATCATGATCAACAAATAGTGTTAAATTACTGCTATTATTTCTATATGATATGATCAGGCTACGATCTGGCCACGACACACACACACATATATATATATATATATATATATATATATATATATATATATATATATATATATATATATATATATATATATATATATCTTTGATCAAACTAAAAGGGTAATGAGAATTTTGCGATAATGCAACCAGTTTAAATCAGTTTACATATACATTATAAATTGAACTCAAAACCATATCAATTTTCGTATTTTTCGTAGACGTCACTATATTACCTATTTAAAGTATTAGAAGTCGCTCCGTTTTTCCGTTGAATAATATAAAATTTTAGGAATCGCGTTTCTCTCTGGCGGTCAGTCTGAGGAAGAAGCAACCATCAACCTTAATGCTATCAACAAGGTTCAAATGAAGAAACCTTGGACCTTGACCTTCAGCTATGGACGTGCTCTTCAAGCGTCTGTGTGGAAAATCTGGGCTGGGAAGGATGTAAATGTGAAGAAAGCTCAAGTGGAATTGATTAAGAGAGCTGAGGTATAACCACTATTATGTATTCTGTGGAATAACTGTGTTTTTTATATAGAATAACGGTGACAAAACGAGCACACAGTCCACCTGATGGTAAGTGGATACTGTGGCCCATAGACATCTGCATTTATCCTCAATTAAAAATCATAATGCAGATGCGTTGTCACCCCCGAGGACTAAGACGGAATGCCTTCTTTCCAGTAAAAAAGGGTCTCTGGTTCTCTACAATCACCATACGAAACACAACAGCACTACACTGCTATTTTACTCTGGAATTCTATGAGAGCATGGTCATTCCCCGGTCGAGCTAATCCATTCGTGCTACAACCGTAATATAGCTGCAGCGTGGCCCTACCACGTATAAACGTTTATGTTACCGTAGCAATTTTATGGGGTATATCCACTATAAGATAGCATGTAATACCCTTCTTTTATTGGTAGGCCGTCAACAATCCACAGGTGGACATGGACTTCTCCAATAATAGGGATGATTTGCTATGAAAGCTGTAGTAGACAGACGATTGCTATACACATTTTGCACTTTTGAGTAACCTCCTAAAGTCCCAAGACCATGTATTTGATATTTTCCTAAAACAACTCGTTTTGTTATTCTATACCACCAGAACTTTTTCAGGCTTATGAGAAAAAAATTTATACATAAAAATGGTTTCTCACCATTTCTACTATTAAAGATAACTCAATAAAAAAAAAATCTTTTTTATCATGGTCTCTCGAGCCGGATACGAATCGGCGACATATGAATAACAACTTAGAAGTATTTAATATACAAAGTTTTAGGATACATCTGCAAAAAGATTTTTATTTTGAATTTATAAGATTCATTGTTTTGTATAATCGTGTAATTTACGTTATATTTATTTAAACAGGCTAACGGATTGGCGGCTCTCGGCAAATATGAAGAGGGTGGCGTTACAACAGCTGCCGGTATCGAGTCAAATTACAGCAAGAACCATAAATATTAAATAAAGATCCTACCTATTTCTACTGCTTATTTATTTACCACCGCATTTTTTAAAGTTACCTCAGATAGTTCAATTTGTCTTAAAAATAAAAGAAGAAAATTTATGAATATTCGAAAATTTCAGTCAGTAAAAGCACACCACTGAACATGTTCTTCGCGTAGTTTATCATCTACTGTCACACTTGTATTTTGTATCTCAGACACAGAAAATGTAGCACCGTTTTAGGTATTTTAAATTAACAAAATAATTTGATTAACTACTATTAACCTATATTTTTCCAGTTATTAGCAAAAGTCCTTCATTTCTTCCTCTTTATTAGTTAATTTATGCCGCTTTAAATCGAAAGCATCAAAGTCGTCTCGCTACCACTTTGTTAAAAAAATTATGAAAGTAAATAAGTAATTGCATAGAGAATAGTGGCCGCGTAAGAGTATCATATCCTATATCATCCCGCAGGTATCGAGCGTAGAGGCGACAGAGGGACATAAAACAAAAGATGGACAGTAAAATCTTTATAACAACCCAAAAATAATAAAGACACTCAACAATAATAAAAAAATCGGTTGACCCTGCAGTCCAACCTTGCTTATTTCAATATCAAAGCGCTCCAAATTCCACTTATTATTCCACGTATTTTTTTTTTCAAAATTGTATATTTCACGAACAAATAAACCGATTTTGACGTGATTTACGGCAATCAACACGATTTTTTCAGCTTAACAAAAAAACCTATTACAAAAAAAAAAATCACGGAGAGTTTGGTGTCGAAGTAATCCTATCTAAAAATACTTTTTAAAAATTAATAATACTTGAATTTTCGAGGTTTTATCAGAATCAACCATGACGATTCCAATTTCAGCAAGCTCCTTCTAGATGCCGAAAACCGCCGGTGGTAAACAATACCACAAAGAGGCTGTGCAAGGAGGAAAACTCCTAGTAAAACCTACAGTGGTGGACCGCCAAGCATCCAGATGGTGTGGATAGTATCGTGAGTTTGGTTGCGATGTGCCTTCGCGAAATTTGGAGGCTGGGATTAATCCGAACAATACCTCCGAGCACTACCCGTGGTAGATACGATAGAAAATGCAAAGGAATGCAACATCCCTTTGCAGCGCCAGTTAATCGAGCCGATCAGAAAGGAGCTGGCACTAGGGTGCACCGGCTCTGAGATGAGAACAGTATTCCATATGAGGCCAAACCTGCGCCTTGTAAAGTTGCTAGTGGTGTGCCGGCATTAAATACTGTCCTGTACTGCGGGGCACGCCAAGCTTTATTGAGGCCAATTTAGGCTTCCCTTCCAAGTGACCACGAAACTGCATATCATTCATTATGTCGACGCCAAGGATTCCGATGTTATCTGAAGCAGCAAGGGAAGTGCCCTGAAATTCAAGAGATACGACAAAGACCTAAAGACGTTTATTTCAACACTTACTGCATGACAAAATACAATTGAAAATAAAACAAGTGAAAGAAAAAAAAACATAGAAGAAAAAAAGGAAATAGAAAAAAGAAAAGAAGTACGTCAAAATTAGCGGTTTGGAACTGCGTAAATCGTCCATTACAAGTGTACACAAAGACATATTAAAACAAAAATCGTGTGTTATGATGAAGTTGTAGAAGGGACCGTCCAAGCATAAGCCGTGAGATCGCAGCGCTGATTTTCAGCTGGCTCTGAACAACCGGTTCTTTATAGCGGTAAACGCACAAACCTGTGTCTTCTGAGGGTTAAACTGGACTAGATTTAGTCCTCCCCAATCCGATACTTTGTTTAATAATGACACGACACCAGCGTGTTCCGGTACTCGATGGCGTGATTCCGAGAAATACAGGCACGGCCGGTATAAAAAGCATCACCTGTGCTGTCGTCTGTGTAGCAATGAATGCTGCTAGTTTGCAACATATCATTGATATGCAGAAGAAACAGTGTAGGTGACAGCATACAGCCTTGTGGAAGACCAGCATTAATAGGTTTGTAATTGGAGCATGCACCTTCTATTACGACTTTGATGCGTCGGTCAGCGAGAAAAAAGGTAATCGTTGAAAGAAGCACTTTGTGCCAAACCAGATCGAAGGCCTTCGCTATGTCCAAACCAACCGCCAAGGCCTCCCCCTCGGACTCAACCGCCTGCATCCATTGGTGTGTTAGGTAAACAAGAACATTACCAGCTCAGCGACCCCGACGGAAACCGTACTGGCGCTCACTAATCAGCTGGTGCTCTTCAAGATACCGCACAAGCTGGTAGTTAATGATGGATTCCATTATTTTCGAGGACAAGAAGCGATGGCGATAGGCCTGTAATTGGACGGATCAAAGTGGTAACCTTTTTTAGGGATCAGGTACACGAACGTTGTCTTCCATGAATTTGGAATTACACCTAGGAAGTTGGAGTACCGGAAAAGACGCGTTAGAATCTGTGCCAACTCTGGAGCACACATCCTCAGCACAATTGGAGGGATTCCGTCAGGTCCACTCGACATGTGAATTGTCCAAGGAGGGGAGTGCTTTGCGCACTGAGCACTGTGTAAATCGCTCATCAGGCATAGAGCACTCAAACCGCGGGATGATTGGCGTTGTGTTCCTTCCATCATCGAGACTTGAGTTGGACGTAAAAAGGGCACATAAAAGATCGGCTTTCTCTTTTGTGGCGTGGGACAGTAAGTGGCTTGGTCGTGGATGCTCAGCGAGGGATTCTCCATTACCAGGGGTGCTGTTACCATCCTGGGGTAGTATCTTATTTAATTCTGTGCTGTTGCACGTATGGGCTGGCTCAAACCGGGGTGGTACACACACAGAATACCAGGGTGAAGTAGAAGCTCTGCTTCTGCATTTCATCAGCTGAGTGCGGGTGGCCGGAGACCCAATTCCCCATCAGTATGATGCAACTGGATGCTTGGCGGTCCACCACTGTACGTTTCACAAGGAGTTTTCCTCCACGTACAACCTCTCTGTGGAATAGTTTACCACCGGCGATTTTTCCGGACCGATACGACCTGGGGACCTTCAAGAAAAGAGCTTACTCCTTTCTAAAGGGCCGGCAACGCACCCGCAATTCTCCTGGTGTTGCGGTTGATCATGGGCGGCGGTAGTCACTTAACATCAGGTGAGCCGCATTCTCGTTTGCCCCCTCTTCTATAAAAAAAAATACAATGAAAATGAAAAATCAATATGACAAAAGCTGCCGCGTTGCTCTATCACTGTGGGCACGGTTGGTTCAGATAATTTTGTTAAATTTTATTTTAATATAAAAATTTTATACATGTTAACAACGCAATAATTTTTTTAATAAATTTTACTTTAGAATGGAATAAAATTCGTAAAATTATATAATATTTATTCAATATGAACGTAACATGAATATTTCCGTAAGCTCTATATTTCCTTAATAGAAGTTAATATCACGAAGCAAAGCTTAATTTCCGTTGTAGACGTTGCTTCATTAGGCATCGGATATTAAAACCTTAACCTCAATATTCACTTACGTAGGTACATAACCAAACCTTATTCAGATTTATTAAAGATAGTATATATTTTTATCTTTTTTATATTCTTGTTAGAATTTAACATTAAACAATGACGTCAATTGCAACGCTTCAGGAGGAAGTTATCTTCCTCCTTTTAGTCATCAGCTTGTAATAGTTTAGGTAGGACTCACTTTGGAAGAATTTGCCTAGGTTAAAATGTTTACCGATTACAATACCATAATTAAAAAGTTTGGTAGGTGGAATGAAGATTACAATACCATACGCATCTTTGACCCCAGTGTACGTTTCCCATCTAGGTGTTTTACATGTGAATAATACCATCATCTATCGGAAGCCATATTTAATGTACATGATATGAAACTTTGTATTTTACTGATATAACAAAAAGCGTAGCAGGATTTTTGACGATAAACATTACAATGACCTATTCATCAATCGTTTGCTTTGATGTAGAACAGGTATTACAGATATAATACGTATATCCTACTGAAACCCTTTACTATGGTATGGTTTTAGAATTTTATTCTCTGTTAGAAATTCAACACAGTTCTAAAAACAGGACAGTTCGCTAGGTTCTATGTAGGTAAAGAGAATTATAGAAAAATATAAAGCTATAGTACGTTTCTAGGGCAGGCAGAAAAAGTACATTGACCTCAAGTATTATGTTAGTATCGAAACAAAACGACAGTTAATGCTTCCATACATTTCTTTATAGATAACGTATCGTTATGCGCTAAGCGTGTCTCATGGTACGGGGTAGGGTGAAGGAAGCGGTCATTCAGAGATAATAAACCTGTTTTGACGCGATTTGCGATAGGTCTCACGCCGTGCGTATTTGAGAAAGCGAATGGAGCACAATTCATTCCTAATTCTGCTTTGGGATGCGCTTGCGTGTAGATAGTTTGAGATTTAAAATTTTCGGTTATAGTAGTTGTTTTACATATATTACGTTTTGTATTAAAGTTTTTGGTATTGTTTTGTGACGTTTTGCATATTACCACTAGTATGAAATCGGGTCCATCGACATGAAAATCTCATAAAGACTTTACGTCACCACGAAAGAAGCGAAAAGTGTCACATATTTAAGAAACCGAAAAAATAATGATTGTAAACGTATATCCATCCAAAACGGATATGAAAAACAAGTTGCCGATATTTTAGGTTATAATCAATGTGACGGAATCTTCTACGTCTTCATCATTAGAAAACGATTCTGAAATCGATACAGATGAATACTCTATCAAGTGTCTCTGACAATCTATTATGAGAAGTTTTATGCATGCTTTAAGGTTGGCTGCTTAAGAATGCTTAGCGTTAAAAGTTCGTCTTTTTACCTGACTACCAAGAAGTGGTTATGTTTTATACAACTACCTACCTATCTACTTATTAAAGTACTTACCTACTATTAACGTAATAACGAAAATTGTAATAAATAATGATTTATAGATAATGTTGGGCGGCTAAGTTGACATCTGGCACTAGCACCATCTAGTGTCGGGTAACAGAGCGAGGAGAGAGCTTTCCAGAAAATGACATCACTAATCTTTCAACCGACAGCGCCATCTGTTGTCGAAACGAAGAACTAAGCTTCTAGAAGCTGAGACTCGAACTTTCGACGCTTTGTCGATTGGTGCGCGTATTTACTTGAATGTTCTGGATGTTTCGGTACTAATGTATATTTATAGGCGCTGCAAGGTGCGATCGGGGAAGTATTGAATTTGGCGAGACAAGCGAAGCTTCGGAGCGGAATAAAGTGAATCAGTGTGCTTAATTATTAGTGTTTTAAGTTTTAATTTGTGTAAAGAAAATTAAAGTGTTAATTTAGGTAATTCTATCGGCAATTTTTATGGTCACGAACCACAAGCTCGTAACAATAATAACTTAAATTAATATTAATTTGCTTTTTAATTAATTTAGGTACAGGATAATCTCCTTTCCTCATTATATAATAATAGACATAAAGCCAGTAAAGAACTTCGCACTCGGCATCCTTACCTTTCACTTTGATGATGTATGTAATGATAAAAGGATAAAAAAATGAACCTAAACAAAAAAGATTGCCTACCCCGATGATATCGTCGAAGGTCAATGTACTTTTTTCCGCATGCCCTAGAAACGTACTATAATAGAGAGAATGCAATACGTGAAATATTCAGCTTAGCTATACAACAAAATAAACAAAGAAAGAAACAAATGTAGTAAAAAAACAATGTCCTCTAGACCTAATTTCGATCACACTTACTACAAGTAGCAAAAATCACTTAAATATGAGATTATTTATTATGTGAATTATCCATTTCAATTTCAGAGATACAATGACGGAGCGCTTCGTATATTATTTCAAATGATGCCGAAATCATGCTCAACTTCTTAACACGCACTCATGCACATAATATATTTCTTCTTGATTGACATGAACATGTTTAAGATAAGTGTGTTTTTTTACAAAAAGTTGAGCGTGGTTTGGGCATGGTTATTGTGTTTTGCACTCCGTTCTTCTTTTTTTTTGTTGGTCTGATTTTTATTAAATTTATTACTTACCTAGGCACGTGCTAATTATTTGAAATTATTCACACAGTTTATTTAGTTTGACTCATTTTAATTGCTTATGAATCTTCATCAGTTTAACTTGCAATAATGAAATTTAATCTACTTTGTTCATTATATTTAAAAGAACAATAAACCTTGTGTAATGAAACCAACAAAGCGCCGAGAATTCTTAATGAATCGCTGTGGACCTTTGCAAGGTAATCAGAAGATTAACATAAATCCTTAATTAATTAGGTAAAAAGTTTTTCTTAGTAGCACGATGTTTGATTTTAGGAGCAAATTTTATTAAGTGAGACGTTTACTTTATTATTTCATTATAACATATTAGACTTATAAGTGATCACCGGTAAACATATTATTTATAAATTATTTTACATAAACACTCACACATGTCAAGAGGCATGAGTGTTTATGTAAAGGGGTAGACAGAGACTACGGACTTCCATTTCGCACGATCCTGACACACCTCTCTCGCCCTCTCTATATTTACCGGCAATTTTGTATTTGGAACTGTTTAATATTCAAATTTGTTTAAAATCAGAACCTCAAAACAATTGAAATTACGAGCATTAATGCTATTGTTTAGTCACAGATTCGGTTTGAATCTGTCAGGCCATGTATTATAAATGAATCTTACTAAGGAAAATATCCGTGCAATAATTTTCTACAACATTTGGAGAGGTCTAACACAGCTTCAGTGTTTCGAAGAGCTAACTTCTATATTCCATGATAAAACCTCATGTCTGAGGACTTTTGACCGCTGGTATTTAGAATTCCGGCGTGGACAATCTTAGAGAAAAATTTCGTGAAAGACGCTCAAAATCCGCCTTCACTTTTGTTGCTGTGAGAAAACTAATTTTCGAAGATCGTCGAGAGATAGAGGCACCATTAGGAATTTCAGGGATAATCATTTAGATCTTGCATAAAACGCTTGGTTTAGGAAAGCTAATTTGCTGTTGGATACCTACCGCATTTGATTTCTCACGATCATAAGGCGACCAGCGTCAGATGTTGTAAGAAAACTCTTCCAAGGTTCAACCGAGGAGAGTCAAATCACGTCTACGACATCATCAGTGGTGACAAATCTTGGATCTATAGTCTATAACTACGTTCACCATTCCAAACAACAATCTAAAAATAGGTCTACCAAGACGAGCCCAAGCCGACTAAAGTTGTTCGCTCTCGAAGCACTTCAAAGAAAATGGTAGCCACGTTCATTGCGGAAACCAGCTATATTACGACGATTGCACTTGAAGATCGTAGAACGATTAATGCAAAATGGTATACGACAATGTGTTTACTACAAATCATCGCCGAATTTCGGAAATCTAACCCAAAGCAACGTATCATCCCACACCATGACAACGCAAGCTCACACAGCACTGGTCATACGATTGAGTATTTGTAGCAGAAAAACGTAGAAATTCTTGACCATTCTCCGTACAGACCTGACCTAAGCCTTTAAGATTTCATCATATTTCCTAAAATTAAGAATAATCTTCGTGATCAAAGATTCCAGTTCGGTGAAGAACCAGTCGACGCTTTCAAAACATTTATATTAAACACCTCACTTTGGAGTGGAATACATGTTTTAATAACTGGTCCGAGCGAATGGAAAAGTATATTAAACTACGTGGTGTTTACTTTGAAAACAATAAAAAATGCTAAGGTTCTAGATGTATTTTTTGATCAAACAACAAAACTTAAAAGGCACGCCTCGTAATAAAGATTACGTTTCTCAATTTAATGTGTTATAATATGTTTATTTTTCTTTTGAATTTAATATAGAAAGTGAAGGAGGAAAAATTAAAGGTTCTTATTACATGTGGTAGGAGTCCTCTTCTGCCACCTTCGCCCTCTTTTTTCACCTGCTTCTTGTCTCCAGAAATAGGTAAGAACCTATTACCGTCGACAAAAAGCAGTTTTTGCACTGCTGTGGTCTGATCTATACGGTATAAATAGATTCTATAATTACAGGGTCTAATATTTGAGTCGCACACCCACTTGAACTGGTAGACTGTAAGCTCCTTTTTCTCTTCAGTTTCATTAAAAATGTCCAGTGACGGGAACTCCGTTCTTACGGGTGACAATTTGTTTCTTAATAGAGGACAGATTTAGGCTTCTATGAGTCGCAAGACACAACATACACTTACCATCTTGTGCTCGTACGTTACCCTTATTTATATCAAAATATCTGTATTATACGTATAATAATGTATTAATGTACTGAAACAGTATCACACTAAACAAGTGATAAAATAGTTTAATGAAGATTGAGGTAACCTTTGTGTCCTATCGTCTAGCCCGCAGACTTTGACCCATGCAGGATTTTTTATCATAAAAGAGGGAATGGACAACCAAAATAGTTAAAAAAATTAAGTTACCAATGGTGAACCATATCTACAAAAAAATCATCGTTATACTGAAACACTGTTACACTAAACAAGTAATAAAATAATTTAATGAAGGTTGAGCTTACCTTTGTGGCCTATCGTCTAGGACGCGGATTAGACACTGACCCTGATCATAAAAGAGAGAATGGACAACTAAAAATATAAAAAAATTGAGTTGATAATTAAAAGTGAACCATTTAAATAAAAACAATTCAACAATATACTGAAACTATCACAATAAACAAGTTATAAAATTAATTAATGAAGGTTGAGGTAACCTTTGTGTCCTATCGTCTAACCCGCGGATTAGACACTGACCCATGCAGACGTTTTGATCAGAAATGAGAATGGACAAACAAAACTGTTTAAAAAAATACATTAAGTGAACCATTTGTGAACTTAATGTCTGGCATTCTCTACCAGTCAACTATAAGCTTAGCAGTTCAACTCAGGCAGGTGCAATAAAACATGAAAATATGTACACATAAATGTAAGTTTAATATACTTATAAATATATATTACTACAAATAACCTAAATAATATACTGTATACCTGATCTGATACCACATGTTAAGTATACTTCAACATATGAACATAATATATTTTAAATAAAACATATTATCAACGCAATTATAAGCAGAATTATTTAAGAAAGTTAGCCACTCCAAGAAGAACGGTGTTGACTCCAAAAGGAAAATGAAAGGAATCAGATACCAATCTCTTAAAGTCAGCTACAGAAAGCAGTTTCCTAATATGTGGAGGTAATATATTCGATATGGAAAGACTGATACATAATTTTGGTACGGCGGGAAAAACACATAAGGTAGTTTCTAGCCGAAGATCGCAGGTTACAATCGTAACCCAAATACTGAAACTTGTATTTCAGGGACGTACGTGGATCGGTAAATGATTGAAAATAGGGTGCGAAATAGGGTGTATAAAATTCATTAAAATATTTGAAGTGAACATAAGCTAGCTGTCTAAATAATACTAGCTTTTACGCATTTTATAGCGTATATAAAACTTTTTATATACCCGACGTTTAGAGCACTTTACAGCACCCATGGCCACGGGGGTGACTGAGATGTTCCACTTCTGACCCATACATATAGATATTTAAACGGTGATTCTCACCACCATCCTTCACAATTAGCTACCGTGGGTAAGTCTTTGTTTCAGAGAGCACGAGGGATCTGTGACAGTAAACACTTTGTTGCCGAGCTACAACACTCCAAGCAAGTTTTGCATGACGACAAGCTTCGGGTTCCGTGCCGAGTGAAGCCGACCACAGTCAAGCGTGTACCTGCTGTACTGCCATATGTCAGAGGAGTCACTGACAAGATTGGTTACATCTTGAAGCGCGCTTCCATCAAAACATACTTCAAGCCGCCGAAGAAGATTGGTCAGTTTTTACCATCAGTCAAGTGTAACGTCCCTCTGCAAGATGCAGGAGTGTACAAGCTTGATTGTGAATGTGGTCTCTCCTACATAGGACAAACTAAAAGATCAATTAAAACCCGCCTTTAAGAACATATAGCTGATGTGAAGAATCGACGCTCCGGGAAGTCTGCAGTCTGTGAACACGTACAGGATCGCCCCCGTCACTACATCAGATTTGATAGACCACAAATCCTCGCTAAAGAACACCGATTCCTTCCAAGGATGATTCGTGAGGCTATTGAAATAAAAAAAAACATCCTAACTTCAATAGAGAAGATGGCTGGGTGCTACCATCTGCTCGGGATCCTATAATAAATGAAATTAAATCCCAACCCAAGCATACAACTGCAAGACTTCAAGATATCATTAGTTCATACTGTGTAGATCGGAACAAAAGTTAAATTTTAATCTATGGTAACCGTCGTTAACTACGACATCTGGACGTTGAACATCTCAGGGGGGGGGGGGGCTTAGCGTGACCATGGGTGCTGTAAAGCGCTCGAAACGTCGGGTATTTAAAAAGTTAAATATACGCGATAAAATCCGTAAAAACTAGTATTATTTCAATGTGTAGTGTTCGCGTAAATATAAGAAATCATTATTTATCACTTGTTTAGTGTGATAGTGTTTCAGTACAACGTTGAATTTTTTTATAGAAATAAGGGTAACGTACGAGCACAAGATGATAAGTGGATGTTGTGGCTTAGAGTATAAATCTGTCCTCGATTAAGAAACAAGTTGTCACCTGTAAAGACTGAGTTCCCGTCACTAAACATTTCTTAACCTCTCAACCCCCTAGCGGTCTCATGAGACCGCGGCCATATTAGAACTGAAAAGACAAACGAGCTTACGGTCTACCAGTAGAAGCGGGTATATGACTCAAATATTAGACCTTGTAATTATACTGGCTCTCTGTACTCTTCAGGTCAGAACACAGCAGTGCAAGAACTGCTTTTTGTTGGCAAAAATGGGTAAGGTGAAGGTGACTTTTTTTACTTTCTTTATTTAATTCAAAAGAAAAGTAAACATATATCTCATCAATTTGAGCAACGTTATCCCTATTACATGCAACTAGACCAGAGTATTTATTTTCTTACTCTTATGAGGCTTGAAATTAAGCTCAGAGGAAAGCTTTACTAGCATGCTTACATTTTAGTACTTCGACGCTATTATTTCCTTAATGAGATTCACGATACATTTCTAAATCGAATAAATGTCAACAGACGCGCGAGGGTAGTCATAATATAAACATCACAGACAGACATTTTATTTTATATCATAAAGGTGAGTAACGAGCTTATAGTTCAAATGGTGGTAAGCGGTTACTGCAACTCGTGGAACACCTGCCAGATTGCCGGGGTAATTTTATGGATTCCAATAGATGCCGTTATACCTTTCTATTCTTAAGCATTTGAACAAAGATCAGTAGGTTCTGCTACAAAAAGGCCAGTATGTTCATCTAAATAGAACGATTCTTGATTTGTTTTTTGCACATTACCCAATTTAACGGATTTCGCTTTTGTTTTTTTATTGCAAGTATCCACATTTAAATCAGAAATGCTTACTGATTTGCCAGGCTCGCAATCAATTTTTTTACTCCTCTGTACTTGCATAGGCTTTTGAGCTCCGGTTTCTAACAAATAATCTACCAGTACTTTATCGATTCCACAGGACAGTATTTCCCCTTGTATTTCTGGAATCTTCTTAAGGACTTCCGAATTCTCAGACGAGCGCCGGGGAGCGGCGCCAAAGGTACGAAATGTCTGGAACCGCAATTGTCAATCGCCTACTAAGCGTGAAGATTGAGGCAAATTATATCTACAGCAGGAATGGCGGATATCCAGCTGTGGACTTTTAGGGACCAATTTTAAAAAGAAAACACAAGAGAAGTATTCACACTAAAGACTAAGATAGAATCAATTACGCATGTAATGAAATTGGCCCTATATTGTAAGGAAGAAGCCGGGTAGGGCTACTTCCATATAGTTTTATTCGTGTATAATTTTTTGTCTTTAACGGAATGAATGAAAATTGGCGGATGTCTAATCAGAAACAGCGTATAATGTAATTAAACAAGAACGTGCTGCCATACTCCATTTTTAAAGGTAGGTTCAAACATATCTTATACAGCCGTCTGCATCTTGTATTAATGTTACCGACTTCATTCCAGTTTCCAACGGATGAGAAAATCTAATAAAAACTTTGGTATATAAAAGCAAAATTTCTAGTAAAAAGAAGCAAGTTTCTGACAGGGTTCGCTAAAGAAGTAGACATTGAGTTACAAAAACTTTTAACTAACTTAGCTTTAAATTTTCATTTATTTTTAGTGTATACTTACTACTCAGCATTATTTTAATTCATTAATTTAATTGATATCAGACTATCAATTAAATTACTGAGGAAAGTTTTTGAAGTGATTTTTTGTGCTAAGAAAATTTTATTTTTGTAGCCTCTTTAGGAAATGAACTTATGTATAATTAAGCCGTAAAACTTTGCGTGAGGAGAAAGAAATTATCTTCATTTTCTGTTGGTAACGTTCCTAAAAAAAAAGGTTAATTTTATACTATCTTGGTCCCCTCGTTTTTTGGCACTAGAAAATCAAAAAATCATCCGATTTCGATGATTTTTTTAAATCTTCGTTTTCCCGCCGGATTTACGAAATAAATACAAGATTGTGTGACAAACACGAGATTACTATAGTATAACCACAGAAATCGAAATAATATATATTATTACAATTTCTGTACAAGAGCCGTAGTGGCTCAGATGGTTAGCGCTCGCTGTAAATTTCACAGCACGCGAGCAAACCGAGTTCGATTCCCGCCGGTACCAATGAAATCGTTAATTGCAATTTTGAGTGCTGATTTACCAAGTGCTCGGCGGTGAAGGAAACACATCGTGAGGAAACCTGCACGTCAGAGAAAAAAGAAAAAAAATATTTCGAAGACATGTGAAGTTCGCAAACACGCATTGGGGCAGCGCGGCGGACAATTCCTTGCCCTAAAACCCTCTCAGAAATGAGCGGAGGCCTGTACCCAGCAGTGGGACATATATAGGCTGTAAGTTTATTGTACGCACACAACCGTAGTATAGCTGCAACATGACTCTACCACGTATAAGCCGTGATATATTAGTAATTACCGGTTTGGATATTTATATAACATAATATTTTACACGAATCATAAAGGTTTTCCTAAGGGATAAGTTGGACTTTTTTGTTTTCAAAACTGAAGTTACATACGAAGTTACGGTCCACCTCGTGGTAAATGGCTACAGCTTTAAACAAGGAACGCTACAGATACGTTGTCAACTCTAAAGGCTAAAATTAATGTCTCATAGAAGACAATAATCTAATCTATTCCTTTCAGACCGTATTGTATTCTGTGAGAGCGTGATCCTTCCCCGTTCGGGCCGACCCATTCGTGCTACAACTATACTACAAATTATATTACTACAGCATGGCTCTACCACGTATAAAACTGTGTCCTTTTTGTTTAAAGCCAGTTTCAGGTGCTTCATTTATTGTGTAGCATTATTTAAAGCTAACGTACGTTACTTTATGTGTAACAATAAAAGTTTATTATGATTCTATTTAAAAAAAAACAACCTTCATAAAATTATACACGCATTAAAGTACGAAAAATTGAAAACTGCAATTTTTCGTACTTTAGTGCTTTTATTATAGCTAAAAGGCTAAAAAACATTATAAACACTTTTCAATGCTTTATTTCTTTTTTGAAATATTTTTGTCAAGTGTCTAATTAAGATAAATTTGATAAATTTAAATTTAATAGTGAATTCGAAATACAACATTTTGTTCTGGAATATTCTGCATTTAAAATTGAATGAAATTGTCAGTACACAATCACAATTTCTATTGTGAATAATAATTAGTTTCTAGTGAATACTGGTTGAGGTATTATCTTATTCAACACAATAATTTTACTATGTTTTTTCGAGACGATGGTTTATAGTTCTTTGTGTTAGGATAGGAAACTCATCGCACTACCTACTAGACAAAACCAGTATAATTGTAAAAAATACATATGATAAACGCCTCCATTTACCCTCGAATAAAAACCACAGTGCAATAACAGTGTAGTAAACATACCCGATGTACTACAGTAACTTGGGAGCCCCAGCAACAATCTAAAGGCGTTATTATATATTTGTTTGTAATATTAGAAAAATATATCCGGGTTACATTTACAATTTTTATTTTGTTGCAATGCAATGTGGGTGGAGTGTTGTATTTGGAATTAATAGAGTGTGGAAATTATAGTGTTTATATTAAAAGTCTCTATTTGTTTGATATATTATATGAGCTGAGTACTTATTTAATTATGTAATAGGATATAAGAGTGCATTTATTCACCAATAAACTGTCTTTACAGTTTGGCGAAGTCATAACATTATGTGATGTTTTTCCTTTAAACGTAATTAAATAAAAAATAAAAAATATTGTATACGTTGGGTGTTGTATGCCCGCCGTGTATATATATGACCCTCAAGGCGCACGTATAGAGGGATTAGCAATAGGCCTTTAATAAAATACGTTTTACTTCCGCTTCAAAATCTTCGGTAACAACATGGCATGAGGTACTTAAATTCAGTTACTCGTTTAAGTGCAACACTCCCTAAAGTGGTACGAAATTAGGTTTCTTCGTGCCCACCTTAAACAACATGAGCTGATTCTAGGCACAATTATATTTTAGACCGTGGGCTTCTGCATAAACCTCACATATGAACAAAAGCGGTCTGAATGACTGACGAGCTCAAAAACACCATCGTCAAGTCATGACGTCTGCGTAAATGATATTGTTCATGCAGAATCCATCAATAGAGTAGCTGACACGTGCACTCCCGAGCCTATGAATCAGTTTATTTATATATATATATAAAAAAATATAAATTAAAAGGCGTGGGTAAGGTTAACCACCCCTGTCTCACATTTTTTTATTATTAAGAATTAAATGAAGAATTGGTGACAACTATTAGTAAAAAAATATCTTAGTGTCTCTTCTATAGTGACTCTTCAGAAGCTGAAGCTATTATTTTGTAAAAAAAATCCAGGTTAAAGCATTTCATCTTAGTTCATAAGAGTGACAAAGCGCCTGTGTACTTTTTTGTTTAAAGTTAGTTGCAGGTGCCCGTAACTTTCCGTAGAGAGAGAGATCACTTTCCATAATTGGTTAGAAAACGCTTAGTTTGCACTCCAAAGATTACCTGATAATTCAAAGCTAGGAGGGACGAAAAGTTTCATTTATTGTTGAATATTATTTAAAGCTAACGTACCTACGTAACGTTATTTGAAACAATCAATAAAAGTTTATTATGATACTATGTAAAAAAGCTTATACACGCATTAAAGTACGAAAAATTGCAGTATACACTTTTATTATAGCTGAAAGGACCTCGGAAAACTTTATAAAATATTTTCAATGCTTTATTTCTTTTTGAAATATTTTTATGAAGATCTAATTAAGATAAATTTGATAAATTTAAATTGAATAGTGAATCCGAAACACAACATTTTGTTCTGGTATGAAAGCATTTTAAATGGAATGAAATCGTCAGCGATCGTGTAATTCCTCAGTGAATACTGGTTGAGATCTTATCTTATTCTTACAATAGTTTTTTTATGTTTTGTCTAGACGATGGTTTATTGTTGTGTTAAGATAGGAAACTAATCGCGCTACCTACCAAAAGAGCAAAACCACGACGATTCAGCTAGTTTTCTCAAAAATAAAACCAGTAAAATTGTAAGAAATACATATGATAAACGCGTAATTTACCCTTGAATAAAAACCACAATTCAAAAATAGTGTAGATGTGTTTTCACCGCTAACGACTCAAATAGAATATCTCGACTTAACGCTGATTTTATGACTAAATCTAATGTTTGTACGAATTTAATTCAGTAAAGCTGCTAAATCAATTTCGGCGCGGGTGATCCGGTAAATATCCCTGTACAAGATTTATTTTCTCTCCGTGTAACCCGAAACTTAGAGTGATAATTTAATCAAAGAACCGGGTAAACGTAAAGGATAAGTGGCGATTATTTGCTAACTTATCTTTAAAATAAAAACAATGGTAATAATAAAAAAATACTTTGCAAGATATTATTATATGAAACGGCTAGTGCACGCGTACATATCTCGCATGAAAGTAGTGTTTCATAGCTTGCAAAAATTATTTTTAAACCTCTGTTTTTAGATATTTTTGGTAGGTGTTGTTACACCTACCAAAATATCTAAAAAGTTGTTACTTCAAGCATAGTTCCCAGCAAAAACTGACCTAGGTTTGATAAGGACGTTATAAAAGTTTATTAAGCTATGACCCTTATCATGTTAATCACCACAACCACCACCAGTGAAATAATTATTTGCAATTTTATACTACGTGCTGGATGATGAAGCCGCTAGTGCCCAGCAGTGGGAAGTTTGTAGGTGTTAGATCTATGTTTTATAATCTCATACCAGCTTCAGCCACTAAGCTGAAATGCACGTGAAAAATGAATATGTATCAATCGTGTAACAGCGTTGTAAGAGTACATGCTGTGTATATTCCATGATATTTTGGACAGTAAATAGGGACGCACACACATACATCTGATGATGTATGTGTGTGCGTCCCTATTTACTGAAATCGCATGAGGTCTTTCTAATGTTACAAACCTCGTACATTGGGTTATTAATATATAAACTCTATGATGAAATAAAAATCGGCTGATGTATAATCAGAAACAGGTATTATACATATGTAATTAAACAAGAACATACTGCCATACTCCCTTTTTAAAAGTAGGTTCAAACATAAAATCCTATACAGCCGTTTGTATCTTGTATTATGTATGCTTTTTCACTCCAGTTGAACAGATGAGAAAATCTAATAAAAACTTTTGTTCAGAAAAGCAAATTTTAGTAAGAAGAAGCAAGTTTCTGACAGGGTTCGCTAAAGAAGTAGACATTGAGTTATACAAAGTTTCAACTCGTTTAGTATATATATTAGCTTAGTATACTTTCTACTCAGCATGTCCGATAATAATTAAATTAATGAGGAAAGTATTTGAAGTGATATTTTGTGCTAATAATATTTTACTTTTTGTAGCCTCTTTAGGAAATGAACTTATCTTTAACTAAGCCGTAGAACTTGCGTGAGGAGAAAGAAATCATTTCATATTATATCGGTATCGTTCCTAAAAAAGAAAGTCTTCTCGTTGGTAAGGTGGAACAGCTGATATTCCAGTATGAATAAGAGTGACAAACGATCACAGCATTCACTTTGTAAACGGTTGCCGTTGCCCAAAACGCAATGTCTAGTTTTTTTATGGATATAAGGGTGCAGAGTCTAACTGCTGGTAAGCTTTGGCACATGAATACCCACATCGGTCCTCGTTTAGGACTAAAAATCATCACACGTTTCACCCCTGCGTGCTGAGATAGAATCCCTCGGTACCAGTAAAAATATATCTGGTTCTCTACACCCACTATACGAAACATAGCGGATAGAACAGAAACAGAATCAGAAACTTTTTTATTCAATATAGATTGTAAACAATACTTATTTAAAGTCACTTTTTTTTACCACTGGTTCGCAAAAACACCTACGCCCTGGGAAGAACCAGCAAGAAACCCAGCGGGACTTATTTTTCAAATAATAGCTTACAATCATGTACGTTACAATGAATAGCGGCTGTACACGCTCGTCGAGACACCACGAGACAGGCCGAGTACGAGTGTGTACATGGTGCCCTCGTCGCGTCTCGTGGCCCTCGTGCGTTCTCGGAAGCGTGTCGGTTTTTTGCGCTCGACTCAAAGGATCTCGTGAGTCTCGCAATGAAAACGAGAGCATACTATATTCTATTAACCGTACATGGTTCTTTTACGGTAAATAGAAACCTTCTAGAAATCTTCTTTTTCGTAGTGGCTTATTAATTTTATTTTTAAGGTAAATGTGTAAAAAGTTATAATAACTCATAGCACAAAGGCAAAACGCAGCAACAGTTTCAACTAGGTCCATCTCAGCGGGCATACGGAGTTCAAATGATACGAGTGTGTCCATGGTGTGTTCTCGTGTCGAGCCTCAACACGACGAGAGGCACGCGAGGCGACGAGATGAGCGTGTACAGCCGGCATTACGTTGGTATCATACGAGAACGTAACCCTGTCGGTCAAGTCGACCTATTAGTGTTGGAGCCATGAGACGGTCTTCGAGGGCTCGGATGCATGCCGCATAGCGGGATATATGCCACGCTTTCCACGCGGGTTGTCTACTACAGTTTTACACCGTATACCGCCAATAAGCGGCCATTTGACTTTAGTAGAATACGTACAATGGCAACATAATACTATGGGACGGTAATTCGACATGACCGGAGAAAGTCCAGGTGCAGGACCATCGACTTTACGTGCTTGCCGCGGCACAGGGGTGAAACACGCCACGGTCAATCTCCTAACTCCGTTCTGCTACCGAGAACGGCATGACATATAAACTCAATAACTTATTTTGGACCGACCTGGGATTTGAACCCGGGACTTCATGCAATATGAGCACCTGCAGTCACGCTTACGACCAGTAGACCGACTAGACAGTCAACTCAATAGTATTATTATATATATTGCAATATACCTATTAGTTTTTATAGACATGTAATTAAAAATACGTACACAAACACTCACGCCTGTCACCCAGAGTGGGCAGAGATTATGGACTTCCATTTGGCACGATCCTGACATACCTCTCCCGCCTCCTTTATATCTATATATGTATCTACGCATACATGCTATACACTGCTGGCCGTATGAGGACGCTTAAGGTCGCTCAGCGAGCTATGGAGAGGGCTATGCTCGGAGTTTCTCTGCGTGATAGACTCAGAAATGAGGATATCCGCAGTAAAACCAGAGTGACCGACATAGCCCAACGGATTAGTAAGCTGAAGTGGCAATGGGCCGGCCATATAGCTCGAAGAACCGATAACCGATGGGGAAGAAAGGTTCTCGAGTGGCAGCCTCGTACCGGTAGGCGTAGTGTAGGGCGACCCCCCACTAGATGGAGTGACGACCTGGTAAGACATGCAGGAAGTCGATGGATGCAGGTGGCTCAGGACCGTGCTTTGTGGCATTACTTGGGGGAGGCCTATGTTCAGCAGTGGACTTGTGAAAGGCTGTAATGATGATGATGATGATGATGCATACATGCTCGTCGGTTAAGGGTACTCCTATTGTGGAGGGGGATGTCTAGGGGGTCCCTCCCTGACTCTGCCGTTCACATCTACTATATAAATTATATAAAACTAATTTACCATGTACATGCCCAAGCCTAGTGATGGGGTGTAAAGTAGCTGTTATTTTTTTTTATATAGGCAGAATTGGCGAAAAACTAGTTTGCCTTCCTTCTGGAACCCGTGCATTCTGGTCTCTCGCCAAGGCTGTCCAGGGGAATTTCTGTCAGCCATCTCTTCCATCTCTGCACAGGGAGGACGACTCACTGGCCCATACTGCAAAGGAGAAAGCCGATCTTCTAGGCTCTTTCTTTGCGTCTAACTCGACTCTCGATGACGGGAGGAGTACGCTGCCGACCATCCGCGGTGTGAGTGCTCCATGCCGGAAGTGCAGTTCACACAGCGCTCGGTTCGCAAAGCACTCCTCTCCCTGGACATCCACAAGTCGAGTGGGCCTGACGGAATCCCCCCAATTGTGCTGAGGACGTGTGCTCCAGAGTTGGCACCGGTTTTAACGCGTCTTTTCCGGTACTCCTACTCCCTAGGCGTAGTCCCAAAATCATGGAAGACGGCTTTCGTCCACCCAATCCCTAAAAAAGGCGACCGCTCAGACCCGTCCAACTACCGGCCAATCGCCATCACCTCCTTGTTCTCCAAAACAATGGAGTCCATTGTAGACTGCCAGCTCATGAGGTACCTTGAGGATCACCAGCTGATTAGTGACCGCCAATACTGTTTTCGCCGTGGTCGGTCAGCTGGTGATCTTCTGGTCTACCTCACTCACAGATGGGCGGAGGCAGTAGAGTTCAAGGGGGAGGCATGGGCCGTTAGTTTGGACATTGCGAAGGCCTTCGATCGGGTTTTTGCACAAAGCGCTTCTTTCGAAACTCCCTTCCTATGGGCTTCCCGAGAAATTGTGCGATTGGATCACCAGCTTTCTTTCAGATCGGAGCATCAAGGTCGTTGTAGACGGTGCAAGCTCCGATTGCAAGCCTATTAATGCTGGTGTTCCACAGGGCTGAGTGCTATCGCCAACGCTGTTTCTTCTGCATGTCAATGATATGTTGCACACCCGTAACATTCATTGCTATGCGGATGACAGCACTGGTGATGCTCTTTACACCGGCCGAGCCAATATTTCTCGGGAAAACGTCTCCGAGTGCCGGGACAAACTTGTGTCTGAAGTCGAGTCTTTGCTGAACAGAGTCTCGGATTGGGGACGACTAAATCTAGTCCAGTTTAACCCCCAGAATACACAAGTTTGCGCGTTAACCGCTAAAAAGAACCCCTTTGTCGTATCCCCTCAGTTTCAAGGCACTCCCCTTGTTGCCTCAGCCAGTATCGGAATCCTCGGCGTCGATATATCGAGTGACGTGCAGTTTCGTGGTCACTTGGAAGGGAAGGCCAAATTGGCCTCTAAAAAGCTTGGCGTGCTCAGCAGAGCGGGACAGTATTTCATGCCGGCACACCGCCTGCAACTTTACAAGGCGCAGGTTCGGCCGCACATGGAATACTGTTCCCATCTCTGGGCTGGGGCTCCCCAGTACCAGCTCCTTCCACTTGACCGCATCCAGCGTAGAGCGGCTCGAATCGTCGACGACCAAGTGCTTTCCGATCGGCTCGATTCACTGGCGCTGCGAAGAGATGTTGCATCTCTTTGCGTATTTTATCGCATCTATCACGGGGAGTGCTCTGAGGAATTGTTCGGATTAATCCCACACGCCAAATTTCGTGAACGCACTACACGGCAAACGTCCCGATACCATCCACACCATCTGGATGCTTGGCGGTCCACCACTGTACGTTTCACAAGGAGTTTTCTTCCACGTACAACCTCTCTGTGGAATAGTTTACCACCGGCGATTTTTCCGGACCGATACGACCTGGGGACCTTCAAGAAAAGAGCTTACTCCTTTCTAAAGGGCCGGCAACGCACCCGCAATTCTCCTGGTGTTGCGGTTGATCATGGGCGGCGGTAGTCACTTAACATCAGGTGAGCCGCATGCTCGTTTGCCCCCTCTTCTATAAAAAAAAGCTGTTATTTCTTATATTGGTATTGTTACTGCGATGTAAGTTCAGCAACTGTGCGAAAATTTTGTCCGTTTAAAATTAACGCTAAGACCTTGTAGTGGTGATGTAGGAATATAATAAATATTTACTGATTTATTTAATTTTTTTTATTTATTTCAACAAACAAGGATATTAGGGTAATATTACATTCACTAAATTTAACTTTAATACTAAAATTATAAATCATTTATAAAATTTTTATATCAAATGCTTAAGTATTTATAATAGTATTAAAAAATTAATAATACTTAAATCACACGAACCAATGTCACCGTAACACACAAAATACTCGACTTAACAAAACCAGCAACAAATCTTATCATGATTATATAATAATACTGATTAATAATTAATTTGTTGAAAATACAAAGAAAATGTCTTAAATATATGTCATTAAAAGAAGGTAATAAATTAAATGACATTGGTTCATATACCTGGGGTGCCTGTCCGAGGAAATGGGTACATGGAAATGAACCCAGTGCCTCATAAAACACTCGGGTTTCTCGCTAATTACGTTAAGAATGATGTTGGCGCTCCCACGAACCTTGTGCATCAGTGACGCAGTTCTTTTGTGAATAATTATTGAAAAATTGTCTACGCGGGCAAATATACCTACCCTGATGACTACAGTAACGTGGGTGACTACAGTACAGTAACAGTAGCCTCAGCAACAATCTTAAAGCGTTATTATATTGTATCTTATTATATTGTGTGCTGTATGCTCGCCTCGTATATCTGACCCATAAGGCGCACGTTAAAAGGATTGGCTATAGGCCTTAAATGAAATAAGTTTTACCTCGGCTGTACGGCGTGTGAACCGGCGGGCCAGCTTCTAGCAGCATCACTGTCTTTATCATCTTTTAAATCTTTGGTAACAACATTGCCTAGGTACTTAAATCCAGTTACTCGTTTAAGTGCAACACCCCCTAAAGTTACTTGTGGTATGAAATTAGGATTCTTCGTGCTCACCTTAAACTCCATGAGCTCACTCTCTTCAACATTATATTTAAGACCGTTGGCTTCTGCATAAACCTCTCATATGAACAAAAGTCGTCTGAGTGACTAACGAGCTCAAAAACACCATAGTCACGTCATGTCGTCTGCGTAAATGATATTGTTCATGCAGAATCCATCAATGAATCAGTTCATTGATATATAAATTAAAAAGCGTACGTGAGGTTAACCCCTCTTGTCTCACACCGCATTCTATATCTAAACATATAGAGATGGGCAGCAGCGTCAGCCTAATAACGAATAAGAATAAAAATAAGCGTGGCAACTATGGCAAATATCCCCTTATTACGCTATTTAATAGGCTGTAGCGGTAGCGGAAATAACGCTTTATTTTACTT
This sequence comes from Parnassius smintheus behrii, assembly GCA_036936625.1. NCBI lineage: Eukaryota > Metazoa > Arthropoda > Insecta > Lepidoptera > Papilionidae > Parnassius > Parnassius smintheus. Next base: position 35,348,839 of record JAUPFT010000017.1, on the reverse strand, counting down.
ATGAAAACTTAATGTTACATAGCAAAGCTAAATTTCCTGAGTAGACATTGCTTAATTAGATATCGGATATTACAAGCTTAATCTCAACATTCGCTTACATAAGTATATAAACAAACCTAATTTGCGGAAATTCATTATGGTAAGTCTTTCCTAATGTATTGGTGTTGGGAAAAGTAGTGCTTGGATTAGTGGTGACGTGATTCGTGCACACAATTGAGTGAGGGCGGGAGGTGCTCTTCAAACTAGGTAAGACACATCATTTTATTTTATTGAATGGATGTGTGCGAGGTGGTTCTTAACAACATAAAACCTAATTTGGTTTCATTAAAGATTATTTCTTTATATTTGTTTTTCCATATTTTTTGTTAGAATTTAACATTTAATCAACGTCGTCCATTGGTATTCGGAAAAAAACCTCTTCCTGTACATCATCAGTCCGCTATAGTTTAAGCTTGGATTGACAATAATTGCAGTTCCCGAAGTCGCGCACGCATAATACCGCGGTCTATTGGAAGACATATTTTATGTTCGTGATATTAAACTTTGCTTTTTAGTGATATTTCTAAAAACGTACAAGGTTTGTAGAATAATCTATTCCTATTCGTTAACTAAGTAGATCCTGATTTGTAAATGTAATTTATCATCAATCACTCGCTTTGATGAAGAACATGTATCTCAGAAATAATACAAATGCTACTGAATGCTTAGAAATTTATTCTCATTCAGAATATAAATGATTAAGATTCTAAATAAATTAAATTAAAACTAAAAAAGAGCTGACAATATTCTAATTAAAATACACACAAAAAAACCTAAATCAAAATTAGTTTTTCAAAGAACACATCTGAGTAATGCTCATTCAATTTGGTAAGAAGCTATCAAGTTCCTAGAGGTAAGGTTTTGTTTAGGGCATTGTTTAGGGGCTGAACCAGGATCCAACGAACTTGGTAAGCACTTGTGTTTGTCAAACAGAATCCATTTTTATCGCAGGTAACAATGCGGTCCAAAATTTCTTGCTTTGTGTGCCTGTTGAGCAGTGCGAGGTTCGTCCCGACGCGCACTTTGCGCTGGTAATCATTAAATTCGTGGGGCACATATTTGTCAAACTTTTTTGACTTGCCAATTTGGCGCAAAGAGACCAATAGTGTTTTAATGCTAACTTTGAAAACTGCTGCTAATTCAGCCGTAGATTGAGTATCATCAGCTTCCACAATCGCCTTTGATTCGTCATTGTTGACCATACTTTTCTGACAATCACAGGTTTCATTTTTCATTTCGAAATTTCCAGAACGGAAGCGTGCAAACCAATAGCCGCCTTACCCGACACGTTCTTTCACTCACGATTGGAGTGTGCGCAATTGGATGCGGGAAAGCTTGCACGCACAATCGTGAGTGATTGTTTTTATATATTTGTATGTACGTTGACTGTTTCGCGAGCTAAAAATACAGCAGTAATAACTACTGTATTTTTATGCAGAGAGGAAAGAGCGTCATGTAAAGGTCAATCGCGCGTGATTAAATTTACGCCATATTCCATCACTATCTCATTTAATTAGAAAACTGAGCTAGTATCTGACGAATGCTAAGCATTCGCCTTATATTTCATAGTAGACAAGCGAGACAGCACAAGTTCGTTCGGCATCCGGCACTGTTGAAGGTTAACTGCAATTATAATCGCTTAAAATTACAGTTAAGTCAGATCACATTTATTTCTTTATATATTTGATGGTTTTGTAACAATTGGATGATGGAAACACTTGATGGAGATGTGGAATAAGTGTTAAACCACCGTAAAACTATCGAAACAGGGCAGGACCCATCGTTAATCAGCGCATCTTTGGGACTTTGGCATGGCTAAGTTGTACTTCCAACTAACCCGCTACGGAGGGGAAGTTCGCCCAGTTGATCGACCTGAATGTCACTGAAGTGAACTGACCAGTTAAAAACCGACCATCGGATCATTTATTTTCGGATCCGGTTGCCAGATATTTTTAAAGAAGAGGGGACAAACAAGCACGCGGTTCACCTGATGGTAAATGACTACCCATGAACAACTGCAAAACCGGGGGAATTGCAGGTACATTGCCGTCCTTTCAGTTAGGAGTAAGCTCTTTTCTTGAACGTCCCTAAGTCGTATCGGTCCGGAAAGATCGCCAGTTGTAAACGATTCCATACAAGGGTCGTGTGAGGAAGAAAACTCCTAGTAAAACGTACAGTAGTGGACTGCCAAGCATCCAGATGGTGTGGATGGTATCGTGAGATTTGACGCGATGTGTGTTCGTGAAATTTGGCGACTGGAATTAATCCGACCAAATCCTCAGAGCACTCCCCGTGGTAGAGGCGATAAAAGATGCAAAGGGATGCAACATCTATTCGCAGCGCCGGTGGACCGAACCGATCGGAAAAGAATCGGTCGTCAACGATTTGAGCTGTTCTGCGCTATATGCTTAATTGGAAGAGGCTGGCACTGGGGAGCCCTAACCCAGAGATGGGAACAATATTCCAGATGAGGCTGCACCTGCGCCTTGTAAAGTTGCAGGTGATATACTGTCCGGCATGAAATACTGTCCCGCTCTGTTGAGCACGCTAAGTTTTTAAGAGGCTAATTTGGACTTCCCTTCGAAGTGACCACGAAACTGCACATCATTCGATATATTAATACTGTTTGAGGCAGCAAGAATAGTGCCTTGAAACTGATGAGATACGATAAAGGGATTACCTTTTTCTGATTGACGGTTTAGTAACAATAGGATTATTATGTAGTAAGGGTATCAACACGCCGTAAAACCTTCGGAATTCTAGAGGATCACACCCCATCATTGGTCAAGTTGCACTTCCAACTTCTTCGTCACCGGTAGGACGCTATTCCGGTTGGTCACCCGAATATCGACAGGTAAAAGCTTGTCAGTTAACTAGCGGTGTGTGCCCGTTTCGAAAGCCAAGACCCATTTTGGGATCATTGCGCTACAGGAGGAGTTAGTATATGATTCTTTAAATAAACCTAAAAGATTCTAAAACCCTTAAATAGCGATATTAATAATATAAAAGCTTTCGTAGTACACAATATACAAAAAAGTATTTTCAGATAAATTTACAACGTTGCAGAATACTTTTCTGCCTAAAAGTCCGTCTGGATTGATAATTTATAAGAACCTTATTTACGGTTCTTCACTTAATTCCTAGATATTTACTAAGAATTAAGTGAAGAAATGGTAACGAATAGTAGCAATAAATTAGTGACTCTTCTTTTCACAAGCTAAAACCATTACTTTAAAAAAATCTATTCAAAAATCTTTTCATCTTAGTTCACAGGAGTGACAAAGCATCTATGTTTTTTTTTTTGTTTAAAGTAAGTTTAAGAGTAACTTTCCGTAGAGACAACTTTCCTTAATTGGTTAGAAAACGCTTAGTTTGTACTCCAAAGGTACCATAGCTAAACGAAATCTCGAGGCTTCGTGGGACAAAAATTTATCATAATTTATTGTCAAATAATATTTTTAACTGAAGTTTGTACCTAACGTTCGGATAACTAGAAGTTTAAACGTTAATACTTGCTTAAACAGTTAACTTTTTTTAAATATTAAATTCATCTTATTAGATATTATATTGAATTATTAATGCATGCAAGCTACGGAATATTACAATTTTCACGTTACGAAAAAAATGCATTTTCAATTAAATCTTTTTTAACGTCGTAGAGCCACGTTGCACTTTTGTTATGGTTGTGGCACAAATAGGTCGGTTCGTCCGGGGTAGGACCACACTTTTACAGAATACCAGCGTAAAATAGTTGTTAAATGTTTCGTATGGTGAATGTAGAGAACCAGAGACCCATTTTACTGGAAACTAAGCTTTCCATTTTAGACCTCAGGGGTAACAACGCATCTGCACATCAGGTGGGCTGGGTGCTCGTTTGCCACACTTAATATAAAAAAATGTTTACTGAATTATTCTTTATGCATTAATTCTATTCCAAAATATTTTCTATAACATTATAAGTCTGAGAAAGTGCAATATATTTTTGAGAGAGTGTAATGAAATCACATAATACTCTCTCTTACAAATCATTTGAAGTACCTACGCACTTGAATGGCCAATTTAATTATCGGTTAACTATTAAATCAATGCCAGCGCGGCTGATCCGGTAAACATCCCTGTAGACGGTTTTTTTTTCTACGTGTAACTCGAATCTTAGAACGGTAATTCAGTACAAGAAGCTGGTTAACATAAAGGATTAGTCGCAATTATGGGTTACCGAAGATACACAAACCAAACGCTCCACTACGTCCCATAGTGAGCCAGATCGATTCACCAACTTATAAGCTGGCACTGAGAGGACATACCAGAGCACATACAAAGGATTCGTACCAATTTGTGAGTGAGATAAAAGACCTACATCTCGCTAACAATGAAACTATGGTCAGTTTTGATGTTCAGTCACTATTTACATGCCTACCTATTGTGGACTGCATCTCAATTGTAACTAGGAAGCTAGAAGAAAATAACATGCCTCAAGAATATGCAATACTACTTGAACATTGCCTCACATCTGGCTATCTATTGTGGAAGGAGGAGTTCTACAAGCAAGTAGATGGTGTGGCGATGGGCTCACCTGTGTCTCCCATAGTCGCCGACATATTCATGGAGGACTTTGATGAGAAAGCCCTTCTTACTGCTCCTGTAAATCCAAGGTTCTACAAGCGATACGTAGACGACACTTTCACAATTTTACCATCTGACAAAGTAACTGCATTTTTAGACCACCTTGACTCCATAAACTCTAAAATACAATTCACAATGGAGATAGAGGCAAATAATTCTTTAGCCTTCCTAGATGTTTTAGTTATCCGAAATCCTGATAACACTATTGGTCACACTGTGTATAGGAAAAAGACCCATACCAACCGATATCTAAATGGTGAATCTCACCATCATCCTTCACAGTTAGCTACCGTGGGTAAATCTTTGTTTCAGAGAGCACGAGGGATCTGTGACAGAAAACATCTGGCCGCGGAGCTTCAGCACGTCAAGCAAGTATTGCAAGACAACAAGCTTTGGGTCCCGCGCCTACGTCACAGTGAACGAGTGAAACCGGCCACAGTCGAGCGCGCGCCTGCTCTACTACCATATGTCAGAGGCGTCACGGACAAGATTGGCTACATCTTGAAGCGAGCGTCCATTAAGACATACTACAAGCCGCTGAAGAAGATTAGTCAATTTTTACCATCCATCAAATGTAATATTCCTCTACAAGATGCAGGTGTGTACAAGCTAGATTGTGAATGTGGTCTCTCTTACATAGGTCAAACAAAGAGATCTATAAAACCCGCGTGAAGGAACATATAGCTGATGTGAAGCACCGACGCTCCGGGAAGTCTGCAGTCTGCGAACATGTTCAAGATCGTCCCCACCATTACATTAGATTTGATAAACCACAAATTCTCGCAAAAGAACACCGATTCCTACCAAGGATGATACGCGAGGCTATTGAAATTAAAAAACATCCAAATTTCAATAGAGAAGGTGGTTGGGTGCTACCATCTGCTTGGGATCCTATAATTAACAAAATTAAACCCAAACCCAAGCATACCACTGCAAGACTTCATGATACTATAAGCTCGTTTTGCGTAAATCGGATCAAAAATTAATATTAAAAAAAAACTGAAGGTAGCCGGACTAACTATGACATTGGGACGTCAAACATCTCAGTCCCCCCGTGACCATGGGTACTGTAAAGCACCCGAAACGTCGGGATAATAATAAAAATAAATTAAAGTAATTAAACGCGATAAAATCCGTTAATAGTAGTTTTATTCAACGCAATTAGTTGCTAATTTATCTTCAAAGTAAAACAAAAATAATTTATCTTCAAAGTAAAGTAATAACAATGGCAATGAAATAAAATATACCTTACTATCCCTGCGTATTAAGTATGAGTCCCTCTTTATCAGTAAAAAGGATCTCCAGTTCGCAGGATTTACCGCACGAAAGACAGCGTCATTATTTTGCTAGTTTACATAAATTGTCTAGTTGAGACAGATGCAAAATACCTTTTACGTTACCCCTGAGGACTCATATGGAATACGTCGTTGCCAGTAAAAATTGTCTTTAGATCTCGTCCTTTCCGATATGAAACACAAAAACACTATGCAGCTATTTCACTTTCACAATATGGTCCCATGGGTGTCTTAGGACGCGACAGAGTTTTTATTTTATTTTATCAAAAGATTGATATTGAAAAAATAGTGATTTACTTATTTTCCTTATGCATAATTGTTTTACAAAAAATAAAAAATTCAAAACAAAACTTTCATTCACTCTTGAAAATGAAAAATTAATTAAGTAATTTATCTGTCACATTTACGATAATGATCTTCAAACTCCAGGAAAATAAACTACCTGCCTGTTTAACGTATTACCTTTTAGAGAGTTGAGGGATGTGACCCTTCCCGAATGTGGTTGTAAGATTTTATCTGTTGATTTCGTATCGTAGGTATTGTTGCGCGCCTAAGTTGACATCAGGTACCTGGCACTAGCGCCATTTAGTGTTGGGGACCAGAGCGAGGAAGGCTTCCTAGAAAATGTCAATATTGACTTTCGATCAACAGCACCATCTAGTATCGAACAGAAGAATTAAGCTTTCTAGAAGCCCCACACTCGAACTTTCTGCGTCTGGTCGGTCGGCGCCCGTATCTACTGGAATATTCTGGATGTTTCTTTGTGAAAAGGTGTATTTAAAGCCGCTGCATGCCGCGATCAGGGCAGTATTGAATTTGGCGATACAAGTGAAGCTTCGGAGCGAACTAAAGTGAACGAAAAGTGATTAGTGTGATTAATTATTAGTGTGATTTAAGTTTTAATTGGTGTTCTCTAATAAAAGTGTAAATTGTGGTAATACAATCGGCAGTTTTTTTTTGTCACGAACCTTAAGCTCGTAACAGTATCATAAGACCCGAATAATGTTCTCCAAGCTTAATTTCGGTAGCAGTGTTTACTCTCAACGGGACCAGCATTGCGCTGTGAAGTGTGCTAAAAGACTTATTAGTGACCCTGAATTTTTTATTGGTAGTAAGTGGATGATGTGGCTCATAGAAAGTTACATTTATCGTCGATTAAAAATCAAAATGTAGCAAAATGCAGCCCTGAGAGAGTCTCCGGGTCTCTTTCTAATTTGAAGTTGAAACCAATATTGCCAGCCTTGAGGACAGACGCAGTGTAGCCAGTTTCTCGGTGTTCTATAGGATTCATTACGAAAAGTGAGCGCAGGAATTACATGATTCAATTCCTTCCTCTCCATTTCACCATCGGACAATTAAACGGTCGGTGGGTGTCCACCCTTTTTGTATCAATAACATATTAAAATTAAACGTCGTCTTTTATTATGCGTTTAGCAAAGAAGTGGAATAATTGCGGGGCGTCTGTCTTTTTATCCGGTCATAATCCAAGAATGAATAGACTTTTGTTACGCTAAGATTAACCATCTAGCGCTCCATCATCGCTTACCACCAGGTGGGGTTGGAGTCGAGAGCTAGCTTAAATAATTAGCACATTAAGTTATAAGTAAAAAATACTCGGGTAAAAGGTGCAAGACATCTAATAAAATAAGGGCTTTTGCTAATTGCAAATTTAAGGGCTGATTTACCACGTGCTCGACGCAGAACGTAAACATCTTGTATGAACCAGCAACAACCAACAAATGACCAGCGAGTCTGAGAAATTACAAAAATATTTCGTACACATGTGAATTCCGCCAACAGAAAAAATGGCGAAGCGCTGCGGATATTTCCTTGCCCTAAACCTCTCTCAGAACTGACATAAGGCATGTGCCCAGCAGTATATAATATACACTGTGGCTTTATATAAAAAGAGCCGTGGTAGCTCAGATGGTTAGCGCTCGCTGTTAATTTCACAATACGCGAGCAAACCGGGTTCGATCCCCGCCGACACCATTGAAATTGTTAATTGCAATTTTAAGTGCTGATTTACCACGTGCTCGGCGGTAAAGGAAAACATCGTGAGGAAACCTGTATGTTTGAGAAATAAAAAAAATATTTCGAAGACATGTGAAGTTCGCCAACACGCATTAAGGCAGCGCGGCGGACAATTCCTTGCCCTAAAACCCTCTCAGAAATGAGAGGAGGCCTGTGCCCAGGAGTAGGATGGATAAAGGCTGTATATAGATCCGAATTCGCTTAATTTTATGAATGTTTAAGATTTTTTTGGAAAAGGAATTAACTTTTGAACACCCGCTTAGCTTTTATTCCTTGGGTCAATGGTCATTAATACCTTCTACGTTTATCAATGCTGAACACGCTCCTCCACACGACTTTTGTGAAAACGCCTAGAATGCTGCACGTGATTCGTGTACGCAGACGTCCTAACTGTATAAGTTAGTCTATCTTTATTATGTTACACAATACGCGCTACTAAAAAAGGATATAACTATATATGTCTTACAAGAATTTAGAAATATTCCTAGATTACTACCGGGAGAAAAAGGATGTATGATTTTTTTGTAGAATAAATGTGACAAATGAGCACATAGTCCACATCATGGTAAATAGATGATATAATGATGTCCCATAGACATCTAAATTTAACCTCGTTTTGAAATAAAAATGTAGATGCGTTGTTACCGTTAAGGACCAAGATGGAATACCTCGTTTCCACAGTAAAAAGGATCTTCGGTTCTCTACACTCACCACACCAAACGCAACAGCATTAAGCTTCCATTTTATGCTGGTATTTTGTGAGAGCGTGATCCTACCGGACCGGTTCGTGCTACAACCATAATATAGCTGCAGCGTGTCTCTAGTACGTTTAAATAAATCAAAATACTATCAACATTAGGGATCGGCTGGCACAATAAATATTGTAGTACATTTTTGTGTTGCATTAGAGTTTTAGTAAAATAAGCTTAAACTAACTTAGACTTTGAGAATGTGACATACATTGTACATATACAATATATATATATATATATATATATATATATATATATATATATATATATATATATATATATTATTTATGAAGTATGTCAGTCTTTTCAAATCGATATTAATCTGGTCTTAACAAGGCTTGAGAGCTGAGGCTTAAGTTTTCATATTTAAATCGCAATGCTCCTTATCGTCAAGTAGGTCCTGGATAACAATTCAAATACATCTTGAAGTAGACTTATAAACAAGTCACGCAGTAGTGGCGTTAGAGCAGGGCGCGGTTGGGCAACCGCTCAAGGGCGCCAAATATGAAAAGGCGCCCAAGGCGAAAGAGTATAAGTGAAGCAGAAAAAGTAAAGTAAGTAAAGTCCGAAATTGTATCGCAAGTCAAAAAATCCGAATACTATGTGATTACAGTTGACTGCACCCGAGATACTATTGATGTAGAACAACTTTCATTCACAGTCCGATTTGTTGATTTATCACCAAATGAAAATAAAATAAGTGTAATGCTCCTCGCATTTCATAGAATTTTTGTAAATCGGAGACACCAGTGGTGGAGGCCTAACTGATTATTTGAGTAATGATTTCTTATATTTACGCGAACACTATACATTGAAATAATACTAGTTTTTACGGAATTTATCGCGTATATTTAAATTTTTAAATACCCGACGTTTCGAGAGTTTTACAGCACCCATGGTCACGGGAAGGACTGAGATGTTCAACGTCCAGTCATAGTTAACCGCGGTTACCATAGATTAAAATTTAACTTTTGTTCCGATCTACACAATGTTAAAAAAATTTAAATATACGCGATAAATTCCGTAAAAACTAGTATTAGTTCAATGATTATTTGAGTCTGAATTATTATTAATGTATTAAATAAACATAGGCTTAAATTAAAAAATGACAACGGAGCGAATATGAAACGAAAAAATGTTGGAGTTTTAAGAAAATATCTGGACTAAAACTCCTTATATATTTAAATATATACCGCGTGGCTGCCATAGCTACAATCTTTTACAATCCGATGCTGCTAAGTTATCAATAAAATCTGTCATTTTTTTGGGGTACTTCAGAGGTTGTTCATATTGTTTTCGGCTTCAGTTTTTCGATCTAAATTATCACTTAGGTTTTATAATATAAAATTCAAATATAATATAAAATTCAATATATAATATAAAATCAATAGCTGGCTGTTAGTCTCGTTAAAACCTGAAACTGTCTCGACTGATTATGATGAATTTTTCTGCGTGTGTTTGAATGGGTCTCTGGATGGTATTTTTAGATTCACATTTGGATCCGGTAGGTGGCGCTGTTGTCGAGATTCAGAAATTACCCGTGCGAAGCCGAGGTCACTAGTATTCAGTAAAAAAGTTCAGTAAAACACGTTGGGAAACAAGAATAAGCAGTGTTAAAGCTGTCCGTTATCTAATTAGTAACGTTCATGATGCTTTAATTACGTTGGCTATTAAAGCCAATAAAACCAATATTCCAATATCTAACGAGGCCACTACTCCAGCCTAACAACTCAAAGGTTTTAGCTTCCAGAAAAGTTTCATTAGTAAATTTCTGTAATCACCAAATAGGAGCTCGCTAAATGCACAAAGATGCGCAGGAAATAATGCTCTTTCTTGAAAAAGTAAAGAAAACAAGTTTTGAAAGCCTCATTTCTCTAGCGAGAGAGTTAGCTTAAGAAGAGTGGCCTTTTTTGTTCCATATAAAAGGATTTCTAAAAAACCAGACCTTATAAAACTCTGTAGTGATCTCCAATTAAAATTAATATAGGGGTCGAAATCGGATGTAGAGGCCATTCGTTGTGTGATGAACTCATAAGTCTGAAATCCCTTTTGCCTGATTAAGACGATGTTAGTACCTCTATATACATTTTAAATTTCATTAAAAACCGATACGTATCGTAACGTAAAGTAGCGGGTGGGGAAAGTAGTTGACAAAATTGGCAACTTTGTCAATCGAAAACAACATTGCAGAAGACATCGGTTTTGATGCCTTAATAAAAAAAGTTTGCCGACACTGAAAGTAAAATTTTAATAGGAAAAGTATACTTAATTGAAATAAACGATTGTATTTAAAAAAAACTAATATTTTATTTTATTTTTCCACATATTTAAATTGGTAAAAAAAGTGGGCGCACCCGTAGAAATCTCGCTCAGGGCGCCGCTAATGTTAAAACCGGCATTGCCTATCTATATTTTTTTGTGCGAAAATTATTATCAAACCCGTGTTGCGTAAGCTATACATATAACTGTCGTAAGTATTCGATATAGCGCGATCACGTACTCTTTATGAGATACATACACAACTCGTAGAGTGAGACGTGCTTCTTGACTTGCCAAAAGGGAACAATACAAAATATAAGCGTTTAGAAACTTTATTAGAAAGAAAGAACAATATATTCACAGCTACAAAACAATATACTGACAGTACAATTTATCGTGATTGTAGTTAAACACTAACTTATAAAAGGTAAATACTATTATTATCAAAATGAATAGTTATTGATTGAAATGCAGCAATATACAGGTCATTGATATGCAAGACCAACTCAGCATTATATTGCAATAATGATGCAGCACCACTGTTTATCCAAATCCATTCAAATGACAAGACCTAGGAACAGTCATCAAACATACTAATATAAGTCAATAATAAAAAGCAATACTTCTACCCAAATGATTGCAAAATTTGATACTATATTACATGTATATACATATATAGTTAAGTAAGTAGAGCTACTCACGCTGCAGCAGTATTTTGGCGAAATGTTTGAACAGGGACAGGTTTTTTCACGAAATGTAAAGAACATTCGACACTTTATAATTGTAATGAGAGATCATATCTAAGCTCTCACTCTCATTGCATCTGAATTTGGGATCCTAAGTTGATGAAGGATATATATTAGTTGGTTACATCATACTAATACCAGGTGGACTGTGAGCTCATTAGATACCTTTATTTGCATTAAAGTAACTGTTACGGACGGCGAAGAAGTAATCACCCGTCGCCCCGCAACGCACCCGCGTCGACACGTCTCCCGCACCCTGCATCAGAATAGGGCCCTGCAAGGACAAACCCTTGAGCCAACTCTGTGCCTACGTAACACCGACCGTTGAAATAAGACAAGCACTTCTGGCGAGATTTCGTCCTTCACGCGGCTACAGCTCTCAAGACAGAACAAGCAAGAAGAACGACCAAGAAAGAAGCCCTGAAGGTCCCTATTAGGTTCATATAGTAATGAATTAGTGTTTTAGTATTAATTGCCGCAATTTAATTATAAAAAGTGTACAATATAGTTATTATTTCGAAAATCTTTAATTTCGTCTTAACGAGACAGATGTTACAGTAATTAGTTTTCTTCATAGTAGATCAGTTTCTCCCTCAATAAAACATAAATACAGTCCACTTAGCTCTCATTCCCTACAGTAACCTATAGTAAAACCTGCATAGTTAAGCTCATAACTATAGATTTTTAAGAGAACGCATTATCCTATCTATTACATAACCCTTTCAGAAGTGAGAGAAGCTCTACAGTTAACAAAGTTCAAGGCAAGGCACCATTAAACTATAAACATATAAAAATGCTTTAATTATTCTAAATTGTACGAGCCATTTAATATTTGCTCGCGAGGTTAGTTATGACTTACTTTTCTCGGATAGTCGGTGCGGGTCGCTACGTCCGGAACGACGTCATAGCGGCCAACCTGAAGATAGAGAGCCTACATGAATTAGTGGTTCGGCTGGCGCGCGGTATGTTCGACCGCGCTGACAACGGGCCACATGAACATCTCAACGGCTTCGCGCCGTTGCACCCACGGCCGCCGGACGGGCAACTTTCTTTAAAATCTTTAATTTCGTCTTAACCCCTGCTAGTTTAAAATAGCAATTATCATCGATTAAGTTATTAGTGAGATAGATGTTACAGTAATTAGTTTTCTTCATAGTAGATCCGTTTCTCCCTCAATAAAACATAAATACAGTACACTTAGCTCTCATCACCTACAGTAACCTATAGTAAAACCTGCATATTTAAGCTCATAACTACAGATTTTTAAGAGAACGCATTATCCTATCTATTACATAACCCTTTCAGAAGTGAGAGAAGCTCTACAATTAAAGTTCAAGGCAAGATGCCATTAAACTATAAACAAATAAAAATGTTTTAATTATTCTAAATTGTACGAGCTATTTAATATTTGCTCGCGTGGTTAGATAAGATTTACTTTTCTCACCATCACCACGGTCTAATTCTTTCGTTCGTTCGTTCACTCCCTATCTGGCTGTCTCATAGAAGGGATGTTTTTCATATATGTCACTCTTGGCAAGTGGGTTGACAACCTTAGTTGTTATCAGAAAAAAACTATTGGCCGTCTCTTCCATTGCCTCTTACTTACTGCCATACCACGGTCTAGAATGAAATGATCAATTCGCTTATATCTTGTACCCAAGAAAAGTATATGAAATCTTATTTCGTTAGGGAGAGAGGTAAGTGAATATGAAAATAATTTTCGCTTTATATTATATATATTTACTTAATTTGTTTTAATATTATAAACATAATAAATAATAGAACGTATTTTAACAATTGACAAATATGACACAAAATAAAAAAGTTACTAACCGTAAATCCTTGTTTATGTTAGATTTTATTTCATACATTCTATAATTATTAGAAAATCGGGCAAAGATTTGGTGCTTACGAAGCACAGTCAAACATGCACTAAAATAGTGGTGAAAATCACGACCAAGCTTTGCTGTAATTTCTCGCTGTCTATCATTGCTACGGTATTCACATTACACTAATGACGATACGCTATTCATTCTACGCTGTTCAAGCTACGCTATTCACGCGATACTATTCAAGATACTCTATTCATGCTACGCTTGCACTCAAAAGAGTAATTATATATCAATAAAATAATTAAACTTTAAAAAAGACAAAAATCAGTGTGTCAAAGCTTCGAGCTAAAAATATTTTATATTATGTAAATTATATTTTTTTAAGTTGATTTTACTTTTTGAAGAACGTTTTTTTTATAGGATAGGATGACAAACGAGCACAGTGGTTGCTGTGGCCCATAGACATCCACATCTATCCTCGATTACGAATCAAAATTCAGATGCGTTGTCACCCGTGAGGACTAAGATTGAATACCTCGTTTCCAGTAAAAAGGGTCTCCGGTTCTCTCACGATACGAAATACAGCAGCATTACGCTACTATTTCACGCTAGTATTCTGTGAGAGCGTGGTCCTTCCCCGGTCGAGCCGACCCATTCGTGCCAAAACTATACTTCTAATATAACTGCAGCACGGCTCTACCACGTATAAAACGTTTAATTAAATACATAATTTTAATAAGTAATAGTGTATAATGTGTATATAGATAAGCGAGTAATAATTTAATAAATACTTTGAGTATTCTGTACGACCTATTTTTATATGTCATGAGATTTAACTGGCATTATATTTAAAGGTAGAGGCAATAAGTCCTTATCTTAAGTAAAATGCCGCCTCCTCAAATCTACCACCCGGGGTCATGGCCCCCTATTTCATATGTAACTGAGTTGTATTGTATAAATATAGTTTAAATTTTAATTTAGTAAAAAAAACTGACATGTCTGAAAAACAAAAAGATATTGGAGATATATGTAATGAAAATTTTATTGCACGGAAACGGAAATTCCCAATCTTGTTAATGACTAGAAAAGTATCGGATATATATATATATATATATATATATATATATATATATATATATATATATATATATATATATATATATATATATATATATATATATATATATATATATATATATAATGCATAGAACACGAAGAACAACGATCCTTATTGGTTTGCAAGCTAATAACAGACTAAAATCATCTCCAGAAAAAACCATCGATATCTTTTGGAAGGAAAGGAAAAGAATTGACTGAACTGCCATTCAGTCAGAATAGACAATTGACAGCGATAATAAAATAGCATTTTTTATATCCGATGAGTTATAAATGTATCCAGTATCTAGTACATAATTTTACTACAACCATAATTTAATGTATCCAGTATCCAGTACATAATTTTACTACTTTAATGCTGTAAGCATGGATGACACTAAAAATAGAAAAAAATGCCACCAATGATCATAGTGTACTGCTAAATGAACTTTTTAAAACTGAAAATGAAACAAGTACCAAAAAATAAAAAATAATGCGTAGGGTTTCAGTCCTCAGGGGTTATCACCAGACGCATTTTGATTCTTAATTGAGGATATGTCTTAATGTCTATGGGCCACAGCATCCACTTACTATCAGGTAGACTGTGTGCTCGTTTATCATCCTTATTTTATAAAAAAAGACTTTAATTCATTTTTAATAATGATTTCAAAACTAAAATATTATTGACAAAATAATTAAAAAATATAAAAAATATAAACTAATAAAATAATTTTACGCCTACAATAGTGACTTGACTTACTGACTGTGTGTGACTTGACTGACTGAGATTTTGATAACATAAGATAAATAAATAGGATTATACTCATAATTTCTTAACACTCACATTACTTTTTAATATCTCTTAAAAAAGTTTGCTAGTATTAGAAGATTACTTAGAAAGTACAATTTTGATTGTTACTTCAAAAACAAAGATTTATGCCTATTTCTTATTATTATATCTATTTTAAAGTACAGCAATAACTTTGTTAGGGTTCATAAAAATTTGCCTCTTCAATAAAAAAATGGTCCAATAAGTCTGTAGTATAATGTTACTTAAACATCATTTTTGAGCAATTTACTCAATAATCCTGTAAGTTAATATTACTGAAACACATTGTTTGCGCAGTTTCACTAATTTTTATTTCCCATATCGCTTGCATTCAAATTTATTTAAATCAAAAGCGTTGCGATCAATATCAGATTCTATTAATAAATTAACTTCCATTTGATATATCAATCACTTTCAAGTTTTACGATTATCGACTTGTTGCTAGGAGTGCGTTGAATTAATTTATTATTCATAATTTATTTATTATCATTAATCATAATGCATTCTTTATAAATAAATTAATAAGGGCACTAGTTAGTTTCTTGCTCGAAAGTTAAGTACGGCCTTAGTTTAAATAATATAATATAATAATAGCCATTGAGCGAGGAAACGCATAAAGTGTTCTTGGCACTATACAGCGGACTATACGATAATTATAGTTTTTATTTTAGTTTTTTTTATTATGTTACTAAATATTGATTCACTCAATGTTATGTAAATAAATTTTCATTGAATACTACTAACTAGATATACGTATATATTGTATAAATGATAAATTATGATGCATTTTATTTGCCCCAAAAAATAATTGCTAATATAAGTTTCAAGAACAGTATATGTATACTTAGCGCAGAGAAATGACGATGTAACATGAACTTTACTTTTTTAAATTTAAGTTTTGGAATAATACATACATAAACACTCACGCCTGTCACCCAGAAGGGTAGGCAGAGACTACAGACTTCCATTTAGCACGATCCTGACATAATATCTCTCTCGCCTCTTCCACATCCATATACCTACGCCAAAGATGTTTTATAGGTACAGATACCGTGTTGCTAACACATCGCACCGTTCACAGTGACGCCAGTCTTTGATACATGTGTGCGTGAGTACCACGTGGCGCGCATATCTTACGTACCGTGCCTGCATTAATGTGCGTGACTTCGGTAATAACAGTGCAAATCGATTACCCAAAAATTTGGGAGATTTTACATTTCATTTATATTGACCTTATTATTTTTATTTTTATTATGACCTGTGTAAAATTTATATGCGAAGCGTGTGCATTTGTGTGCGTGTGTGTATAGAGATATACACATACAAGGGATATGGTTGGTTATGTGTGTTTTATGTAGGTATGAAAATCGCACCAAAATAGTGAAGATAAGTAATAAAACCTATAGTTAATGTAACAGTTAAAAACAAATAAAAAATCACAGCAGATATTTATGTACCTATATCTACTGTGATTTTTTATTTATATATTTAACCAGTCTATTATTATTGAATATATATAGAGTACTACACCTTTGTACTGTAGAACCCAAATATTGCCGCTTTTTACGAAGACATGAATGACGTACAAAAGTTTGGTTAAGTGTAAACTTCGGCAAAGAGATAGCAAATGTTTTTTTATAATTCATATATCGATCCAGTTTCACGACTAGATCAAATCCTTGCATGAAATTAGTTAAATACTGTCACTGGATTTTACTTTCCTTTTTTACTGGAAGAAGATAAAATTTTGTAAAACTTAGTGTGTTTAAAAGCTACATTTTATACTGTAAAAACTGTAAATAAATAAATAAACATATAAGATCAACATTTTTTATTTATGTAAATTATAATTTTATTTAAAAACCTTGAAATTGTAGTTGTTTTCGGTACAGTTACCTTTTCGATGGAATATTTTTGTAAATATTTTCTGTCTTCGCTACATGAAACAGCCTGATTTTACATATCCATCCACTATTAATTTGAAAATATTATTTTCATGATAATGCCCATAAAGATGATCTGTTTCACTAAAGTTGAATATACTTTTACTCACTAAGTGTGTCATTATTTTAATTATCAGAAGTTTGTAATCTTTTTCTGTAGTTATTTGCTTTTCTTTTAATGTTTTACTTAAAATTGCCTCTGACAGCCAGCATACAGTAAAAACATTTTGTGACGAATAAATCAGTCCTTCCTTGTCACGTAGTCCAACTAGCTTATGAAAATCTAATTTTTCTTTACTTATTAGACTGTCGATGCAGGGCATGCATTTAATTTTCCAACTCAATTACCTCACAATGATCACAAGAATGACAGATTGATTTTTCAAACCGGTTCACAATCGGCTTTTTGAGGGTTAAATTACACACTCCCGCTCGTTCTCGCTCTAGTAAATGACGGTTCTAAGTGACCAAGAAGGATAGATTCACAGGAAAGTGCGATCCGTGCTGCCAGATCTATTTCGACCCGAAGCCTTAAAACGGTTTAACTTGGTTAAAACCTGTAAAATTAGACGGTTTAAAAAATTTTTTTTGGGGCAATAAGTTTTTTCTCTTTGGTAATGAATAAACCACAGATAGTCCCATAATATATTATAAT
The DNA here is from genome assembly GCA_036936625.1 of Parnassius smintheus behrii. Classification (NCBI taxonomy): domain Eukaryota; kingdom Metazoa; phylum Arthropoda; class Insecta; order Lepidoptera; family Papilionidae; genus Parnassius; species Parnassius smintheus. Next base: position 35,330,737 of record JAUPFT010000017.1, on the reverse strand, counting down.
AGTGCATTTTTCTGAGATATAATTAGTACATTTTCCAAAATAACAATTCGAGGTAATCATCTTAGGTAGGTATTTACTTTTTTTAAAATATTAATTACACAAATAATTATTATAATAATATAATTTAATCACACAACTAAATCCCTCATTAGTAATGTAATGGTAAAAGAATTTTAAAATCAGTCAAGTAATTTTCGAGATTAGCCAAAAAACATATTCATAGAAAGTAGCGCCATCTATAATAAAATAAATTATACATTAGACATCTGTAATTATACATAACATTCTAGTGGTAAAAGAATTTTCAAAATCGGTCAAGTACTTTACGAGTTTAGCTAAAAAACATATTCGTTGATAGTAGTGCCCACTAATTAAAATGCATCCTACGTTTCACAGTAATAATAGCATTCTAATGGTGAAAGAATTTTTTAAATAGGTCAAGGAGTTTTTGAGCACCATTCCGAAAAGCGATTCAGCTTAGCCAACCGCACACACAGTAAAAACATAACTATCCTTTTTCAGCCGTAGTCGGATAAAAAAACGGTTGACACCGATTGCGTATCGGCTGCTTTAGATAAATATCCGTTGTCAACAGTTGATTTACATCTATTCATGACATTAAAATAGGGAAAAACGTTTCATACGGTAGGCAACACTCGAATATTATTGCGCAGTATTACTACTTGTATTGACATTCAGCTTTCATATTATTTTATAATGAAATACACCAGAAAATTGTATACTTACTTATGAAAAGTGATGTTCTTTTCCTTATCTTTTTTCCAAGAGTAATTTTTACATGATTTCACGGCACCAACAGTCATTTTGCGAAATTAAAAATACCGGTGCGTGATGTACGTTCACAGTGAACGTCGCTGGCGTAATGGCGGAACGATCGAACGAATACGCCAATATTGGCGCCTTTTAAATGGAAGCGTTTTAGGCGCGCGTACACGGTATCTGTACCTATAAAACATCTTTGTACCTACGCATACATGCTCGTCGGTTAAGGGTACTCTTAAGGGAATAATAAACATATAAATAAATAAAAAATCTAATTTTATGTTCTCCCTACTAGACAACCTGTGGGAGAGCCCTATAATCAAGGACTTTTATAGGCTAAAATGGTAATGGTTATCTAATCGAATGAAATCCATTTTTTAAATGTAACTTAGATAATAAATAATTAAAAATCGTGGAGTTTTAATCCTTTACTTTGACAACATAAAAATCTTGGGATTTATCTTTATATTTCCTTAAATAGCAAACGCTAACTGAATGAGGTAAGTAAGAAAACCTTTGTCGCTCTTTGATCACTGCGTCACCTTCGATCATTTCTTTCCATTCGTACAAAAAATATGCTCGTACAGTCTCTTCTCCTTTCTCGACATTGCTGACGCAAGCCATGTAGACATAACTGAGGACCAGCTAACTAAGCTTGAGAGACTTCAAACTGCTTGTATTCAGCTTATATTTCGATTCCGCAAATTTGAGCATATTTCCTAATTTCGCTCACGTCTCAAGTGGTTACCAATCCGATTTCGCCGGAACATGCATATTTTTTCTATTTTGTGTATTATTTCACCTTTATACCCCTCCATATCTAAAGGAGAATTTTAATTCTGTAGGACTTCCAGGGGAACCTCTACGCTCTTCAAGAAAATTAATCATTTTAATGGTACCAACTCATCATACATCCTTTTTAGTAAATCTTTTACTGTCCAGTCATTAAGCTTTGGCACGCCCTACCTCTGCATATACGTGAAGCACAAACCATTGTCATCTTTAAGGGACTACTTAAACTTTCGGATACCGTTAGGATAAATTATGTGATTTTGGATTTATTGTATTTATTCAGTTTTATATTACTGTTTACGGAACTTAGTAATTTTATGTATATATATATACAATAAAGTTTTTTCTGCACATTGAATTATGGATATTAATTTCCACATTCACAATGATGCCTAATGTCCCTTGCGATCATACTTTATTTACTGAGTTTATGGTTTCTTTAATAGCTCGTAGGTCGTAATAAAAACATTTTCATTTCTATTTCTATCAGAAAATAAATAATTAAATAATTTTAAAGTAAATGTAGCTCTAGACATTGGGACGTCGAACACCTTATTCTTTCCGCGGGCATGGGTGCTGTAAAGTACTCGAAACAGATTCTAAAATAAGGTAAAAATTCGTAAAAACTAGTTTCATTCAATGTAATGTACATTCGCCTAAATATAAGAAATCATTATTTCTTGTAAATCTCTACATCCAGCAGTGGATTAAGATAGACTTTTAGAGAAAGAAGGAATTATCTGAATTTCTAAGTATTATGTAACATAATACATTACACTGAAACAAAAATATCTTTACCTACACATCTCATTTCACATGCTCTTACAAATTGAAGTAGCTCATAAAATATTCTCTCTGACGTTTACGGTTATTACATGTTCGCAGGATTATTTGATAAAAGGAAAATATTTTTTTTCTTAAGCGACAAACAATTTGAAGGTCTCTCTTTCTGTTTATATAAGTTAAATATAATAAAAATATCATAAAAATTTTGCACTATCCCAATGCCCAATTCGTATATTTAAGAAACATTTCGTTCTGCGTAACTATCTGTTTTATTACGTATCAGGTTCAAGTAGAAACAGTTTATATTATTTTCTTACATATTATAATATTGACGTTTCGTTGAACTAGCCACTTCGATCTCAAATATCTGGGGTTTGGTTAAGAATTCCAAATTCAAATTTATATCAAATTATTTATGCTTTTATATTTATGTCTTATACAGGAACAAGAGTCTAAATAATTTGAAGTAAATGATTCATATGCTATCCGTAATTTGATTTTTCTTAAAATATCAAGTTATTTACGAATATAAGTTCCAAAATGACACCAGCTAGCTCTGCAGAAACAGCTTGAAGTATAAGTAATGTGTATGGGGAAGTTACTTTAAAATAAAACAGTATACGTATTTTGTTCCAACAACGTTTAGTTCTGGAAATTTTGATCTACAGAACTAACCTCATGGACGGCCGGAGACTCTAGTTGACAATAAATAATTAAAAGTTATCCTGGAAGCGTATCCATCACAATACACGTAAAAATTAACAGCTGGCTTCGGTGTGAGTGATAAAACAACTTTAATTCACTTGAACCAAATTGGAAAAGTGAAAAGCTTGAAAAATGGGTGCCGCATGAATTTAATGAAACACACCAACAAACACTATTTAACAGTCACAATAACGAGGGTATTTTGATCGTATCGTTACTTGTGATAAAAAATGAATCCTTTACTATAATCGAAAATGCTCATCACAATGGTTGGACCCAAGAGAACCGGCAGAAGTGAAAGTTGGCTTAGAAAAATGTAATGATAAGTGTATGTTGGACCAGTACTGGTGTCATCCACTATAGCTTCCTAAGATCTAGCCAGACGATTACGGCAGATTTGCGTTGTCAACAATTGAAAAGCATGGTAGAGAATCCAGCCGTTAATCAACCAAGACTGGTCAGTTGCTCCAGCCCACTGCTGCTTCAGGACAACGTTAGACTACAAACTGCACAACAGACGATCTCTAAATTAGAGAGCCCCGGACCTTGCTCCAACAGGTTAATACTTTTTTGAGAAATAGGACAATTTCTTGTAAGGAAAATAATTGAATTCCCACGACAGCTTGGGATGATTTAAACAGAACTTTAAGGGCTTCATAAATAGTTAAAACTTTAAAAAAGGCTTTCCACTTCACTTACTGAAAAACAGCTTGCAAAAAAAGTCGAAGCGTTTTTAAATATAGAGACCCAGCATAACTGATAGTTTGAAATGTGTGGAAAGCCTGACTGAATGTACCTAAGCAAAACAACCTATTTATAAGTCAGTAGAAAACATCTTTTTAAGTACTGGTTATCGGGAGGATCCATTGTATTTTGATTTAAGCGAAGACTGATGACTTTGTCTTGTATTTGATAATAGCTGCTTTCTGCGTAACAGATGAATGACTGCCTCGTTGGTCTAGTGGTTGTAAACGCTATTGCTGATCGTGAAGTTCCGAATTCGAATTTCAGGTCGGGAAATAAAAATTCGGTTATTGAGCTTTCCCGTCCAGAAATACACATTAGCTGCTCCCTGTCAGGAAGTTGCCGGTGCCACACCCCATGCCTCGAAAAGTACGTTAAGCCGTTGGTCCTGCGCCTGATCTCTCTCCGGTCGTGTGTCCCATTGGACTATGAGACTCACTCTCATCAGTCTTTGATATTAAATCAAGTTACACTTTTTGAGCGTGGTGACCGATAAGAAAACAATTTTTTTTCTCTTATTGTATAAATGAGAAGTTAATATTGTTTAAAATATTTTTAATATCTTACAATACATGTAGGTTATTCAGGAATTTTTATCATTCAGTTAGCAGCTAGTGTACACGCATACGACTAGTCGCATCCACACAAACACCGTGCCGAAGTCTGCCGAACTGAAACGACGTTAGACGATGCACGGCTTTCAACGCCACACCTCCGTGCCCGTTGGAGTGGGGAGCGTGAGGTTTTTTCGTTACGGAATTTCTGGATTCGGTCCCCGCGCTCAAGGCCCGCGATAGAAGCTATGCAATAGCTTAAAATATCTAGGATTCACCAGCCGTGATACATTACAGATTGACTATATTATCATTTATTTTACTATTGTAAATAAGTACTAATTGTAGATATCGACAGGTTTAATAAAAGTTCATTTTCTTATATTGTGACTTACAACCTAATATGACCTTGGGAAGAAACTCATTTTAATATAAGGTTTTACTGCAATGACTCCCAATGGGTTGTTAATTTCTACAATAGACCGTGGCGTATTGTTGCTGACATGAATAACTCCGAAAATATAATTTATTTACTTGATCGTGTTGAGTTTTTGTGCCCACTGTTATGACTTTAAAAGCTTATATGCATTAGACCAGCAAGAGACGAAGTGACATGCTTCTGTTGCATAATGATGTAACTGGTCGTATATAGAATATCATTGCGTTGAAGACTCATCTTCAAACACTTCACAAATTGATAGACAAAAATATGTACCTGCATAATAAATCTGCCCATGCTGCTAGCTTTTTTGAGTTTGTATTTGTATCAGTATTTTTATTTTCAATTACTGATACACGCTCCCTTACCAAATCCATCAATAAATGCTATGGAAAGAAAAAGGATACCATTATAACAACACAGTTAACTAACATTTGTGCACTAATCACCTATGAGAAAATTACTTTAGTCACAAACTAACCTTATCTTCCTCCAGCCAATTTTCACTTCTTTGCCGCTTTTTACATGTAACGTTTTCCATTATTTTTATTGAGTTATATATGAATATAAAACAAATCAATTTCTTGAATCGATTTAACGAAAACACAGGTTTATTGAACGTTTATGAATAGAGAATTTTATAATAGGTTTAATAGTACTATTGAGCATTTTAACTAATCACTGTTACAACGCCATTTTAGTGGATTTTTATGAATAAGACTGTTACAGTAGCTGTTGGTTATTCAGGAATATTTATCATTGACTCTATAGGTTTGTGATAACTGAAATAAGAAACATAAGTTTGCGACTTAATATCCTCTAAATACCTAGAAAATACCGCGTCAATGGTGGTCCCATATTTTGTTGTGGACTCTTGTGGATTATTATTCATTTTCAAATTCAATGTTTTTGTTTTTGTATGCAAAACCATTGTAGGTTGACATGAGAGGAATTTTTTCTTTTCACAAAGATGTATAACACGTAGAGCAGACTTGAACAATTTCACCAGGTATGTAATTCTAAAAAAAATCAAATTTGTATTATCAAGATATAGAAAGAAAAATATAAAGTGAATAATTAAAAAAAAAATTACCTGCAGTATTGTTGAATCTATCGAATACCTACATAAACAAAATATCACCTATAAATAAAATATTACGAAGCGGAATAACTAATAAGAGTGGCAACGTCGCACTATACAAAGGAATTGCGTTAAGACGACACCTCGAAAGAGCTATCACCGGACTGATCCGAGGGAATGCATAATTTCTATAAAAACTTGAAAAAACGCCCTCATAAGGTCTAAAATGGCGTAGCGCCCGCGACGATTAAAAGCGCTTAGAAATTCTCAGAAACTTTAAAATATTTTTGTAAAAATTATTGATTTGAGTAATCAAAATAATGAGCAAGTAAATTATGAATATTAATGTTATGAATATATTTGAGTGATTTCGAAGCATATAGATTAAATAATTTCGTTGTAATTTCAACTATAGTGGTTTTTTAGAGGTGTTTTCGCAAATAATTATGATCGATTTCTTATATTTACGCGAACACTGTACATTGATTAAAACTACTTTTACGGATTTCTTTCGCGTTTTATTTATTTTATTTTTAACCCGACGTTTCGGGTGCTTTCCAGCACCCATGGTCACGGGGGACTGAGGTGACTGACGTCCCGATGTCAAAGTTAACCCGGAGTACCTTCAGCTTTTTTAATTATTGTCTTTGGTCCGATCTACGCAGAATGAACTAACTGTGGTTTGAAGTCTTGCAGTGGTATGCTTGGGTTTAGTTTTAATTTTATTAATTATAGGATCCCAAGCAGGTGGTAATACCAAGCCTCCTTCTCTATTGAAATTAGGATGTTTTTTAATTTCAATAGCCTCACGTATCATCCTTGGTAGGAATCGGTGTTCTTTCGCGAGGATTTGTGGTCTATCAAATCTGATGTAATGGTTGGGGCCATCTAGGATATGATCGCAAAAAATCAACGTTCCGGGAAGTCTGCAGTTTGCGATCATATCCTAGATGGCCCCAACCATTACATCAGATTTGATAGACCACAAATCCTCGCGAAAGAACACCGATTCCTACCAAAGATGATACGTGAGGCTATTGAAATTAAAAAACATCCTAATTTCAATAGAGAAGGAGGCTTGGTATTACCACCTGCTTGGGATCCTATAACTAATAAAATTAAAACTAAACCCAAGCATACCACTGCAAGACTTCAAACCACAGTTAGTTCATTCTGCGTAGATCGGACCAAAGACAATAATTAAAAAAGCTGAAGGTACTCCGGGTTAACTTTGACATCGGGACGTCAGTCACCTCAGTCCCCCGTGACCATGGGTGCTGGAAAGCACCCGAAACGTCGGGTTAAAAATAAAATAAATAAAACGCGAAAGAAATCCGTAAAAGTAGTTTTAATCAATTATGATCGAGTCAAAACTATACTATCGTGTTTTTGAGCAATCAAATTCAAGATAAAGACATGAATTTACCTATATCAAAATTTCACTTCCCTTAGTGGTGTCATAGTCCTATCAATTATTTTATTATTATAATAGTACATGATATTCCCTTTAAAATGACACCAATATGAATAATATCTTATATCTATATCTACAAATAAATAAAATTGAAGTGTCTGTTTGTAATGTTAAAATAACAGCTTTTTATTAAATGCATATGAAAGTACTAGTAACAAAAACACAATTTTTAAATTTTTTGTCTGTCTGTCGGTCTGTCTGTCTGTCTGTCTGTTTATTCCAGCTAATCTCCAAAACAGCTGGATCTATTTTGACGGGAGTTTCAGTGGCAGATAGCTGATGATATAAGGAATAACTTGAACTACTTTTGTTTTAGTAAAAGAATTAGAGTTCCGCGCAAAAAAATTAAAACCCATGAAATCCATATTCCACGCGGGCGAGATCGCGGGGAATAACTAGTACTCAATATAGATAAATGTATACTTATTTTTATTTATTTATTATTTTAATAAATACATAATTTTTATTTATTTAGTATTAATAATTTCTAGACACATCTCAACAGATATTTCGTTAATAAATTGCTATCAATACTGCAGCATTCTTTTATATTTAGCATCCATTTAACACAAAAAACTGATAAGAATACTTTTTAAACAACATATAATCAATAAACGATAACCACGTATAGTGAATTTCGAGGTAAATTATTATATGTAAACGTTTTTGAATCGTCGTAATGATACATATTTCCTAAAGAAAATATCTCCACAATTAATTTGATGTAAAATAACATTAGAAATAACGTATAAAAACGGAGAAATTATCAAATTTTTGATCGAGTTCCTAACCAGTACACAAACAAAAATGGCGAATAGTCATTTTCACATTTTTTTAGAAATAACGTATAAAACAGAAAAATGATCAAATTTTTGATCTAGTTCCTAACCAGTACACAAACAAAAATGGCGAATAGTCATTTTCAAATTTTTTTAGAAATAACGTATAAAACAGAAAAATGATCAAATTTTTGATCGAGTTCCTAACCAGTACACAAACAAAAATGGCGAAATGTCATTTTCACATTTTTTTCTATATAGTTATTTGTTACAGAGTACACAGATAAAATTCACTCTCATAGATGACAAATTTCAAACACCACAATCTCTAATTTTTTACTCTGCTATTGTTACGGCCTCTAGTTACCCGGGCAAAGGTCGTAGAACCCGGGACCACCAGGGGTTCAACTCGACGAGTAACAGGAGGTCAGCCTAAATGGCTTGTGGAATATGAGACAATAGCGGTTAAAAAGGAACCAAACAAGACTTACCTATTTCGTCGACGTAGGGTCAAACCTAGGAAGATTCAGGTGTAAGTATATGTGTGTGATAGTGTTATGCTCAGTACGTGTTATATTATGTAACCTGACTTCCCGCTGGTTGCCGAACAGCAGATCCCAAGGCTTCACCTCTATTCCAGTATGGGATCCATCGAAGGGGCAAGCCGTCACAGAAACTTCAGAGTCTAGGAAATTACGCTCGTTTATCACTCATTAATTATAGTTAAGTCAATTGTCATTAGGTTAATCCAACCAAATTCAACCAGATTTAACCGAACCCGCGTTATAACGAACTCACTATTTGTGAAAAATGCTGTATCACCGGACCGCGTTGCAAAAAACTCAGGTTCGCGCAGTAGATACGTCAGGGCGGCCGTGAGGCAATTATATTAACAAGACGCGCAACTACTCAGTTCCACGCTCCACGGCAAGATTTGTCACTTATTATTTATTGTCCAATTAACTGTCTTTAAATTCAAATGGCACGCTCTATTATAATCAATAAACGATAATCGCGTTCGAGGTAAATTATTATATGTAAACGTTTTTGAATCGTCGTAATGAAACATATTTCCTAAAGAAAATATCTTCACAATTAATTTGATGTAAAATAACATTAGAAATAACGTATAAAAGCAGAAAAATTATCAAATTTTTGATCGAGTTCCTAACCAGTACACAAACAAAAATGGCGAAATATAATTTTTTCTATATTCTATATAGTTATTTGTTACAGAGTACACAGATAAAATTCACTCTCACAGATGACAAATTTCAAACACCACAATCTCTAATTTTTTACTCTGCTATCTTCAGCGCTGTACACGAACGGAACGATGTCGTTGAGAGCCGTGGTAGCTCACATGGTTAGCGCTCGTTATAGGTATCACAGTACGGGAGCAACCCGGGTTCGATCCCCACTGGCACCAATGAAATTGTTGCGTGCTGATTTAGCTATCAGTTGGAAAGTCTGTTTTTCTGGGCCGTTTTGTTTTGTTACACTGACATCTGGAAAGTCACCTAGGGACCTAGGAGGTTGTCGGTTGCTTATTTTTTATTTTTCTTTAAGATTTTCGTTGGTAAAATAACATATTTATAAAAGTAAAAAAAAGTAAAGTTACAGCCTATATACGTCCCACTGCTGGGCACAGGCCTCCTCTAATTTCTGAGAGGGTTTTAAGGCAAGGAAATGTCCGCCACGCTGCCTCAATGCGTGTTGACGAACTTCACATTTCTTCGAAATATATATTTTTTAATTTCTCAGACATGCGCTACCAGCATGCGACGACGCGGCCCGCGCCTTGCCGCCACTTGCGTTTGCCGCGCTTTGTCTCGTCACAGAGTGGCGAAATCACAGTAATATAGGTATTTTATAAACAGCACCTGTCTAATATTATGAAATATGTAGATAAAACTTACCTTGATAAATGTATATTTTGTTTGTAATATTTTTTAGACCTCTCTTCGATCGTTTCTGCTTATTCCCCATGTTTTACAAACTAAACATAAACATTAATAAAACTGTACAATTAATATAACTATAAAACACTACTATTAAACAAGAATCAGTAAAAACCTACTCCACTATTAACAAAATTAAATTTTTGCAGTAATATTTTATGATTTTATTTCGTAGTGCTGAGCTCTCGCAACGCGGCGTACGTCCACCTAGCAACACGATGCGCCCCGCACTGAATTCGTGGACGAATGCGGGGGTGATATAGACGCAGTATTTAATCGGGACGCATTTTTAATTTATTATCATAAAAATAATACATATTTCTAAAAAGTAACCGAACCAAATTATTTTATTTTGTATTGCAAAGCAGTAGATATTTTTTTTATATTCCTTTGATAAACAATGAAGGAGTAAAGTGGTTTCATCTCAACGATTTGGAGGTGATTTGGGTATTTTTTTATTTATTATGTGACACCAATAGAAAAATTATGGCTAAACCAAATTACGTATCAGATCATGTAGATTACTAGCTATTTTTTTCATATGTAATTTCTCTGTAAGTGTCGACGAAAAGTTGGTTCATCTGCACGCTTTTTTCAAGCTTTTTGCAAGAGAGCAGCCTTAATAATAAATGCACTTTGTTCATTCATATTCAAAATTTCAAAACTCTTCGACAAAGACAACAAAGACTGAGGAAAAAAAACGACGTTAGACTATCGGATTTCTGGATTTTCCCGCACTCAAGGCCCGCGATAGAAGCTATGCAATAGCTTAAAAGTGAAATTTTCAAACAAAATAAATATTAAAATAAATTCAGTAAAAGTGAACACTCTGTTTAGACAACGTACTTTGACCCCTTGGAAGAGTGACAACGTTGCACGCGGGTGGCACGCCGACAAAAGACACCGCTGTCGATATGTCGCAATACCAATAGTTTGCACTGCGTGGCAACGTCGCTTTTTAATGTTCAAGG